>OU015749.1:45391661-45420438 GCA_907169655.1 Acomys percivali
TGTGTGTGTGTGTGTGTGTGTGTGTGTGTGTGTGTGTGTGTGTGTGTGTATTTGTATGTGCTGGGTATTGAACTCAGGTTCCATGCTCTCTCAACAAGCACTTTAAAATCAAAAATATTTCACCATCTTCTGGCCCAAGACTTTTATAAAAGGCCAATTTCACTATATTTTATTTTATAGCTATCCCATCTCTGGGGATATTTGTGGGCAATTTGAATAGCAACAGCAAGTATTTCAGCGCCTTATAGGTGCTAGCACCTTTCTTTCAGTCATATAGAGCCCTTTGTAGATTCTTCCATGGCACAAAACTTTTAATGCCAGCAACTGCATTTGTTGTATACCGAAAACTGATACCCAGAAAATGGAATGTAACTGTGCCAGACAAGGGCTGGAACCCTATCCCCAGGTAGGGAACATATTGGATGCTTCATAAGAAAACTTACTTAGAGGTATTCTGCATAGAAAAGTCAGCTTGATTTAAAAAATGGGAGGGGCTATTTAAACACATGCTCAGTATCGGAGAGCAACAGAGGTGGGGACACTGGCTTTGTTCCCAAGGTGCTCATGCAACTAATTACCTCAGAAGCAGGAATTGATAGGTATTAAACCGACAGACTACTTGATTGCTCAAAACAATACAAAACACAACTAAAAGGGGTGTAGTTCCTCAAAGCAACAGAATATCATTTAATTAAAAATAGTATTCAATCAAGGTTTCTCCTCCATTTTGCCATAAAGATTGGCTTAGAAAATCTTAGCGAAAGCTGAGAACTGCAAGGTATTTTCTGGGCACAGAACCAAATCTGACCCATTGAAATATAAAGAAAGTTTACTTAGATTTTTTTTTTTGGAAGAAATAATTTCAGTTTTGAAATGAAGGCTTCAGAAAAAAAATCCCCATTATTTCCCTTGAGACTGGTGCAGTTGGAAGATGCACAAGCATTGACTTCAGCTCTCTGAGCCATGGTCTAAAGTATAAGAGCAGAACAGGCTGTTTGAAGCAGGGCTGGGGTCTGAATTCAAAAGTTGGCCGCGTGAATCCTGGCGTGTTAATTTTGGTTATGGTTCCACTAGTTTCTTGACAGCACAGATATGATTTTGGCTGAATTGGGGTAAATGTTCAGTACCTTTGAGTAGCTTTTTTTCCCTTCTCTATTAAGGACTTACTCTTAAGATATAAACTTTAGATCATTCTTTATACAGTCTCACAGGTTTCCCCAGAGCTATACTTTGTCAACTCCATCCTTTACTGGATGCAGCAATTTATACTGCAATGCGCAACCTCCATCATCCTTGGCTCTGTCAAGTCCTCCTGCAGAGATGTTTGGTATCACGTTCCCACTTTAAAATTTCCATCTGGCTCTTGCTTCTTTCTCTGTTTTATTTCTTTTCAGGCTTTTCTTTTTCATTTGTTTTGTTTATGCTTGTCAGTTGCTCCTGAAACCCAGTCACGATGGCTGGAAATGAGTCTCAAATAATTCTAGTATCTCTGTAAAGTGTTCCTGTAACGTCAGGGTTCTCAGATGTCTCTTTTAGGCTTCCTTCTCTTCCTCCACCCTCCAGAGAGTGAGAGGGAGGCTTGCTCTTGCCAGCTGTGCTGGGAAGATGGGTCTCCCATCTGCCTGCACTGAACCTGTCGGGATGCAGTGACTTGCCTGAGCTCTGAGAATCAGGGAGTTTGTCTCCTCCATCTGCTATTTGCTGACACGGTTTGGGGAGGGTCTGCAGGGTTTTCTCTTGTGGCATTTAAGTGGAACAAAGTTCGTCCTCCCCAGAGGCTCTTATGGTGCCAGACCACATCACTCAGTCTTTGGCCAGGGAGAGAATCTTTTCTTGGGGCTTTAAAAATATCTTCACCTAGTGGTCTTTTCAGGTAATCAGAGATGGTCCTTGGTGTTCTATATCTGGGCTCTAGAAGGCACAAAAGAGACAGTGAGCAAGTGGTACTCTCTGTTTCCACTCCCCAGCTTCCGTGTCTTCAAAATTATATATTTCCTATGTCTGACTAGTAGGTGACGGTGAGGGTTCTCACTGTACTCAATAGAAGAAGAAATGACACCATGTTCACTCCTCTTCTAGAAGTAGTTCTTTTTAGATTTAAATTTTACTTTTTCTTTACAAGATATTTAGTGGGGCTGGAGAGGAGGTTCAGCAGTTGAGAGATATGGCTGCTTTTCCAATGAGCCAGGTTTGGTTCCCAGCATCCACTCGGCAGCTCATAACTACTGAAGCTTCAGGCCCAGGGGATTGGTTGCCCTCTTTTAGACCCTGTCAGCATGTAAGTAGTACACAGACATACATGTAGAAAAAAACATTCATATACACTAAATAAGATTAAAAATAGTTATAGATTCAGAATTAAAATAAATTTTATCAGAAGAGGTATGCCAAATAAAATAGGATCATATATGACTATTCTTATTAATAGTCTGTCACCCGTATTAACAGCATTTAGTAAATAAGTTGTACTGGCTAGTACATTTAATAATAAAATGTTTGAATTATTTTTCTTTGTACTACTTACCTTTGCATAGCTCTCACAAAATGCACAACAAAGGCAAATTAAGGAAGAAAAAATAGGTTTTATTTGCCTTACAGTTTGAGATTATTGCCTGACATGTGGAGAAGCATGGTGGCAGGAATGTCAGGAAAAACCTGGTCACATTGTATTCTTGTCAGAAAGCAGAGAGGGATGGGTGCTTAAGCTCACCTGGATTTTGCTTTTATATTCTGTCTAGGACCCTGGCTTAGGGAGTCTTCCTGGGTTGTTCCACCTCTGATGACCTAACCTAGGTATGACATCACAGACGTAACTGTGAGGACAGTAGCTCCTGTCAAGCTGACCATCAGATCACACCATCATTTCCCCAAAGGCTGCAGGTGCCATTTTACTATAGACGCTGTTCCGCTTCGTTGGATAGTTCTGAATTCTCTTCTCTGGTCCCTGATCTGCTTGTGTGGCTTTTAATGTGAAAATGTTTTAACTATGATTTTACTACTTGGATAATATGCTTTATCATTATTTGATTTTATTTTTCAGAAATGTCTTGAGTATTCTTGCATTTTCTTTTCCTGTATAAATTTTAGAAAAATACTTCCTTTTTAAAACTAAAACTTGGCTGGACAACAAGTAGAAACATTAAATACATTAACACATTATAGGACAAATGATCTTGTTAAAAATAGTCTCTCCATGGGATAGCATAGTATTAATGTTTTATTAGGTTTACTTTTAAGTCATAAGATAATGCTAATATTTTATTCTTAGGGCTCTCCATTATATAATTAACATTATTTTAATAGTTATTTTATTCTTTCTTAATGCTTATATACATGACACATTTCTACTATTATTTTTATAGCTGTTGCTTATGAAGGAAATATATTAGTTTATTATTAATTTTGGAAATAAGAATCAATAAAGAAAACATAATCTGAGGCAAAGAAAATGTTAAATCAAAAAGTTCCTGATGCAAAACATCCAAGAAATCTGGGACACTATAAAAAGACCAAATCCAAGGATAATAGGAATAGAAGAAGGAGAAGAAGACCATCTCCAAGGCCCAGAAAATATTTTCAACAAAAATCATAGAAGAAAACCTCATGAACCTACACAAAGAAATGGCCATAAACATATGAGAATTTTACAGAACACCAATAGATCGGACCAATAAAGAAAACCCTACTACCACATAATAATCAAAACACTAAATGTACGGAACAAAGAAAGAATATAAAAAACTGCAAGGGAAAAAGGTCAAGTCACATATAAAGACAGACCTAACAGAATTACACCTGAATTCTCACCAGAAACTAAAAGCCAGAAAGGTCTGGGCAGATATTCTACAGACCCTAAGACAGCACAGGCTTTAGCTCTAACTACTATATCCAGCAAAACTTTAAATATTTTAATAGTTGAAGAAAACAAGATATTCCATGACAATAACAAATTTAAACAGTATTTGTCCCCCAATCCAGCCCTACAGAAGATACCAGAAGGAAAATTCCAACACAAGGAGGCTAACTGCACCCGAGAAAACAGAGGAAATAAATAACTCCACATCTGTGAAACCAAAAGAAGGGAAACACATACACACCACACACACTCTTCCACCACCAACAGCACCACCACCAAAATAACAATCACTGGTCACTAAAATCTCTCAACATCAATGGCATCAACCTTCACCCCTGAAGAGACACAGGCTAACAGTATGGATGCGAAAATAGGGCACATCATTCTGCTGCATAAAAAAACACACCTCAGCAATAAAGATAAATATTACCTCAGATTAAAGGGCTGGAAAAGGGTTTTCTAAGTGAACAAGCTGGAGTAGCCATTCTAGTATTTAAGAAAATAGACTTTCAACCAAAATTTTATTAAAAGAGATGTGAGTGGACACATTATTCTCATCAAAGGAAAAATACACTAAGACGATGTCTGAATTTTGAATATTTATGACTCAAATGCAAGGGCATCAACATTCATAAAAGAAACATTACTAAAGCTTAAATCACACATCGAACCCCACACATTAATAGTGGGATACTTGAACACCCTTCTCTCATCATCAAGACAGAAACTAAATAGAGAAATAATGAAACTAACAGATGTCATGAATCAAAAAGTCTTAATAGATATCTACAGAACTTTTTACCCAAACACAAAAGAATATACCTTCTTCTGAGCGCCTCATGTAACCTTCTCCAAAACCAACCATATACTTGGTCAGAAAGTAAGCTTCCACAGATACAGGAAGCTATAAATAACCCTTTGCATCTTATCAGATGACCATGGATTAAATCTGGAACTGAACAACAGGAACAACAGAAAGCCTACAAACTCATGGAAACAGAACAATTCAAAGACCACTGACTCAGGCATGAAATAAAGAAAGAAATTAAATACTTTCTAGAATCGACTGAATATGAAAGCAGAACATACCTAAACTTATGGGACACAATGAAATCAGTGCTAACGGGAAAGTTCTTAGCACTAAGCATTTTTAAAAAATAAATTGGAGAGGTCCCATACTAGCAACTTAACAGCACACCTGAAAGCTCTAGAATAAAAAGGAGCAAACTTATCAAAGAGGAATAGACAGGAAATCATTAAATTCAAGACTGAAATAAATAAATTAGAAACAAAGAGAACAATAAAAAGAGTCAATGAAACCAAGAACTGTTTTCTTTTTTTGAGAAAATAAACAAGATAGACAAACCCTTAGCCAAACTAACTAAAGGGCAGAAGAAGAGCATTCAAATTAACAAAATTAGAAATGAAAAGAGGACATAAGAACAGATACTGAAAAAATCCAAAGAATCATTAGGTCTTACTTCAAAAACTTGTACTCCACAAAATTGGAAACTCTAAAGGAAATGAATAATTTTCATGATAAATTTCATTTACCAAAGTTAAATCAAGATGAGGTAAACAGTTTAAACAGCTCTATAAACCCTAAGGAAATAGAAGCAGTCATCAACAGTCTCCCTATCAAAAAAGCCCAGAGCCATATGGTTTTAGTACAGAATTCTATCAGACATTCACAGAAGAGATAATACCAATACCCCTCAAACTATTCCAAAAATAGAGACAGATGGAATATTGGCAAACTCAATCTATGAGGCCACAGTCACCCTGGTTCCTAAACCACACAAAGACTCAACAAAGAAAGAGAATTTCAGATAAATTTTACTTATGAATATTGATGCAAAAACACTGAACAAAATACTCTCAAACCAAATCAAAGAACACATCAAATACATTACCCACCATGATCAAGTAGGCTTCATCCCAGGAATGCAGGGATGGTTGAATATACAAAAATCTATCAATGTAACCCACCATATAAACAATCTGAAAGAAAAAAAATCACATGCTCACCTCATTAGATTTTTGACAAAATCCAATAGCCCTTCAAGATGAATGTCTTGAGGAGATCAGGGATACAAGGCCCATCGCTAAACATAATAAAGGCTATATACAACAAGCCAATAGTCAACATCAAATTAAATGGAGAGAAAACAAAGCAATCCAACTAAAATTAGGGACAAGATAAGGCTGTGTTCTCTGTCTCTTTCTCTTCCATATAGTACTTGAAGATCTAGACAGAGCAGTAAGACAACTAAAGGAGATTGAGGAGATACAAATTGTAAAGGAACAAGTCAAAGTATTGCTATTTGCCAATGATATGATAGTATACATACTTAACCCCAAAAATTCCACCAGAGAACTCCTACAGTTGATAAACACCTACATCCAAGTGGCTGGATACAAGATTAATTCAAAGAAATTAGTAGCCCTCCTGTATATGAAAAACAAATGAACCGAGGAAGGAATTAGGGAAAGTACACCCTTCACAAAAGCTACAAATAATCTAAAATTATCTTGGTGTAATTAGAACCAAGCAAGTCTTGTATAAAAAAAGTTTCATGTTTCTGAAGAAAGAAATTGAAGAATATATCAGAAGGGGGATAGATGTCCCATGGATGGGTAGGATTAACAGTAAAAATGACCAACTTACCAAAAGCAATCTACAGATTCAATGCAATGCCCATTAAAATACCAACACAATTCTTTGAATAGACTTTGAAAGAATAATTCTAAACTTAATATAGGAAAAAAACCAAAACAAAACAAAACAAAAAAACCAAACACAAAACCAAACAACCAAACATAAAACCCAGAACAAAACAAAAACAAAACAACACAACAAAAAACCCAGAATAGCTTAAAAGTATCCTGTAGAATGAGAAAACTTCTGGAGGTATTTCCATCCGTGACTTCAAGCTATACTATAGAGCAATAGTAATAAAAACTGCGTGGTACTGTCATAGAAATAGACTTGTTGATCAATGAAATCAAATTAAATTCCTTGAAATAAACCCACACACCTATGGACACTTTATTTTGACAAAGGAGCCAAAACCTTACTATGGACAGAAGAAAGCATCTTCAAAAATGGTGCTGGTCTTACTGGAAATCTACACGCTGAAAAATGCAAATAGATCCATATCTATCACCCTGCACAAAACTCAGCTCCAAATGGATGAAAAACCTCAACATAAAACAAGATACCCTAAATCTATTAGAAGAGAAAGTGAAGAAGAGCCTTGAAGTCATTGGCACAGGAGATACTTTCCTGACCAGAACACCAACAGCTCAGGCTCTAAGATCAACAATTAATCAATGGAACATCATGAAACTGAAAAGCTTCTATAAGGCAAAAGACACTGTCAATAGAACAAAACAACAGCCTACAGACTGGGAAAAGATCTTCTCCAGCCCTATATCAAACAAAAGGCTAATATACAAAATATATAAAGAACTTAGAAAATTAAACATCACCAAAACAGATTATCCAATTAAAAAATGTGGTATAGAACTAAACAGAGAATTATCAACAAAGGAATGCCAAATGGCCAAGAAATACTTAAAGAAACACTCAAAATGGGTCATATGGGAAGTGCAAATCAAAACAACTCTGAGATTCCACCTTGCACCTCTCAGAATGGCCAAGATCAAAAACTCAAGTGACATTCTGGTGAGAATGCAGACTCCCATTGCTGCTAGTAGTCCAAACTTGTATAGCCACTCTGGAAATCAATATGGTGCTTTCTCAGGAAATTGGTAATAGCTCTACCTCAAGACCCTGCTATACCACTCCAGGGCATATAACCAAAAGATGCGTCATCCTTCAACAAGGACATTTGCTCAACCATGTTCATGGCTGCTTTATTTATAACAGCGAGAATCTGGAAACAACCCAGATGTCCCTTAATTGAAAAATGGAAAAAGAAACTATGGTACATTTATACAATGAAATTCTAATGAGCCATTAAAAACAAGGAAATCATGAAATTTGTAGGCAAATGGATGGAACTAGAAAAGATTATCCTTAGTGAGGTAACCCAGACCCAGAAAGACACACATGGTATGTACTCATGTATAAGTGGATTTTTCCGTATAATACAGGATAACCGTAGTACAATCAACAGACCTAAAGAAGCTAAGTAACAAGGAAGACCCAAGGGAGGATGCTTAAATCTCATTCAGAAGTGGAAATAGAATAGACAGCGGAAGTAGTTAAAGAGACAGAACATGGTAAGAAAGGAACCAGGGAGAGAAATGAGAGTCCATATCAGACCTAGGGGTGGGAGGATAGAGGGGTTACAGAGAGAAAAGAAACCTTGGGTGGGGCTTCTCTGTGACAAGCTGGAGACCTAAGTCACAGTAGGCTCCAGGGTGGATATAAAGGTGACTCCAGCTGAGGCTTATAGTAGTAGGGGTCAAGAGACTGAAGAGGACACCCTCTAACTAGACAAGACTCCTAGTGGAAGGAGGATAACACCAACCCACCTAAGGGAAATTCAACCCAAGACTTCCCGTGTTTATAAGATGTGCATGGATGGGGATGGAGTGGAGACTGAGTGTGGGGCTCTGCCTTATAAGGTAGTAGTCCGATATCTCTGGATAGCCCTTTGCTCTTAGTCTATGATGGTGGACTCCTTTTTCTCAGCAGAGTCCTCACTCCACCTGATCTGGTGACCCCAGATCTTGAAAGGAGTGTCACATAGCACTCAGGGAAGATCACAGACCCAACCCTTTCCTGTTAAGAAAAGCAGCTTAGCAAACCCCACCCTATACTTAGGAGATCCTAGCCTCCAGCAAGTGACCTTACTTAGGGAATCATACTTAGAAGTGATTCCCTCACCCATAAGATACTTAAGTACTGTGTTTTCCTTCTTGGAATAAGACTTCCTGTTACTGTATGTAAATGAAGTGCTGTACCACTGTATGTAGATGAAGTATCCTGGTACCCCTATCCACAGTGAATCAAACACTTTCATCCTCAAACCCCTCCCCACAGCTCAAGGTTTATAAATAAATGTTGGCTAGTGTGCTTGCTTTGCCTTGTCCTCACCATTTCTCCACCATAACTGTCTGAGACTCCATTTATTATGGGAGAGAATCATCACTAGATTCCCAGTGGTCAGTCAGCAATGGTGAAACTGGCTTGGTATTCGCTGGAGTCTGTTCCATCAATGCTGCTAGCTCAGTGCTGACTGCCAGTGAAGCACCTGCCCAGGCCAGCCAACAGTTTTGCGTTTCTGCAGGCTTCCTCTTCCATGGTTAGTATGGCACAAGCTCTAGCCAGGGACCATGCATGGACTGGACCTAGGCCTCCTGCACAGATGTAGCTGATGGGCAGCTTGGTCATCCTGTGGGTACCCTAGTGAGGGAAGTGGGAACTGGCTCTAACATGGACTCTGCTGCCTGTTTTTTTGTTGCTTTCCCCCGGCAGTGCTGCCTTATTGGGCCACAGAGGAAAGGGATGCTCTCAGTCCTGATTTGATATGCTGGGGTGGGTACAGGGGTGAGGTTCCCCTTCTCTGGCGAGTGGGGGAGGAGAGATGAGGGAAATAGAGAGGGAAGGTGGGATGGGGAAGGGGGGAGAAGCTATGATCAAGATATACATTGACTATTTAATAAAACTAAAAAGAAAAGAAAATAGATTGACTGCATAAATAAACATGGCAGAACATTTCAGCGAATTGATTACTGACTACCTTTTATGTCACTGTGTAAGGCTTTCAAAACTAATATACATACATAAACACACACACACACACACACACACACACACACAATTTGAGGCCATGCCTTTTGGTGTACAACTTTAATCTTAACATTCAAGAGGTGGAGAAAGCAAGCTTTGAAGTTTGAAGACCCAGTCCTTACTACATAGTGATCTATTTTATCTCTGATTTATCTCTCATCTAACTCATCTATCTATCTATCTATCTATCTATCTATCTATCTATCTATCATCTACCTATCAATCTATCTAATTTATCAATTGCCCATCTATTACCTATTATTTGTCTGCCTACCTATTTATAATCTATCGTCTATCTATCATCTATCTATTTATCTATCTATCTATCTATCTATCTATCTATCTATCTATCTATCTACCTACCTACCAATCTATCTAATTTATCAATTACCCATCTATCACCTATTATTTGTCTACCTACCTATTTATCATCTATCTATCTATCTATCTATCTATCTATCTATCTATCTATCTATCTATCATCTATCTATAGCACCTATCTATCACCTATACATCTCTCTATCATCTATCTCTATCATCTATTTATCTGTCATTTATCTGTCTATCATCTACCTATATATAGCATCTATCATCTATCTATATCGATTATCTATCTTTATCATCTAATTATATGTCATTGATGTATACTCTATCTATAGCATCTATCTATCACTTACCAGTTATTTGTCTATCTATGGCTGTCTTAGCTACTTTCCTACTGTTGTGATGAAAAACTATGGCCAAAGAAATTTACAAGAGAAGGTATTTAAATGTAGACTTACCTATGTTCCAGAGGGTTAAGTTATGATCATCGTGGTGTGGGGCATAGCAGCAGGCTGGTATGGTTGTGGAGCAGAGACCAAGACTTACATCTTGATCTGCAGACAAGAGGCAAAGTAAAAGTGAGACTGGGCCTTTTGAAACCACAAAACCCACCCAAGTGACACACCTCCAACAACTCCTAATACCTCCTAACAGTCTATTAACTTGACATTTACATATAGGAGTGACCTATGTGTCTGTCTGTCTATCTATCTATCTATCTATCTATCTATCTATCTATCTATCTATCTATTTATCTATCTATCTAAGGAAATTTCATTCATTTCTCATAATCATTTGATGCTGGGAGACATTCTTGGTTTTCTATTTGGAAGATAATTAGTTTATAAAACCAGGGATGCTGCTAAATTTCCCTTCATGGAAGGACCTCTCCCTACCAGAAAATTATACAACTCAAATTCCTATAGTGACAGGTATAGAAAATTTGCTTTTTCATGCATGTTTATTGACATACCAGAGTGGAAGAGTGGAATGACAGCTGGCAACTATGTCATCCATGCTCTCACTGTGAACAGCTTCTTAGCTTTTTTGTTTGTATTTTTATATTTTATGTTCTTTGGGATATAATTGCAATTTTTGCTTCTATTTATTAATCTGTTTTATAAGCCTTTTTTTCAGAGATAATTCTTTTTAGGGAGAAATTTTCTATATCATCTAGACTGTACTTTTGGTTGATCCTCATGCCTCAGCTTCATGAACACTGGGGATTAAAAGTGTGCACTACCATACTCATTCAAGAAGGTAATGTTTAAAGGACCTGAACTTATGTAAATATTTTATTCCTAATTATCATCTGTCTCAAAATTAGAAATGTCAGTAGTGCAGATATTAATCAAGATCTGTATGGAGAATCTATGGTAGGTGGATATATATGAAATCATTGTATGGCAATTTGTAACTATATGCAAAACAGGAGAAAAAAAGCACTTGGAAGTTCAGGTCTTGCTCCAGTATTGTCTAAGGTAATCTATATATTGTTTCATTTATTCTTGGAAAACAAATGACTAGAAATGTGAAGAAGACCTTCATTAAGTTCAGACTCTCATCTTATGATTTCCCTAATACAGAAAGGGAAGACATTTTATTGTTTGTTGAATTTTAGAATTAGGGGAGAGACCACACTCCTGATTCTCAGGGACAGTGAAAAGTTCGTATAGTGTATTTCCATTTCATGTAAGACTCTGCACTTTTAAGATATAACTCATTGAAAGAAAATGTGGTGTACATACACAGTGGAACTTTTCAGATATGAAGGACAAAGATATAACTTCCAGGAAAGTGAGTGCATCTGAAGGTAACCATGCTAAATAACTTAAGTGATACTATCATGTGTTTTTATTATTTGTGGTTCTTAGATTCCATGTAGTTACGTAAAATCATGTATATAGATATATGACATGAACATAGAAGTGAAAATATCTAGGGAAATAAAGAGGACTAGTTGGGATGGGGAGAAAAGGGAGGCTAAGGAGCATGTGGGAAATAAACTTGATGGGTAGCATATACATTTAGCAAAATAAAAATATAAACCAGGCATTGTCCACTATATAAAATATTACCTATGTTATAGAGGAGCATGGCTATCATGTGAGCAGAGATTTGGTCAATTTGGTGACATTGTAGGTGGATCTGGAATGTTTCCAACTGCTTATATGTTAAAGACTGAGGACTTGTTCTACTATAGAGCAGTGTTGAGAACTGACTCAAGCATGAGATTCTAATATGATTGATAAATTTACCCATCTGAATGGACTATGTAGATGAAGATGGGAACTGCAGGAAGTGGGGCCTAGTTGGAGGATGTAGGTATTAGGGGGAAATTATAGCTCCCTGTCCTCCCTAGCTCTTATTGTAGATCACTGTGAGGTGAACATCCTCCTCTTCCAGTATGACATCATATTCTACCTCTGTCGATCCCAAACAATTTCCTGGGCATGTAACCTTAGACATGTAAGCCAGGTAAAATTTCCTTCTTGAAGTTGATTTTCTCAGGTATTTGAAACAGATCCAGGGAGCTTTATATCATAGTCTACATCTTGAGAGTTTAAGAAAAGTGTCAGGAATGTTGCACAGGAAAAGGTTAAGGAATGAGGAAGGTAGAGGGAACACAAAACCCACAATTTCTGTTAGTTGGGGCTGGGTTTCATGATGTCAAGGCACTGAGGTGAAGACTTACTGACAGGCTAATTTTCTTCTACCTTTAGCTTGCATAGTTCTGCCTGAAGGAGAGAAGTGAATTAAGTTATAAATACTGAGAGGGAAGGGAGTACCCAACTAGGTAAGCGAAATCACTGAGGATGGAAAGGATGACGATGGGTACACTCAGCCACATGTGTCACCATAGAGAGTATATCATCCAGAGGATACTTGTCTCCCTGGCACATACCTCTGTCTGCTCTGCACAAGTCTACCATCTTCTTTCTGTTCTTGTTTTTCATGCCAATTTAAATCACTTCTGGCCAGAGTGTTGTAATGTGTCATCTTTGGGAAAATGGGCTGAATTATTTACTGATTACCTACTAGCACCGTTCTTCACGTCAAACCTAGCTTCTAGTATTTATGTTTGTTTACTTATTTTCTGGCGAAACACTCTGGCAACCGAGCTGAGGACAAACTTCAACGGAAGATCCTTCTGCCTCTGTATCAACAGTGTTAGGATTACAGATATGTACTATACCCTTTGCTGAGAAAATATTTCAGGGAGTTTGAATTCCAGAGGAAAGCGGTACTTTGAGTTCTATAAAGAGATATTACTGACATTGTTATTTATAATTGTATTAATCAGGAAATATGAACATTAATAAAAAACTTGTAATTTATTCACAATTAGTACTCATTGGTGGTCACAGATGTCATGTTTTGCACTTATGAGATAGGTAATAAACAGCTACATTTTGATTATTGTACTAATTATTACTCATCCCGATTCATCAACTGTGTCTAGCCTAAAAATGCTCATGTCTGATTGTGCATTCTCACTCTGAGTAAGGAAGGGAAGAATATTGATTTGCTTTAATTTTTAATACCAATCAGCAGGGTCTACTTAGAAGTAAGTTACAAAATTTTGAATAACAAATTGTTGTGATTAGAAGTGCAAGATGTCAGTGAAATTCCTTTTCTGGCTGTCCTTGATCAATCCTTCTAGAAATGCTGAGTTTTGTTGTTCAAGGCATCACTATTACCACTATGCTGACAACTGTTAAATATGATGTCATCTTTGGTTCTGTGGATTGTGGTATGGTTATCCTGTACTATATGGCTAATATCGGCTTATACATGAGTACATATCATATGCATCTTTTGGGTCTAGTTTACCTCACTCAGCATGATCTCTTCTAGTTCCATCCATTTTCCTGCAAGTTGCATGGTTTTCTTGTTTTTAATAGCTAAGTAGTATTCAATTGTGTACATGTACTACATTTTATTAATCTATTCTTTAGTTGAGGAACATCTGAGTTGTTTCCAGTTTCTGGCTACTAAGAATAAAGCTGTTATGAGCATAGTTGAGCAAATGTCCTTGCAGTATGATGGAACATCTATTGGGTAGGAGTGGTATAGCTGGATCTTGAGGTAGAACTATTCCCAATTTTCTGAGAAAGTGCCATATTGATTTCCAGATAATCATACCACAATACACAGAATCAAAGAAGCTAAGTAACCACAAGAGCCCAAAGGAGGAAGCTTGATTCTCACTCACAAAGGGAAATAAAACAGACACTGGAAGTAGATGAAGAGGGGGAACTGGGTAGGAGAAGGGGTGGGGAGGGGAACAAGGGTGACACCAGTACAGCTTGGTGCAGTTCAGTTTAGCTCAATTCTGTTCATCCACTTCAGTTTGTGGAGTTCAGTGGCAGTTTTTCCAGGCAGAACAACTCAATGAGAAGCTGAGATAAGCTAGTTTTATTTCTATTAATATTAATTAAAGCTTGTTATTAATACAGTGGTAGTTATTCCTTAACCTGCCTTTTATAAATAAAAGACACAGAAACTTGATAGATTTATGATAAACCTTGAAACACTAGGACTGGGCAGATATCAACCCTCTAAGTTATCTTGTCTGTTTCCCATCCCAAATCCCCATAAGTACTTGCACATACTCCTCTTGGGCTGTTTCTGACCCATCAGGCCAGTGTTCAGAGCAAGCTGCTCTTGGCCATATGTTCCTGAATATGCTAACCCATTGTGACCTGTTCGTCTCTTCCTTCTTTCTCTCTCTTCCTTGTGGTTCTTCTCTCACCCACAAATCCTGGTCACCCTCACTCCACCCACCTCTCTTCTGCTCAGCCCAGGCTGTAGGCAACTTTATTAGCTTATGGGGATAAATTGAGAGACAAGGTTCACACAGGGTCATTTTGGATACATGAGAATTGCTCATAGGACAGTAAGGAACTTGTGTGGAAAGAAGTAAACATTTGAATACATAGTAGAACCAGATTAACTCAACACAGTTCCTGGAGTTCAGAGGGAGTTTTTCCAAGCAGAGCAATTCAATGAGAAGCTGAGAGAAGCCAGTTTGAACCAGACACCTTGGAGAGGAGTTTTCCACCAGAATAGCTGAGTTGAAGCAGTGCGCTTGAATTCAGAAAGAACCAGAAAGAGTAAGCCTATTCAGTAGTAAGTCTCAGAGGCTGAAATATTCTAGGCCTAGGTCAGCAGAAGGCTGGACACTAAAGCCTTTAAGGGCTGGGCTTCTAGAAGATTAGATTGTGTGGAGGCTAGACACTTCCAGGCCTAGGTCTAGGGATGGTTATATAGACCATCTGGGCTCAGCCCAAGCCATCTATTCCTAAAGCTTGGGTACAGCTTCAGGGCTTGGCTTTCATCTCATCCCCACTTCTGTGGAAATGGAAACACGGGCATACTGCTACAGTCTCTGTGAATTTGTATGCGTGTTAGTTGTTTTGCTTGTATGTATGTGAAGGCCTTATTTCCTTAATGTCTTCCATCCACACTGGATCTTACTAGCTCAGCCTCCTAGTGCTCAGAGTTCCCAAGTCCTGGGGAGAGGGTTTTGATGGAGGCATCCCATTTAGTACTGAGTGTCCTAAGACCTATCGTTTTCTGCACCTTGCCCAGTTGTGGAATTTTGTATATGTTCTCATTTACTGTAGGCATAAACTTCCCTGCTGCTGATGGCTGAGTGAGACACTGATCTGGTTTAGCAGAGTCTTGTTAGGAGTTTTATGATAATTTTCCTTTAGCAAAATATTAGTATTTGGTCCCAGTCCTATCTAGTTGCAGGTTGTCACTGAGCAGTGTCAGAGATGGGTTCCATGTCATGGAGTGGGATATTCATTCATTCAAGCAGATAGAGGCTGGTCACCATTGTGGACTGAAGGGTTTGTCACTGTGTCTGTTACTTTTTATCCCCTGGGGCATGTAGAATGCCTTCCAGTGTCATAAAATCATCCAGTATTCTTTGGGGTAAAAGCTATAGTAAGGTGTCAGCTCGGCTTCTCGATGTTCAATGAGATATGTAGGTGTTGTCTTCAATAATAGGGACTCATCATCAGTTTTTAGACAGCAGCCAATAACCTTGACAGTAACCTTGAGTTGTTCAGCGTTTCCCTGGGACACCTTTGGCTAATAATTCAATTTGATGTAACCAATTGCTAGCAGTGGAGGTTTCACTTGGTGCTGAGAAGTGTCCAGGTGGCGCTTTGTCTTGCCTTTTATTTAGTGAGTCCACTTGGATTTACTTCACATATTCATTTAATTTAAGAAGCTTTTTTATTGTAGTCCATCTGACCCCTCTAAAAATGTATTCCCACTTTTTCTCCCTCTTTCCCCCTCCTTTTGTTCAACTCTTCTGTTCCAGTCCTGTCCTAATCTCCCTATAACTGCATGTTATATTTCCCTTTCCCTGTGAGATTTTCCCTCCCACGTACTTTGTATCTAACCTCTGTGGCTATAAGGGTGTAGCATGCCCACTGAAGGCTTAAAAACTAATATCTACATATAAGAGAATGCGAGCCATATTCATCTTTTTTTGTCTGTATTACTTCACTCAGTTTGCCTTTTTTCCCCTAGCTCAATCCATTTACTTGTGAAATTCATGGTTTTTCTTTTTCTTTTTTAGCAGCTTAGTAACACTCCATTTTGTAAATGTACCACATTTTTATCATACATTTACCTGTTGATGGGCGTCGAGACTGCTTCCAGTTTCTTGCTATTATGAACAGAATGGCAGATGAAGGTGCTTGTCACTAAGCCTGATGATCCGAGGTAGAGCCCTGGGACTCTCATAGTAGGAGAGAACTGATCCCCAAAGTTGTCCTCTGATTTCCACCTCTGCACATTTATTCGTACCCCCCAACACTAAATAAATAATTTTGCACATAGAGTTCATAGGATAACTTTTGGGAGCCCGTTTACTCCCTTTATTTGGGTGGATGAGGGATTGACTTAAGGGAGTCAGGCTATGGTGCAAACACTTCTACTTTCTGAGCTAACTCTCCAGTCTGGGGAATGGTTTCAGCTTGCATAATAAAAAAATAAATAAAAACACTTTAGTTGGCAAATAAATTTGATTACACCATTCCTCTATTAAAAAATATCTATTGTTTAAATTTTATTCATTTGTTTTATGTGCATGAATGTTTTGACTGCATGTCTGTGCAACATGTGTTGGCGGCTGATGCCCACAGAGGCTGGAAGAAAGTGCTGGACCCCTTGAGGCTGCAGTTACATAAAGCTATGGTCTGCCACACGTGTGTTAGGTCTTGTCCTGTGTCCCCTCTTAACCACTGAGCTATTTTTCCAGTCTCTCTCAAATGTCACTTAATTGCTGAATCACTCCTCTAGCCTCCATTATTTTATTTTTGAAACGTGTTCCCTTTTTAGTTTTGTAGAAAGGATCTACCTGTTTATTAGTGCAAATTGAATTGTTGCATAACAATCTATTAGAGGTAATAAAGGATATCAGAAAATTAGATAATTATAAAAGAAAATATATAAAATTTTAGAAAAGTTAAAATTAATAGCTTTTCTGTAGTAGCAATAGCTTTTAAGAATAGATAATGAAAGAAAAAAAAAAAAAAAAAGGAAACCATACCAGAGCATTCTTTCTTCTTTTTAGTGTTTGAGAATTTCACAAATATATAGTGTGTTTTGATGAAAGATTCTTCCTACTCTCTCCCTTGTAATTCTTTTTCTATCTCCCCATACTTTCCCCCTCAACTTTACATGCCTCATTTTAATATTTTTGTTTTTTTAAGATTATAATGTATTACATCATTTACCTTTTTCCTCTTTCTCCCTCCAAACCCTCTCTTAAGCTTCTCCTGTTCTCTTTCAAATTTATGGGCACTTTTTTTCATTACTTGCTATTATGCACATATTCATATATGCATATACATTTATATAAATTCCAAAACATAAGTACAGCTTTCTCAGTCTGTATATACCCTGTTTTTATAAACCTACAAAGTTCACTTAGTACTGTATGTATGGTCCATCTATTGAAGCATGCATAGCCTTTCATGTGCCACATCTCTAAAGAAAACTGACTCTCCATCCCCCAGAATTCATCAATTGCCAAGAGCTCCACTGCTAGGGGCCTTATCAAACACCTTTCTTCTCCATACTGTTTTTTTTTCCCTGTTCGAGCTTGCAAAGATCTTGGGAATGCTACCAGAGGATCTGGAAATTTATATGCACACTTGCCTTGTTGTTTTCAGAAAATGCTGTTTCACTGTAGTTTTCCACTAACTCTGGATCTTAAAATCTCTCTCTGTGTCTTTTGAGACAATTCCTAAGCCTTGGGAGGAGTTGTATATATTCCCCATTTAGAGTTAGTCACTCTGCACTCCAGTCTCTTATTCTCTGTACCTTGATCTGTTGTGGGACAGTGTTAATTATCATCTACTGAAAACATTTCCCTGATGAAGGAAGGATGACTGAGAGATGCATTTACTTTTGGGTATAGCAGTAAGTCATTGGGAGCCATTTAATACTGTGTCTATTTAGCATAAAAATAAGAGTAGATTCTTTCCTAGGGGCTAGGACCTCTCTAGTCACTTGCTCTTAGCCATGATAATAGTACTGTGTATAGATCCTGCTTGGGCTTAAAATCTGCTCATATTTTGCTTGGTTACTCCTGCAACATTTGTGCCACTATTTTACCAGTAGACACATTTCATCATAGTGATAGTTGTTGTAGCTCATAGAATTGACATCTGAGAAGACTCATGATTATTTTTCTCCTTAGGTAGTATGCATATCACCTTCTAGCCCCATGAAAGCTAACCAGTTGGGATGAAACTTCCAGGCAAGAACAAATTTAACTTCTCTAGGTTCTATGACTCAAGATGGACTCTTATTGTCTAATTCTGGAAGGTTTTAACTAGGAGCAATGGGTGATAGTATGTAGTATTTGTAGGTTTATGGGAATCTACTGACTAACTGCCAAGAGAGCAGACCTTGTTATCCTGTAAAAGGTAAAGAGTAACTCCATTTAAACTTTATATGCAAATATACATATATGTGTATATATAATATATGTAATATTACAAAGCTTCTACTGCATTAGTTTTTCATATGATATTAGATATTCCTCTCTATACTCTCTCCTCTTTGTCCATTTCCTTCAAGATTAGGGAAAAGCTTATCATTATCTATCTGTTTACTTCCTGTCACTTCCCTCCTCCTTTTTCCTTCAGCCCTTTGAATCCCTCCTTCTTCCTACTGGGTTTCCTGGGACTGCCTCATGATTTTCCTTGCCACTAAGCCGGTGAACATTTTGTTGTATTTTCTGTTGCATTTGATGAGTTTGACTCATACCTGTTGAGTTTCTTTCTTTGCATGGCCCCTTCATCCTCTTCCTCCCCAAGGTCCTCTGTTTTTCTGGCTGCTCCTTCTCACTCTTCTGCAGACATCCCTTCCTAGGTTTTCTGGATAGGAGTTCCTCAGAGATGTGGCCATGTCCTAATGCAGTGCTATCTCTGTGGAAGATCATATACTTTGTTATAAGCATATGTCTTATTTTATGTTGATGACTCTGAAGCTGACATTTCTAGCCTTATGCTTCTACCTTAGACTATCTGGTAAGAAGTTTTTAGAGCCATTATATAACAAATCCTAGATAAGCAAAACTTACTTCAACTCTCCTGCCAGTTCTCTTTCTTGGGTCCCTATTCCAAGGATTCAGGCTGATCACGTCAGAGTCACAAGTGCAGGGATCATGTGTACTCACTCCTTGACATTTTCTCTTATATTCGCTTTCTCCTACCCGTGTTCCCCATCGCTCTCTCTTTAAATTTCTGATGTTCTTAACATTCAGATTTTTCTCTCAAAATATTGAGAATTTTAAATCTTTCCCCATTGTTCATAAGAATGATCTTCCTAATATATATTTCTATCTTGGGCAAAGAACAAGGTCTCAGAAGAAGATGGAGAAGAAGCACACGCCATATCCCCACGCCAACATAAACACAAGCACACACTCTGAGAGTTCTTCTGTATCTGGCCTTCATCACCTCTTTCGTCCTTCCTGTCCTGCCCTCTCCAGCTTTTTAGAGCACTCACTGCTGACCTTCCTTCCCCTCCCAGCCACGCTCACGTCTCCGCACCTCCCTTGTCCTGGTGACTCCTACTTACTATCTGAGACGTCAATCAGTCCTAGCTATTTTAAGAAGTTGTTACAGAAGCTTGCCTTAGTTTCCTAGAAATGTCTGCTCCTCTTGTTTTTACCAAATTTCACAATAATTTTGTATGTATTTGTTTTTAAAATACATTTTCATTACATACAAAGAATTTCAAGTGCTATAAAAAAGTCTGTTTACCACGTTTTTCTCGAGCCAAGAAAATTGAATATTTGTTGAATGGACGAAGCCCATCAGAGGCATGATGCTAGAATGAGATTAATGTTTGTACTTTAACCTAATAAAGTTTAAACATCAAATTATTTAATCTAATTTAAATCTGAATTCCCTTCTAATTCATATTCTTCTGCAGACATCATTTGATATTGTTTGTCTACCTTTCACTGTGTGCCACTCATCCTAACATTATAGATCCATCTTCATGATTATTTTATGGGTAGGCATGATATTTCATTAAATTGCAGTGTTTACATTTATTTAAATTTTCTTTTTTTCTGGCACTTAATATTTATGAATGAAATAACTTTTTACTTCTTCCATGGTCCTTTCTCTAATTTGCTTTCAGTAGAGACTTATCAGAAAGAGATCTTGCACAGCAGGGTCCACTACAGTCCTGTTTTAACACTGAAGAGCATGATACCTTCAAAAAAATTTTTTTCTTATCATTTCAATTGTTCTTTAATATTTTATTGAGAATTATTAAGATTTAAGCCATGCCACAAATAAAGAACATGACACCTCACCACTGAATTATTGCAAAGGGTGCATGATTGTTAAGATGGGGCTCTGGTATTCTGTTTTTGTTGAAACCTGTATCAGTTTTCACACCAGCACAAATTGGTACTTGGGTTTATACCAGACACTGTACTGGATTGGCCCATCCTCTGTTCCTCTGGATTTTCTCCCACTAAAGAGGGAGGGAGGGGGGAATGGGAAAATATGAGTGAAGGGATAACAATTGGGATGTAATCTGAATAAACTATTTAAATAAAAAAAAGAAGAAAATTAAATACCAAAAAAAAAAAAAAAAGAAAGAAAAAAGAGTTGCTAATGGATGAATAGTGGCTAAGCAGTTGTTCTGTCCCTATGATGTCACAGGGCTACAGAATCTGAAAGAGGTGATTCTAGGCTTTTAAGCACAGACAATCCATTAAAATGCAGGAAGCAGAGGGAGGTGGCCATGTCCTGGACACTTGTCAGCGTATAGTGCTGATAGCTCATCCTCTGGCTTTTCACCATGCAGTCGGCTTCAGTAATTTGACAACTTAAAAACAGTTCCGAAGCACCTAGGTGTGACACACATGTCTCATAGAAAGCTTGCACTTAAAAAAAGGAACTTCATCATTATTCAAACGCGTGATCCAGAAATTACTGGGTCTGTCATTTTTTTAGGCTGTTCCTTTGGCATTTTAGAAGTGAGGGATATGCTCAAATAAGCCGATTAGAGGTGGAAGGCTCAGGCTGTGCAGGAAGTAGAAGTGTCATGACAGGACAGTGGGGGAGTTATTCTGAGCTGGACCAGACTTCATCTCTCTCAGCTCATTCCATATGGTCCATTTGCTCAGCCCAGGCATGAGGCCAGGCCTATTAGTGCAACTTGACCTCATGTTGGCCCTGTTATTCTTCCTTAGAGAGAATTTCATCTCCCTGTAGTGCTTATATGGCCAATTGACAATGAAATGGGTATTACTTGTTTGTTCAGCAATTAATTGTTTCTGATATTATTGAGTCTCCATTATGTGCCCAAGGTTTAAGAATTATGAAGAAGGATCTAATATTTTATTAATATATTGCATATCATAAAATACTAGACTGAATAGAATCTTTCAAGGTGTCCTTTAAAGGAGTCTAGCTTGGTTTGAGTATCATGATAGACAGATCTATGGATTATGAATGTTTCTTAGTTCTCTATCTTCCTGACCACTTAGAGGATTATATTCACATGCCCCTTAAAGTTATGTGTAGCATATCCACTTGATGATTAAATATGAACAGAGTCTTTCTACTACAGAAATATTAATAATATTATTATTACTATGGTGCTACCTATCCATCAGAAAAATGTGATTGTCATGGAAGCAGTCAGCATCAAAGATGCTGTGATCCACACCATGTTAGGTACTTGAATGATTACAATAGACTGGGCCCAATATAATCAAGTCTAGACAGATAACCTCCTATGGGAGAGGTGAGTAAGCCTTTATTAAATATGTCTGGATAAAACCATGTTTTTGTTGAAATCTATACCAGTTTTTATCTCAACACAAACTGGTACTTCTCTCAAGCAGCAATCCCAACCATAGTTTCCCCTCCTTCCGTTGTCCTAGCATCCCCATCTCCTTTCTCCCACAGATCTACTCCCTGTCCTTTTTTTCCTAAAGAACACACTTCCAAGAGATGACAGTCAAGCAGGACAAAACAAGATACAATAAGACAAGGTGAAAGTCCTCCTATCAAGGCTAGACAAGGCAACCCAATAGGAGGAAAAGGTCTTAAGAATAGAAAAAAAAGAGTTAGTGATAGAGTTCCACAGATAACCAAGCTAGCAGCCATTTTATACACACACACACACACACACACACACACACACACACGCACACACACACACACACACACTCACACACAATGTGCAGAGAACCTGTTGTGGACCCATGAAAGTCCTGTGCTTGCCCCTTCCATCTCTGTGATCCCATGTGAGCCTCACTTAGCTGATTCAGGAAGCCATGATCTCCTTTGTGTCCTCCATTCACTCCAGCTCCTACAGTCTTTCCCTTCTCTTCCATGGGACTCCTCAATATCAATATGAAGGGACAGGATGGAGACCTCCAATTTAGACTATTTCTGCATAATATCTGGCTGTGGTTCTCTGCACCTGCTTCCATCTGCTACTGGAGGAAGCCTCTCTGATGATGACTTGACAAAGAGTACAACAGAATATCTTTCAGAACAATACATTTATCTAGGTATCTATCATGTATATATGTATGTATGTATGTATCATATACTTATTTGTTTGTTTACTTACTTACTTTTTTTGGCTCCTGGCCATCCAGGCATGTAGGACATGGGCTTCCTCTCATGATGTGGGCCTCAAGTTAAGCCAAACATTGGGTGGCTACTCCTCCCACAAGTTCTGTGCCACCATTGCCCCCAGAACATCTTGCAGGCAGCACATAGTGTAGGTTGAGGGGTTTTGTGCCTGGGTTTGTGTCAACTTTTATTTCTGTAGCCTGCAGAGTACCTTCTCATACCAAGGATATTAGGATATAAGGATGAAGGCTCCAAGCACACACCAGCTTGACCTCTCTAGATTCAATGAGCTGTGTAGAAGTTTGATGTTGGCTATATACTTGTCTATTGCTTTTATAATGTTTAGATATGTTCCTTGTATCCTCTGTCTCTCTAAGACTTTTATCATAAAGGGGTGTTGGATTTTCCCAAAGGATTGTTTTCTACATCTAATGAGATGACCATATTTTTTTTCTTCTAGGTTTTTTTTATATTGTGGATTACATTGACTGATTTTCATATGTTGAATGATCCTGTTATCTCTGGGATGAAGCCTTCTTGATCATGGTGGATGATCTTTGTGACATGGTTTACTTGTATTTTATTGAGTATTTTTCATCTGTGTTCATGAAGGAAATTGGAATGTAATTTACTTTCTTTGTTGAGTCTTTATATATTTGGGTAGCAGTGTAAATGTGGCCTCATAAAATTAATTGAGCAATGTTCCTTGATTTTCTGCAATAATTTGAGGAATACTGGTATTAATTTTTCTTTGAAAGTCTGATAGATCCTTCTACTTTGCTTTTCTCCCATGTTTCTCTCATCTAGAGTCCCAATAGGATGTCCTCCCCTCTGTCCCAGTTTCCTGGTAAGTGAAGGCTTTCATGGGACATGCCCCTTGGGCTAGTATGCAGATAGTAAAGTAGAAGGATCCAGAAGGTCCTAGAAACCTACAAGTAGAACATTATGATGGGCAGATTTGGGCCCATGGGTCCCGCTCAAACTAAGGCACCAGCTAAAGACAATACAGGCAGTAAACTTTAAACCCCTAACCAGATCTAGCCAATGGTCAGAACAGTCTCCACACTTAAGTGGAGAGTGGGGTATGACTTTCACACGAACTCTGTCGCCTCACATTTGACTATGTCCCCTGGAGGGGGAGACCTGGTGGCACTCAGAGGAAGGATAGCAGGTTACCAAGAAGAGACTTGATACCCTATGAGCATATACAGGGGGAGGTAATCCCCCTCAAGAACAGTCATAGAGGAGGGGAATAAGGGGAAAATGGGAGGGAGGGAAGAATGGGAGGATACAAGAAATGGGATAACCATTGAGATGTAACAATAATAAATTAATAAAAAATTACAAACATAAAACAAAAAACAAACAACAACAACAACAAGAAAAGAAAGTCTGGTAGAATGCTGTACTAAAATTGTCTGGCCCTGGGCTCTTTCTGTTTGGGAGCCTTTTAATGACTGCTTCTGTTTTACTAGGAGATATAGGTCTGTTTAAATTGTTTTTCTAATCTTCATTTAACTTTGATAAATAGTACCTATCAAGAAATTATTCATTTTGTTTAGATTTCCTAATTTGGTGGAGTACAGATTATTGAAGTAGGTCCTTATGAGTCTCTGGATTTCCTTGAAGGCTGCTGTTATGTCGGTTTTTTTTTTCTGATTTTATTAATTTAAATATTCTCCCTCTTTTAGTTTCAGTATTATTTATTTATTTATTTATTTATTTATTTATTTATTTATTTATTTTTAAAGAACCACACTTACAGCCAGGCTCCATGCCCAATAGTAGATGGCCAACACCAAAATACCTCAGTTGCACTTTTGGAGTTGATTAAAAAAATTTTTTTTCGTGATGTTTTTGTTTGGGAATATTCTTGTGCTACAAGTCCTTTGCTTATGTATTGTGATTTCTAGTTTTGTGTTTTTAGGGGATTTCTGTGTTCCAACTGTGTGTGTATGTGTGTGTGTGTGTGCGTGTGTGTGCGTGTAGGTGTGTGTGTGTCTGTGTGTTTATGTCTTTCTGTGTTTCTTGTTCTTTTTCTTTCTTTGTTTTTCTGTTTGTTTGTCTTTTTCAGACTTATTTGTTCTCCTTACCCTCTCTCTTTTCTTGATGCCTGTTTGTCTTTCTAATGAGAGATAACAAGAAAGGATGTTGATTTATGTTGGTAGGGAGTTGGGGAGGATCTGTGAGGAGTGAGGGGAGGCAGATCCACAATCAAAACTACATTGTATGGAAAAAAATCTATTTTCAAGTAACAAGAAAGAAAGAAACATTCAGAACAAAAACAATCTTAACAACTGTGTTAATTGAAATAATTTATCTTGTTAAAGTGGTAATAGCCACTTCAAATTTTAAATAGCAGTGGAGCACTGTAATTGTCATTTATAAATTAATCTACTGCATTCAGTAACATAGAGAAGACAAGTTGAACTTTTATTGGTTGTTAGTGATTTCCTGAGCAAAGGGACAACTCTTGTTAGCTAGATATTTGAGTTTTGAATGACTAATATATATGTTGTGTAGCTGGAATTGAGAACTAGAACCAACATTGGTTTTCCTTTGAACTGTCTCTCATGCAAGGAATTGGAGCAAGTTTGATGTCTCTATTCTCTTTTTCTTAATGTCAGCTATTTCTCACCATGCCAGTAATTTTAGATGTGGGATTCCTGCGATAATCTCAGTCAGCGACGTGGTCCAAAGAAAAGCTCCTGGCTATAAGTCCCAGGAATTGTGTCACAAGCAATGCTAATCATATTAGGGGTCCATGGTAATTATTAGTTCAAACTCTGTTATGGCTTGTCTTCAGAACTTGTCACTTGAGAAGACAATGAAACTGATCTTCTGAGTATACATTTATTTTCAAAGTTGAAGATTATGGAAGGGAAAAATCATACTCCAAGAGCATGCAGATGTAAGTAGAAGCAGATTTCTTTTTAATACTCTGAAGGAAGGTGCAATGGAACAGAAGCAAAAGTGGCAGTTAAAGACATTCATGGTTGTAGTGTATAAAATAGCTTAATTCTGCAATTAGCAGTTGAGTAGGTGATCTTTTCTTTCTCCTTTAATTTGATAGACAGGTTTGTTCTAGAGTGTAGCTGAGTAAGCACTATTTCCGAATGTGTATTAAAAGCAAGTAAAATTTTTCTTTCTTTGTTCATGGGTGTCAGGAAAATTTATCTTGAGACTCCCAAGAACTGGATTATTTTTAACATAAGGAAGATTGTGTAAAAAGTTAATTGATAAGCTAAATGATTACTATGTGAAATCCATATTTTCCTGGAATATAAACATCTTCATGTATTTATCACATGAACTGAAATGAGGTATAACATTAAAGGATAACCTGTTGGTGCCCAATCTCCCAAAACTCTGTGTAGTGTTATGTAGCTTCTACCCATTGTAATGGGTATTCCTTCTGGGTGTCTCCATCATCTTTGACAAAGCTCACATGACAAAACCTGTTGTTGGAAAATTTGATAAGTAAGTATTTATGTTTCCAGCTTGCAGGTATGGAGAGACAAAGAAACACAACTTTCTAAGAGCATGTGTTTGGAAAGGCTTTCGAGAGAAAAACACTGTTCTAATTTTTAATCAAAATGTAAGAACTTCAAAGCAGGACCATTGTAAGAAGCATGCTACATAAGTGTCCCCACACATTTGCTTATGGAGGTGACACAGTCATTAGTGGTGTGGCAAGTGCAGAAAGAAGCCACGTGGCTCTGACTTGTGTCTGGTTCCAGTGTTATTTAAAAGATGGTGGATCCTCTGTGGAGCCCTTTTCCACATTGAAAAACAACAACAGATACTGTGCTGTGAAACATCTATAAAGTTTAAAAAATAGGGCTGGAGTGATGGCTCAGAGGTTAAGAGTACTGGCAGCTCTTCCAAAGCTCTTGAGTTCAATTCCCAGCAACCACATGGTAGTTCACAACTGTCTATAATGAGATCTGGTGCCCTCCTCTGGTCTGCAGGTGTACATGTAGGCAGAACACTGTATACATAATAATAGATGAAGGAATCAAATTTTTAAAAATTTTATTAATTTATTCAGATTACAACTCAATTGTTATCCCATCACTTGTATCCTCCTATTCCTCCATCCCTCCCACTTTCACCCTATTCCCTTCCCCTAGGTTGATGACCAAGAGGGATCTCCTCCCCCACTATACGGTCATAGGCTATCAACTATCATCTTAGTAGCCTGCTTATTCTTTCTTTGAGTGCCACCAGGGCCCAGGGGGATCTGCTCAAACTATTGCACACACCAAGGACAATACAATAGTAAACATCGAACCCTACTCTGATTTACAATGGACAGGACATTCTTTACAGTTATGTGGAGAGTGAGGACTGACTTTCACATGAACTCTGGTGTTCCATATAAATCAAAATTTTTAAGAAATAGGGAGTAGTGACAATACTGATTTTGTTTCAATTGTGTTTAACAAAACATCTTTACTTTGTTTAGCATTGTACTTTTCTACTGTTCATTTTATGAAGATGTTTTATGTGACCAATGAAAAGGTTATATCACATGATCATTATATATTGCTTTTTAAAATAACCACAAGTAATTATGTATGGAGAGATAGATTCCAAGAACTATAAGAAACAAATTGTTAAAATGAAAACACAAATGCATTTGAGTCTACTGAATTATAGTTCTCATGACTTTTAAAATAATCAGATGGTGAAAGATATTATAGTAATAACTACTTATACAAGCTTAGAAATCTTCTTAAATAATAGATGATCATCTTTGCATGCTAATTCTAAAGGTTTAGATGATTTTACACGGCTCATTATCATATAACTGTATATAGATAGGAATTTATATAAAAATTATATATAAATATAGATGTGCATAGAATATACAAGTATGTGCACATGTGGATGAGTGAGGCAAAGCCAATCCATAATTTTATGCATAAGTTAAGCAGAGACGTATTTATGTTTGCAGACAAGTAAATTTTATATAATTTATATTTATACTAATAATGTAATTAGTGATATATATGAAAGTGAGTTTAGAATAAACTGTGAAACTTTTAACATAAATAAAATATGAATATTATATATTATATGTTATCTTCATTACTATATAATATTATATATTTAAATTTATACATATATAAATTGGAAGTGTGCTATTGTTTTACTTCTATACTCTGTCACTAAGATGTAGTCACTGTAGTCCCTTGCAATCTTGATATTACAATTTTTCAGATTTAGCAAATGGACAGGACATTCTTCACAGTTGAGTGGAGAGTGCGGTCTGACTTTCACATGAACTCTCCTGCCCCATATTTAACCATGTCCTCTGGATGGGGAGGCCTGGTGGCACTCAGAGGAAGGATAGCAGCCTACCAAGAAAAGACTTGATACCCTATGAGCATATGCGGGGGAAGGAGGTCCCCTTCAGTCACAGTCATAGGGGAAGAGAGTAAGGGGAAAATGGGAGGGAGGGAGGAATGGGAGGATACAAGGATGGGCTAACAATTGAGATGTAATACGAATAAATTAATAAAATATATTTAAAAAAGAAAATAATAATGAAAAAAACTTATTTATTTAATGTGTGTCTGTGCACACACACACATACACAGGTGAGCCTGAGCACATGTGCACACGCGTGCACACACACACACACACACACACACACACACACACACACACACACAC
>OU015749.1:45420448-45436865 GCA_907169655.1 Acomys percivali
CACACACACACACACACACACACACACACACACACACACACACACACACAGATGCTGTGGAGATCAGAAGTGGTCATGGTCACTTTAAGCTGTACTTATAGGTTGTCCATAGCGAATTGAACTCCGATCATCTATAAAAGCAGTAATGCTTTTAGCCACTGAATTATCTGTCAAGCCCCAACCCGTGGCATTCTTTAAATGTAGCACACTTCCTCTTTGCTGTGGAAATTGTGTACATGTTATTAACATCTTTCATATCAAATCAACCAATAGCCCAAATGGTCATGAAAACCATTTGAGAAAGCCCAACATGTGCAACAATATTTTGCTCACAAAGTCTAAAAATTTTAATATTATGTCTTCAGTTCCCAGACCTAACAACATCCTTTCTATGCTTCATAGCTTCACAATGTTTTCTATTTCAAAATTATTCTACTTTTAATAGAAAATGATGTTGGAGAAATGTTATTATTCTAATGTCTGCAAAAGGTACCTGCTTATTCCTATGGTTTGCAATTGTTAAGCATCTCCGTTTGCTAAACATGATCATATAGAAGGCCCGGGCATGGATTTAGTAAGACAAAGCTATCCCCTTAATATACTCTTTTACAGTTTTTATTTTTAATTTTTTCACTTCACATCCTGATTGCAGCCCCCTCCCTTGTTACCTACCTGTACCACCCTTCCTCCATCATTCTCACTCCCTCACCCCTAGTTATCAGAAAGGGGAGACCTCCTCCCCTAACATCTGACCTCAGCATATCAAGTCTTATCTGGACTGCCTATACCCTTTTTCTCTGTGGCCTGGTAAGGCTGCCCCTCCAGGGGGAAGTAGTCAATGTGTGGGGACTGAGTCCATGTCGGAAGTAGTCCCCACTCCCCATATTATGGCACCCACAAGGATACTGTGCTGCCTATCTATTACATCTGAGCAGAGGGTCTAGGTCCACACCTTGCATGGCTCTTGGTTGGTGCATTAGTCTGTAGCATCTCCATCCTCTTCCCAGATTTGTTGGGTCTTTGGTACTCCTTATGTAGTTCCTGATCCCTCCAGGTCCTTCTATTCACGAACTCTTCCATAAGACTCCCAGTGCTCCACTCCAAAGTTTGACTGTGAGTCTCAGCTTCTGATTGGGTCCCATGCTGTGTGGAGGACCTCTATGGTAGGCTCCCTTCATGTTCCTTCTCTTCAACCTCTTCTGGTGACTATTCTATTTGTCCTTCTGAATGACAATTAATCATTCTCCCTAGGGTTCTCCTTGATATTTAGTTTCTTTGGGTATGTGTATTGTAATGTGGTTATCCTGTATTATGTGGCTAATATCTGCTTATAAGAGAGTATATACCATGTGTGTCTGTACAGCAACCTAAGGACCAAATTGAGAAATACAAAGTATCAGTGCTATTGATCTTTAGATGAGAGGGGTGCAAACTGTGTGGAGCTCAGGCAGTTCTGGCCTCAAGCCTCCCAGTGAATCCACAGAAAATCCCTGGGTTCCCGCAGGCAAGGTCACCAGCACCCATGATGGGAGTGTAATTTCTGAACTTCAGGGCCCAGAGAGAGCCAGTGGCTGCTGGAACTCCAGCATTGCTGGCCCACTGGAGACTGCATTAGAAAATAAGTGGAAGTGACATCATATACCCAGGCCAAGCGACAGACTATTCCCCAGTCCCAGCATGCATAAGAGATAATATCATACCAGATGCACAGGAGAGAGTGGGGTGTTGAATTCTCCCACTATTAGTGTGTGTGGTATAATGTGTGATTTAAGCTTTAGTAATGTTTCTTTTATGAATGTGGGCGCACCTGCATCAGGATTGAGATGTTCTCTTGGTGTATTTTTCCTTTGATGAGTATGAAGTGTCCTTGGCCATCTCTTGTGATTAGTTTTGGTTAAAAGTCTATTTTATTAGATACTGGAATGGCTACTCCAGCTTCCTTCTTGGGTCCATTTGCTTAGAATACCTTTTTCTAGGCCTTTATTCAGAGGTAATGTCTATCCTTATTGCTGAGGTGTGCTTCTTGTATGCAGCAGAAAGAAAGGTCTTGATTTTGCATCCACTTTGTTAGCCTGTGACTTTTGAATGGAGAGTTGAGGCCATGTGTGTGGAGAGATATTAATGACCAGTGGTTATGAATATCTGTTTTTTTTTATGTTGGTGGCAGTAGTAGTAATAGTAGTAGTAGTAGCAGCAGCAGCAGCAGCAGCAGCAGTAGTAATAGTGTTTATTTCATTTCTTTCAATTTTGTGGATGTTAGTAAATTTATTTCCTTCATTTTCCTGGGTGCAGTTAGCCTTCTTGAGTTGGAGTTTTCTTCATGTATCTTTTGTAGGTCTTCATTTGTGGCTAGGTACTGTTTAAACTTGTTTTTTTTCTTTGTTTCTTTCTTTTTTTATTAATTTATTCTTGTTACATCTCAACGGTTATCCCATCCCTTGTATCATCCCATTCTTCCCTCCCTCCCATTTTCCTCTTATTCCTCTCCCCTATGACTGTTCCTGAGGGGGATTACCTCCCCCTGTATATACTCATAGAGTATCAAGTCTCTTCTTGGTAACCTGCTGTCCTTCCTCTGAGTGCCACGAGGTCTCCCCCTCCAGGGGACATGGTCAAATGTGAGGCACCAGAGTATGTGAGAAAGTCATATCCCACTCTCCACTCAAGTGTGGAGACTGTTCTGACCATTGGCTAGATCTGAGTAGGGGTTTAAAGTTTACCGCCTGTCTTGTTCTTGGCTGGTGCCTTAGTTTGACCGGGACCCATGGGCCCAAATCTGCCTATCATAATGTTTTACTTGTAGGTTTCTAGGACCATCTGGATCTTTCTATTTTGCTATTCTCCCATACTTCTCTAATCTAGAGTCCCAATAGGGTGTCCTCCCCTCTGTCCCAGTTTCCAGGTAAGGGAAGGCTTTCATGAGACATGCCCCTTAGGCTAGTATGCAGATATAAGTGAGTTTATACCATTTGAGTCTTTCTGCTTCTGGGTTAACTCACTCATTATGATCATTTCTAGCTCAATCCATTTATCCACAAATTTCGGGAATTCCTTGTTTTTAATAGCTGAGTAGTATTCCATAGTATATATGTACCACAGTTTCTTTATCCATTCTTCTACTGAGGGACACTTAGGCTGTTTCCATGTTCTGGCTATTATGAATAAGGCTGCTATGAACATGGTTGAACAAATTTTCTTGTTATGTGCTAGAGCATCTTCTGGGTATATTCCAAGGAGTGGAAAAGCTGGGTCTTGAGGAAGCCTTATTCCCAGTTTTCTGAGATAGCACCAGATATATTCCAAAGTGGCTGTACTAGTTTGCATTCCCACCAGCAATGAAGGAGTGCTCCTCTCTCCCCACATCCTCACCAGCATGTGGTGTCACTTGAGTTTTTGATCTTAGCCATTCTGATGGGTGTAAGATGGAATCTCAGAGTTGTTTTGATTTGCATTTCCCTGATGACTAAGGAGGTTGAGCATTTCTTTAAGTGTTTCTCAGCCATTTGATATCCCTCTGCTGAGAATTCTCTGTTCAGTTCCAAGCCCCATTTCTCAATTGGGTTATTTGGTTTGGTGGTGTTTAATTTCTTGAATTCTTTATATATTTTGTATATTAGACCTTTGTCAGATGTAGGGTTAGTGAAGATCTTTTCCAGGTCTGTAGGTTGTCGCTTTGTCTCTTGACAGTTTCTCCTGCCTTAAAGAAGCTTCTCAGCCTCATGAGGTCCCATTTATTAATTGTTGACATTAAGGCCTGGGCTGTTGGTGTTCTGTTCAGGAAGTTGTCTCCTGTGCCAATATGTTCCAGGCTCTTCCCCACTTTTTCTTCTAAGTGACTTAGTGTTTCTGGTTTTATGTTGAAGTCTTTAATCCACTTGGATTTGAGTTTTGTGCAAGGTGACAAATATGGGTCCAGTTGCATTTTTTTACACATAGACATCCAGTTAGACCATCACCATTTGTTGAAGATGCTATCCTTTTTCCATTGAATGGATTTGGCTTCTTTGTCAAAAATCAAGTGACCATATGTGTGTGGATTCATATCTGGGTCTTCAATTCGATTCCACTGATCAACCAGCCTGTTGCTGTGCCAGTACCATGCTGTTTTAATTACTATTGCTTTATAGTACAATTTGAAATCAGGCATGGAGATTCCTCCGGAGCACCTTTTATTGTACAAGATTGGTTTAGCTATTCTGGGTTTTTTGTTTTCCCATATGAAGTTCAGAATTGAACTTTCAATGTCTTTAAAAAATTGTGTAGGTATTTTGATAGGGATTGCATTGATTCTGTAGATTGCTTTTGGTAGGATGGCCATTTTTACTATGTTAATTCTCCTGATCCATGAGCAAGGAAGATCATTCCATCTTCTCATGTCATCTTCAATCTCTTTCTTCAGAGTTTTGACATTTTTTTCATACAAGTCTTTTACTTGCTTAGTTAGAGTAACCCCTAAATATTTTATATTGCTTGAGGCTAATGTGAAGGGTATGGCTTTCCTAATTTCTTCCTCTGCAAGCTTGTCATTTGTGTATAGGAAGGCTACAGGCTTTTTTGAGTTAATTTTGTATCCAGCCAATTTGCTGAAAGTGTTTATCAGCTGTAGGAGTTCTTTGGTGGAATTTTGAGGGTCACTTATGTACACTATCATATCATCTGCAAATAAGGATATTTTGACTTCCTCCTTTTCCATTTGAATACCCTTGATCTCCTTTTGTTGTCTTATTGCTCTGGCTAGAACTTCGAGTACTATATTGAAGAGATATGGAGAGAGTGGACAGCCTTGCCTTGTTCCCGATTTTAGAGGAATTTCCTTGAGTATCTCCCCATTTACTTTGATTTTGGCTATTGGCTTGCTGTAGATAGCCTTTATTATGTTGAGGGAAGTGCCTTGTATTTCCGGTCTCTCTAAAACTTTAAACATGAATGGGTGTTAGAATTTATCAAATTCTTTTTCTGCATCTAAAGAGATGATCATGTGGTTTTTTATTTTCAGTTTGTTGATATGGTGGATTACATTGATGGATTTCCATATATTAAACCATCCCTGCATGCCTGGAATGAAGCCTACTTGGTCATAATGAATGATATCTTTGATGTGTTCTTGTATTCGTTTTGCAAGAATTTTATTTAGTATTTTTGCATCGATGTTCATAAGAGAAATTGGTCTGAAATTCTCTTTCTTTGTTGAGTCTTCGTGAGGTTTAGGTATCAATGTGACTATGGCCTCATAGAATGAATTTGGTAATGTTCCATCCATTTCTATCTTTTTAAAAATTAATTTATTCATATTACATCTCTATTGTTAGCCCTTCCACTGTTTCCTCCCATTCTTCCCTCCCTCTCACTGACCCCCTTCTCCCCTCCCCTATGTCTGTGGTTGAGGGAGATCTTCTCCCCCATAAATGCTCTTAGAATATCGAGTCTCTTCTTGTTAACTTGCTATCCTTCCTCTGAGTGCCTCCAGGCCTCCCCATCCAGGGGACGTGGTCAGAAAAGGGGCACCAGAGTTCGTGTAAGAGTCAGATCTCACTCTCCATTCAACGGTGGAGAATATCATGTTCATCGGCTAGGTCTTGGTAGGGGTTCAAAGTTTACTGCCTATATTCTCCATGGCTGGTGCCTTAGTTTGAGGAGGACCCCAGGACCCAGATCTGCCTGTCAGAAAGTTCTTCTTGTAGGTTTCCAGGACCCTGTGGGTCCTATTATTTCACCATTCTTCCATGCTACTCTCACCTAAAGTCTCAATGGGATGTCCTCTCCTCTGACCCACTTTCTTGGCATTTCTATCTTTTGGAGTAGCTTGAAGAGTGTTAGTATTCCCTTGAAGGTCTGGTAGAATTCTGCACTGAAACCATCTGGCCCTGGGCTTTTTTTTTGGTTGGGAGACTATCAATGATTGCTTCTATTTCTGTAGGGGAAATGGGACTATTTAGCTTGTTTATCTGTTCTTCACTCAACTTTGGCAAGTGAAATAGATCAAGAAAATCATCCATTTCCCTTAGATTTTCAAATTTTGTGGCATATATGCCTTCAAAGTAGGCTCTTATGATTCTTTGTATTTCTTCAGTGTCTGTTGTCATGTCTCCCTTTTCATTTCTGATTTTGTTGATTTCAATACTGTCTCTCTGCCTTTTAGTTAGTTTGGCTAACGGTCTGTCTATATTGTTGATTTTCTCAAAGAAGCAGCTCTTGGTTTTGTTGATTCTTTGGACTGTTTTCTTAGTTTCTAATTTGTTAATTTCAGCCCTGAGTTTGATTATTTCCAGAAGTCTACTCCTTTTGGGTGTCTCTGCTTCTTTTTTTCCCTAGGGCTTCCAGCTGTTTTGTTAAGTTGCTTATCTGCGATGTTTCCAATTCCTTTTTAAAGGCACTTAGTGCTATGAATTTTCCTCTTAGCACTGCTTTCAATGTATCCCACAAATTTGGGTACGTTATTCCTTAATTTTCATTGAATTTCAGAAACTCCTTGATTTCTTTCTTTATTTCTTCCCTGACCCATGTTTCATTTAGCAGAGAGTTCTTTAGTTTCCATGTACGTGTAGGCTTTTTGTTATTTCTGTTGTTGTTGAATTGCAGCCTAAGAGCATGGTGATCTGATAGGATACAAGGTATTATTTCAATCCTCTTGTATCTGTTGAGGCCTGCTTTGTGACCTACAATGTGATCAATTTTGGAGAAGGTTCCATAGGGTGCAGAGAAGAAGGTATATTCTTTCTTGTTTGGGTGAAAGGTTCTATAGATATCTGTTAGATCCATTTGACCCATGGCATTGGTTAATGATGTTATTTCTTGGCTTAGTTTCTGTTTCAATGACTTATCCTTCAGTGAGAGTGGGGTGTTGAAGTCTCCCACTATTATTGTGTGGTGATCGATGTGTGGTTTAAGCTTTTTTAGCAGATCTTTTACAAATGTGGGTGCCCTTGTATTGGGAGCATAGATGTTCAGAATTGTGATGTCATCTTGGTTGACTTTACCTTTGATGAGTATGAAGTGTCCTTCTGCATCCCTTTTGATTAATTTTGGTTGAAAGTCTATTTTGTTTGATATTAAAATGGCTATGCCTGCTTGCTTCTTGTGACCATTTGCTTGAAATATTTTTTTCCAACCTTTCACCCTGAGGTAATGCCTATCGTTATGGATGAGATGTGTTTCTTGAATGCAGAAGAATGTTGGATCTTGTTTATGCACCCGTTCAGTTACTCTGTGTCTTTTTATTGGAGAATGGAGACCATTGATGTTGAGAGATATTAACGACCAGTGACTGTTAAGAGTCTTAATTTTGATGTTGTTTCCAATCGAGTGTTTGTGTAGTTGTGTTTTTTGCCATGGTATAGTTATCTATTTCCTGAGTAGTTTTGGTTGTAGCTTGACCCTTTGGGATAGAGTTTTCCTTCTAATACCTTCTGTAAAGCTGGATTTGTAGATAGATACTGTTTGAATTTGTTTTTGTCATGGAATATTTTGTTTTCTCCATCAATGGTTATTGATAGTTTTGTTGGGTAAAGTAGTCTGGCCTGGCATCTGTGGTCTCTTAGGGTTTGCAGGATCTCTGTCCAGGCTTTTCTGGCTTTTATGGTCTCTGCTGAGAAGTTGGGTATAATTCTGATAGATTTGCCATTAAATGTTATTTGGCCCTTTTCCCTTGCAGCTTTCAATATTTTTTCTTTGTTCTGTATGTTTTGTGTTTTGATTATTATGTGACGGGCAGTTTTCCTTTTCTGATCAATTCTATTTGGTGTTCTGTAGGCCTCTTGTATGTTTATAGGCATTTCTTTCTTTAGATTGGGGAAATTTTTTTCTATAATTTTGTTGAGAATAGTTTCTGGGCCTTGGAGTCTGATATCTTCTCTTTCTTCAATACCTATTATCCTCAGATTTCTTCTTTTCATGGTGTCCTTAATTTCTTGGATGTTTTGTGTCAGGAGTTTTCCAGATTTGGCATTTTCTTTAATGGTTGCTTCAAGATCTGTGATTGTATCTTCTAGACCTGAGATTTGGTCTTCCATCTCTTGGATTCTGTTGGAAATGCTCGCCTCTGTGTTGCTTGCTTTCTTCTCTGAGGACTCATGTTCTCGTTTTTCTTCTGTCTGTGTGTTTATCATTGAATCCATTTTTGTCTTCAGATCTTGAACTGATTTTTTTTTTATTTCTTTCATATGATTGTTTGTATATTCCTGAGTTTCTTTCATTGCCTCTTTATAGGTCTTCAGAGCTTGAACTGTTTTATTGATTTCTTTCATCTGGTTGTTTGCATTTTCCTGAAAAATTTCCATTTCCACTCTATGTGCTTCTTTTACGTCTCTCATCTATTTGGCTGCATCTTCCTGCATTTGATTACAAATTTTATTTGTTTCCTCCATTAGTATCCTCATTACTAAGGATTTGAGGTCATTTTCTTGTATTTACATTGTATTTGAGTTCTCTGGGTTGTTTTCTTTGGGATAGCTGGAATCTGGAGAAGCCACGTTGTTTTGGGGTTTTTTGCATATGCTTTTATGCTGTCCTTTAGACATCTTGCTGTCTCTGTTTTTGTTGGGTAGCTTCCAGAGTGGATGGAGGGAGTCTGATGATAGATTCACTTGTTTTCTCATCATATCCATAGGCTGGAAGCTCTGATGCTTCACTGGTGTGGATGGCAGGAGGCTAGCCCTGTCATTTTGGGCTCTCACAGCCAGTGATCTTCAGCTCACCTGTGCTGTGGGTCCTTCAATTGTTCTAGGTCTCTGAGTGAGCGTTGGGTCAGGCCAAGGTATCCACAGCCTTCTGTGTCCCATGCCAAGTCCAGCCAGGGACACTGGGCCTGAACCACATGCCGAGCTCAGCTAGATTCTCAGGGCCTGAGTCGTCTGCCGAGCTCAGCTAGCGATTCTGGGTCCAAAATGCACACAGGGTCTAGCCAGAATTATTTGGGCTGGGACTGCGCACCAAGCTCAGCTATGGGCTTTTGGCCCAAAGTGTGTGCTGTGGTCAGTTATTGACTCAGGGCCCGAACCGTCCGCCAAGCTCAGTCAGGAATTCTGGATTCAAACTGCATACTGTGTCCAACCAGAGTCTTAGAGCCTAGACTGTGCCTAAAGCTCAGCTAGAGTCTCTGGGCCCAAACTGTCTGCCAAGCACAGTTAGGGACTCTGGCCCCAAACTGCACGCCAAGCTCCACCCGAGTCTCCAGAGTGGAATTGTGCACCGAGCTCAGCCAGGGACTCTGGACTCACACTGTGCACTGAGTTCAGCCGGGTACTCCGGGCCTAAACTGTGTGGATAGTCCAGCCAGAGTCTTAGGGCCGCCGAGCCTGTGCGCACAGCTCAGCTAGTGTCTCTGGGCCCAATCTGCCCGGCAAGTCCAGCTATGGCCTTTGGGCCGAATCTGCGTGCTGACCTCAGCCTGTGTCAGCGCCCCAGAACTGCCCGCTGAGCTGAGCTAGTGTCTTGGGCAGAACTGCTCGCTGAGCTGAGCTAGTGCCTCCAGTGGAACTGAGCGCTCTGCCCCGCCTGTGTCACAGCAGGGGATCTGTGGCTGAACTGAGTTAGTGCCTTGGACAGAATTGCTTGCTGAGCTGAGCCAGCGTCTCCACGGCACTGTGCACTGAGCTGAACCTTGGGCTCTGGGGCTGAACTGTCCGCCGAGTCCAATTTGGGTCTCAAGGCTCCACACGACCCAAATCCTGCCCATTGTCCCCTCTCCCATAGCAACTCCCACCGGCCCCCACACCAATCACCTCCACCGGAAGCCTCTGACCTGCAAACCTCAGCCACCACCACTGCTGCCGCTGGTGCCACTGGTGCTGCTGCTGCTGCTACTGCCTCTGCCACTGCTGCTGTCTCTGCCGTTGCTGCTCTGATCCGAGAAAATCCGCGCTCCTCTCGTGTGCAGGAGCACACAGGTCCTCCACACCCTGGTCCCTCCGAACCATGGAGCACTCCTGATGCCGTGGTGTGGGGACCTTGGTGTTCCTGGCTCAGAAATCTGTGCAATTCCCTGAATTGTTCACTGGAGCTTCCAAACACGGTCCACACTACTTGCTGCCATCTTGGATCCTCCCTTTAAACTTGTTTTTTTTATAGAATATTTTGTGTTCTCCATCTATGGTGATTGAAAATTTTGCTGTGTATAGTAATCTGGGTTGGCATTTGTGGTCTCTTAGTGTTTGCATAACATCTATCCAGACCCTTCTGGATTTCATAGTCTCTGTTGAGAATGTAGGTGTAATTCTTATGGATTTGACTTTATATGTGACTTGGCCTTTTTCTTTTGCAGCTTTTAATGTTTTTTGTTTGTTCTGTACATTTAGTGTTTTGATTTTTGTGTGGCAGGAGGATTATCTCTTCTGGTCCATTGTACTGGCTTCTTCAATCATTTGTCTCAATCTTCCAGAAGATTCCCTGAGCTCCACCTAATGTTTGGCTGTGGGTGTCTGCATCTGTTTTCATTAGCTGCTAGGTGAAGCCTTTCAGTGAACAGTTATGCTAGGCTTGTATCTGAGAACATAGCAGAGTATCATTAATATTGTCAGTGGTTTCTTTCATGGGTGGTTCTCAATTTGGATTAGTAATTGGTTGGCCATTCCCTCAATTTCTATTTCATCTTTATCCTGGCTCAGTTTGTAGGCAAGAACAATTTTAAGTTAAAGATTTTGTGGGTGGGTTGTAGTGCCTATCCTTCCATTGGAAGTCTTACCTCATTACAAGATGTAGCCATTTCAGGTTCCAAATACCCCTTTGCTAGGAGTCTTAGATAGAATCACCCTCATATATTCCTGGGAGTTTCCCTTATCCTAGGTTTTTGGATTGTCTCAGAGCTGCCTCCAACCAATTTTGGTTCTTTTTTCCCCCAGTTCTCTTTCCCTTAGTCCTCCTTGCATTTGACCCCTCCTGTTCTCTTCACCACCTTCTCGCCCACACAGTTTCATCCCTCCACATATTTCAGATGTCTATTTTATTTTCCCTTTATCAATGAGATTTTAGCACCTTCCTTTGGATTCTTAGCTTCTTTTGGTGTATGGATTATACTGTACTGTATGGATAATATTCACTTATAATTGAATCCATACCATGTGTATCTTTCTGGGTCTGGGTTACCTCACTCAAGATGATCTTTTGTAGTTCCATCTGTTTGCCTGCAAATTTTATGATGTCCCTATTTTTAAAAGCTGTGTAGTATTTCGTAGTGTAAATGTAGCACTTTTAAAAAAATTCTTCAGTTGAAGGACATCTAGGCTGTTTCTAGTTTCTGGCTATTATGAATAAAGATGCTATGAACATATTTGATAAAGTGTCCTTGTGGCATCTGTTGGTTGTATATTCAGGAGTGGTATAGCTGGGTCTTGAGGTAGAACTATTTCTAATTTTCTGACAAACTACCAAAATGATTTCCAAAGTGCTTAAACAATTTTTTTTCCTACCAGCAATGGAGGAGTATTGCCCTTGTTCCATATCCTTGTCAGTATTTAGTAAAAAAAAAATCATACAATGGAAAAAAAGAGAGCATACTCAAGAAGTGTTTCTGGAAGAGCCTTGAACTCATTGGCACAGGAACCAACTTCCTGGACAGAACACCAACATCTCAGGCTCTAAGGTCAACAGTTAATAAATGGAACCCCGTGAAACTGAAAAGCTTCTGAAAGGCGAAGGACACTGTCCATAGGACAAAACAGTAGCCTATGTACTGGCATCTGTCACTCTACATCTGACGGAGGGCTAATACTCAAAATATTTAAAGAACTTAGGAAGTCAGACAGCAACAATCCAAGCAACCCAATTTCAAATGGGGTGCAAAGTTCAACAAAGAATTCTCAGCAGAGCAATCTCGAATGGCCAAGAAGCACTTAAAGAAATGCTCAGCATCCTTAGTCATCAGCGAAATGAAAATCAAAATGACTCTGACATTCCATCCTACACCCTTCGGAAGGGTTAAGATAAAAATTTTTGTAGTAAATTATTTTATCTTAATAAATAATACCATTATTGCTACTTTTGAAATATTTTTAAATTATCCCGAACAGTTTTCTAATGTCAATTTGTATGATAAACACTATTCATAAAAAACGTCTTTGATGTCTTATAGAACTTGGTGCAGTTGTATTCTGGGGCCTATAGGCTTGGGAACTGCTGGTTCAGTCTCACCATGGTAAGCTCACTTGCTCTCTGATCTTCCACCTCAGATCCTTCGAGCCACTTGAACAGAGCAGATGGTGACTCATCAACCAGAATGAGCAGTGTCTGGCACATGCTCTCAGCTCTTTGTACTGCCAAGGGGAAGGTCTGGGTTTCTTGTGGTGCCCCTGATATGTTTGCTGTAGGAGGCTGCCCAATAGCCAGTGTTTTGTGAAACCCATCCAGGTTTCTATGTAGAGTGTACTTATCAGACAGAAACATTGTCTGGTCCAAAATTAGTCCCTTTCCTTTGTGGAACAGGATGCAAATAAACCCACACCAGCCAACTATAGTATAGCAAGCCAACATGCTGAGCACCTGATGCTGGCTTCCCCACCTCACCCCCGTGGCTTGCCTGAGAATCAGTCTTGTAGGTAGAGATGTTGAATCTCAAACTGGATGGCCTGGTATTATAACAGATTTGTTGACTGGATCTTAATGCAAAAAAAAAAAAAAAAAAAAAAAAAAAAAAAAAGAAAAAAATGAACTTCACACTTTCCTACTGTTAACTTTGAAAATGGATCAGCCTTTCCTTGCTCTTTGGTGAATTTTTACATTTGAATCAGAGCTTTGCTCAGTTGTACAAGAGTGCATTTAAAACTCTAGAGAACAGTCTTATCTCAGATGTTTAAAATGCTTAGAGCAGGGGTAGAAATCAAGTCAAAGCAGAGTATTAATGCACCCACCACTTGGGTCCAGTTTGAATTGCTCAAATCTCTTCTTCCTTCTCCTTTTCCTCCCCTTCTCCCCCTTTAATCTATCTCATTCTCTCTGCTCTAAAATAAAGCCAACCACATCAGACTTTGTTTTGATCTTCTGTTTTGCCTGATTGAATAGGGGCCTTGGTTATCAATATTCTCATATGGTACCACTCTGACAGAAGATAACCATGATTAACACCTGATTCAAACAGGCACATGTAGCCTTTCTTCTTCCTCCATGATTGTCACACTGCTGCCACACAGCAAGTAAGAGGTAATTTTTAGCACCAGGGGCTCCAAGATCTAGTTATAAGGTCCATATCAATAGCGCAGTAGCTTCCTGATCACATTATACTCCTTGGTTTGTGGACCTTGGCTGAGCTCCCTTGCAGATCTTTTCAGCTGGTTGCACTCACTTCACGCTGGATTGGAGACTTTATCACATTGATACATTCCATTTCCACCATGGTGGCCTTCCCAGTACAATGACAGGGCTGTGGTAGGCTACAGTTTAACAAGTAAATAATGGGTTATTCTTGCTTTTAAATGGGGCATATGCTGGACAGTTTACCTCTTGTTCCATGGTTTAAGAGAGAGAGAGTTTAGTAGAATCTTTGACACACTCATCTATTTAGTGAGCACCAATCTATCAAGAAAGTTCTTATCATTAGTAGTTGTATTTGAGTTGGAAGATAATATAGTGTTTACTATATAGGGCTAACTACCAGGACACAGAAGGTATTACTTTTCAGGTTCTGGGGATGGATATTACTACATGACTAAGCAAAAATTTGAAGAATTTTAAAACTAATCTTGAAGTCTGTAAGTGTTTCCATGACTTATTCCATACATATACAAGACAATGCAGCCATGTCTTGCCATATGTGAATGGCTGTGCACAGAGTATTTGACACTCTAGTAAGTTCATCAATATATTCACACAGATAAATCTTAGTTATGTCTTCAGTGAAATAAACACCAAAAAAATCTGAGTGGTAGCAGGGAATAAATTTCCTGGAAAATGTTAGAAATAAACAAATATATAGACTTAATTTTCTCAAAACCAAAAAAAAAAAATCTAATTTATTAGGTTTAAAGTGAATAATGCAAAGCCATTGAGTTTTTCACAAATCACAATTTATGCCCCCACTCCTTTCTCTACCTCTATTTTGTCATCTTTTCACTGAAGTTGGCTAGCTTCATAGAGTATTCTATTCACCTATTTTAAACAAAAGCCTTATTACACCAAGCAAGGGAAGAAAAATGAGTCTTATTAAGCTTCCAAGAGAGAGCCAAATGCCTGATCAGCATAAAATCCTGAAGAAGAGACGATCTAATTGCTACCTTAATGTATTTTGAAATATTAGTAGGTCAAAGATTAAGACAAGGACATAATTCAGAACAGAGAACCTAATAAGCTTGCTAATGTACCTCAAATGAGCACAAGAGGAATGTGTTGTGTTTTGAAAATATTGATGAGCTTCTGCTGAGGGTGTTCGTATACCTGTAGTGCAGTCTTCATGGCCCAGGGCACCCCCTTAATGGTAGAAGAATCCCACCCTGCTCAGGAAATGAACACAGCATGCTTGATGTCTCACAGATTCTCACTGTGTTGTGTGGTAAAGAAATACCGCAGACTTCATCACCTCACTCAATCATTCATACATTCAGCTTATATTAGACATAAAACTTTTGTGACTCAAATAGTATGGATAACTGGAAACAATTCAAAAACTTGTGATTAGGAAACTAACAAATTAAAAAAAATCTCTAGCAAACTTATTTAAATATATCAGAACTATACAATAATAATAAAAAAGCATTACACAAGGGCAGTAATTGAACCCTTTCTTATATATTAGCCACCTTTCAAATAGGAATAATGAAACTGAAGTCAAAGTTTTAAAAGAACTCACTAATTTTTCTTCTTAAATGATTTATTTTTGTTTAACTGGAAGTGATAGATTAACTAATTCACATAATATATTTACATTAACAAGTACAAATAATTTCAAGTACATCCATACTTTACAATTGATAGTTTTAGTTCCAATTGCCAACCTCTTGGTATATTTAATCATCTGAAAAAATAAGCGATTATTTTCACTAGTCTAGAGTGAGAAGAAGTCAAAAGACCTGCTCACTGTGGGTGGCACCATTCCCAGGCTTGGATCCTGTACAGTATGAAAAGTAGAATGTCATTTGAGTACTAATATTCATTACATCTTGTTTCCTGAATGTGAATGCAATGAGATCATTTGCTTCAAGTTCTTTCTGTGGCATCTTTTCTGTGAATGGTGCACTTGAATTGTGAACCAAAGTAAGGTGCATTTGTCTATGTATTTTATCATGACTAGCAGGAAAAATAATTAAGAAAAATTCTTCAGTGACCTGAATAAATATTGGTGAAAATTTAAGATTATAATTTAAGAGATAGTAACTCAAAGTAGAGACAAAATAAGCTTTATAAGATTAGAATGGACTTCAAAGGGAAATACATTCGATTTTAGAAAGAATTACATGGCTAACGATTCTCATGTTTTTTTTAAATTAAATTAAATTTAATTTTTTATTTTTTTATTTATTCTTGTTACATCTCAATGGTTATCCCATCCCTTGTATCTTCCCATTCTTCCCTCCGTCCCATTTTCCCCTTATTCCTCTCCCCTATTACTGTTCCTGAGGGGGATTACCTCCCCCTGTATATGCTCATAGGGTATCAAGTCTCTTCTTGGTAACCTGCTGTCCTTCCTCTGAGTGCCACTAGGTCATTCTCATGTTTTGAGCCTCTCTTTCTGCCTCATGACTGTCATGGCACCTTCACAGGTAAGTAGTTTCTCAGTTATTTATGAGGTCAGGAGGTGACAACCAAGAGAATTCCTCTATTTAATAAGGGATGAGACTTAGAAAGCTAGGCAATTATGCTTTCTCTGCATGTGGTGATTATAGGAAGGACAGAGCCTGTGTCGCCACAGCAACATTTACCTACCCTTTCCGTAGATTGTTATTCCTTATTTCTGTAACTCTACACACAGTTATCATTCTTTAATATGTTCCTAGAAGGAACAGCTCAGGAGTCACACCAAATTACACCTTAAGTGTCTTCCTTCTGCATTAAGGATCAAGGCAATTCTTGGATCCATTTCGTTTTTCATTGTATTGGAATCTTTGCTAATATGTTCCTAGATACAGAAAAGAGTGCAAGTGGAGTGTGAGGAGAGTGAGAGAGCAGTAGAATCACTTAGTTGTCATAAAAAGAATCAGCATAAAAAGGTTAAAGATATATATGAGATATATTTGTTGGAGTCTCTTGCTAGTCAAAGGAACTGAGAGACTTACTTTCAGGGACATTGAAATCTGTATTAATCTAATGATTTCAGAATTGATTTTTCAGTCTCAAGGAGTCTCTGCCTCATATCTTTAATCCATTCTCATCCTTGCAATATGATATATTTCCCAAATTTCACACTTTGTAAATTGTCTTGTTCCATCTCAAGAAGATTCTTTTCTTCCTCTTTCTTTCTTTCTTTCTTTCTTTCTTTCTTTCTTTCTTTCTTTCTTTC
>OU015749.1:45436875-45460000 GCA_907169655.1 Acomys percivali
TTCTTTCTTTCTTTCTTTCTTTCTTTCTTTCTTTCTTTCTTTCTTTCAGTAATGTCTAAATATATAATATAATATATTTATAAATGTATTTATATGTGTTTATATATAATGTACATTTAAAAGTTGCTTAAAGAAGACCAACAAAATGACAATACCAGGTGACATGTCAGCATATATGGGTATACTACTAGATGATGAGCCACAGGTAATTAATGGCTTCTGAGAGAGGGAGAGTCAGTTTTCCTCAGGTACAAGCACTCACAACCCCCACAGGTTATTTAATCCCAAGAACTCATACTGAAATAAATAAACATATAATTCATAGTAATGGACTTGGCAGGTTGTATTTACATATATATATATATATATCATGTTTAAAAACAACAATAATAATAATAAAAGAAAAAGAGACCATGAATTTGAGAAGGAGTAAGTAGGAACACAGAAGGGTTTGAGAGTGAGGGTGAGGGGTGTAAATGATCTACAAAGGTCTGAAATTAAGTAAATAAAATATAAAACAAAATCACTTATATTTTATTTCCTTTTTTTGTTTGAGAATTTCATTGAATACATTGAAAATAGCTCCTCAGCTGTGGACTCTGTCTTTTTAAAAAGCATCCTCTCCACACCATTATTTATTTGTACTCTGCATTGAACTACCAAATCCTGTCACTGAATTAATTCCTTCACTTATTTCTTTCTACTTCTTCAATTACCCTATTCATGCCTACAACTTCATTAACATAGTGTTCGCATTCTGTTTTCTTTCCTTAAAAACCATTTCCTCCACACTCTTCTCTCCACTGGAACCCAGCCTGTGACATGCCTTCTGTAGTAATCATAGACTGTATTCTGTCCAAGTGTTCTGTGTTTTATCCAAAAACATTTATTTTGAGGTGACAAGAAACATGTAAAGCAACTCATGGTAAGAATAATTGAGTAGCTTACTCATTTATCAATTGATCATTGATTCAAAATTGGTATTAAATAGGCCAGCCAAACACTTATGATTTTAGGTATTCACACACCTAACCTGGAAAGTTATGTCCTAATGAAATACACAGAGTAGTTGTATTTGCAGTCATTCTAAACTGATGAGTAATTGAGATTTTCCTCAAAAGATGAGTGAAATAGGAAATTATATATCCATGTAATGGAATGTTCACAGTAATGTAAGCCATTCACTGCCAATATTTGTGAGGACAGAGATAAATTTTAAATGACTTCCATTAAGTGTGAGACATCACCTTTAGATGGGCACCTACTGCATGGTTCCATTTGTAGAACATTCTGGAAAAGAAAAAACAGTGGAAAAAGAAGGCATGCAATAGTTACCAGAATGGGAGTGGTTGTGAGTTAAAAGGAAAAGTACAGATCATTATTTTTTTTAACCTTTTTATTGATTATTTGGAAATTTCACATTTATACTCACTTCCCATTCCTCCTAGATCCATCCTCCCACCCTTGTGCCCTCTCCTATACCCCAGAAATAAAAAAATCCACCAAATACTATTTGTGTTGCCTGTTGGAGTATGACCACACTCCCCTTCAAGATAACTAAGTGCTTTCCCATCTCCCTGCCAGAAGCCATCAACTATGAAGAGATACACTTTAGCATCTTTACCGCAGTTTTTAATATGATAAAGCTTGTCTTCAGTGGCTTCCTGTCTAGACTGTTTCCTTTTGGGGTGTGTGTGAGAAGTTCTTGGAGAAGTTTTCAATGTCTCTCATTCTCTACTCATGGAAGCCCTGACCATGGACATCAACATGGCTCCAAGAGGCAACAGAAACCAAGGACAGAAACATGGCCCCAGCACAGATTATTTTTAAGGCCATAAGACTCTTGAGCATAAAATGGTATTGATGAGCTCATAATTTTTCATTGTTCAATCTCATAGAACTTTAAAATAGATAGAGTGATTGTAGAAAAACATCGTTAATGTTAAAAAAAATCTGTCAGAACTTGATTTTAGGATGGTCAGAAGATTGTAAAAGGATACAACTGTCCTTTACAGGAGTGAGATGACTTCTCTTCATGGCTTCCAGTGTTCAATCTCATAACTAGTGCATTTTTCAAGAATCACACATATTACCACTCCAAAATATGTATACTGCCCCATCATTAAAACTCAGTATTCAAGAGTCATCTTTTTACTAAACTATCTGTTTAAACCATCAGATGGAGAGTGTCAGTGATGTGAGTTGGCCTTGCCTCCTGGAAGCTGACTCATCCTCAAAATGTCTTTAGTGCATGTATCTAGACCTATCTAGATTATCCATAAAACAGCTGCTCTGGTTCCTGTGTCCTTCCAACTTCCAATCCAGATCTACACTACCCTTTCCATACAGCTGAGGGTGCCGTACCCTCAAGGATCATTTCCCTGTAAGGGTAATTGATCTATAATCTTTGCTGTTAACATGGTAGGATTTAGCCTCACCATGGAAACTCTCTCCTGGCTGTGGTTATAAAGGTGTTTACAGAAAGGTAAAGCTGAGAAGGGGAGTCCACCAAGACTGTGTGTAGCACCATCCCTGCAGAATGAAATGGAGACTATTAACTGAGTAAAAGTCCTCATCTGTCTGTGACTCTTGACTTCAAATGTGATGTACCCACCCACCTCACACTTCTGCTGCCTTTCTGCTGTGATGGATTGCACCCTCCAATGGTGAACCAAAATCAATCTTTCCTTTGCTGAGTTGCTGTCTGTCAGATAAATGGTCAGCAATGAGACAAACAGCTAAGGAAAGACATGGTAGTCTGGGCTTTTGGTATGGTCAAGTTCTGCTTTCTTTTTTTCTTGGTTTTGTTTGCTTGTTTTGATGATTGAATTTTACTGTGCATCCTTGGCTGTCTGGGAACTGGCTATGTAGATGCCTGGGAAGAAGCTGGATTTGGGATTTTGTGTTGTCATTAGTTTTACAGTAGCTTATCAGACACAGAACTCAGTCAGGAGGTGAATTCCAAGAGCTACCTGAGGGAGGTTAGCCATGAGCTAGGCCATGCTGCTTCCAAGTCACATGGTGCAATGACTGTGGTCTGGCACTTTTCCGATGAATCACAAGATAGCGGACTCAGCTAAACTGTGTCAGGAGGCCTGAGTCCCAGAAACAAGTGAAGAAACACATACTCATTGTTGCGAACTGGTAAACTGGTTATTCAACATCATATAGCTATTATCTTACATGAATTTTATAATATGTTAAACTCTATCACATGATCTTTTGCTTTAAGTAGGAGGGTAACATTGTAAGTGCAAAAATGTTTTTCTTTTGGCTGAATGCATGTTAACAGAATGGCTTCTGTAAGTGGGAGAGATTTGAATCTAGATGCAAAAAAAATGCCACTTTTTTCTTCTTTAAAAAAATAATGTGTACTATATTTTAAAGAAAATTTCCTAACAGTTCTGTAAACCCACATGATTTATTCTGTTAAAGTTATATTTAATTCATCCCTACTATGAATGAGTACCCTTGTCAATCATTAACAGAAGAAACTAGTATGACTTCATACAAGAAATACAATGAAAATAGATGTTGGTTCTTATCTCCTGCTATCTACTTATCTTAGGTATGTCTACACTTTACAAGAGGAAGAGGATTGTTGCATACAGCTTATTTTGCTACTAGAACAGAAAGAAGGGAAGTGACTCTTCAAAGAAAGAAGCACATGAGCAAAAATGTCTCAGAAGGGGAAATAAAAATCCAATAGAGTCTAAGGGTATCTGGCTAGAAACTTCTCTGGCTTCTCTTTCATATCATGTTCAAAACTCTTCGTTTAACTAGTCTTTTCTATACAAACATGGCCCATTTGCTGTACAGATATTTTCTTTTTTGTTCTCTGTGCTAATGTTCCCCATATGCACGATCAAACTTCACACATGCTCACACTCATTTTGCCTCTATTGGCATGGTCTCTGTTTGCCTGCCATATGTAACTATGCCTGTATCTCTTCCAAGCCCAATTTAAAGCTTGAAATATACCCTTCCCTGGAGTTCATATTTTTATATCTTTGAAACTTGACAAAAGTTTTCACCATCAAAATATGACTGAACTTCTTTAACCTGTAGCTAGTAAAAAAAAAAATCAAAGAATGGTTGCCTTTTAATTTTTTCATAGTTAGCCAAATTCTCAGTTCAGAGTATGCAAAAAAAAAAGCAGCATCTCATAAAATTCTCTTTGTTGTTCTATGGGTGACATACTGATCGACAGGCCATGTCTCCATGGGAAATTGAATCACATCAGAAGATTCTTCTTTGAGTTTTTCAGCAGACTCTTTGTCGGCAACCTCCATCAAGTCAAGAATGGTACTGTGGCAAGTGGGCATTCGTTACTGGAGATTCTGGTCCAATTCACAAATCATGAAACTAGTTGGAGTGAGTGCCTCAAAATGAAAATTGCTTCAAAATGTATATGGTGATTATGTATACATAAAAGATTCTATAAAGATATATTTTCTATTAGGTCATCAACCAGGGCAAATGCTCGTTCCTGATTGGACCATCTTGTCCTCTCTAGTCCTTCTCTGATTTCTAAGATGCAGATCAAGTTCTACTCCTGTCTCAAATTCTCCACTCGTTGCTCCCACATTGGCTTAAACATCTCTACTCTGGTGAAGTATCAATTGTCTTTCTTACTTCAGCTCTTAATTAAATATACACATTCTGTCTGGAATACTTTTCCTTTTCTTCTTTGCCTGAGAAACATGTACACACTATGAAGGGCTAAGCATCCACTCTTCCCTGAAGTCATCTTTTAAACACTCTCATGGAATGGCTGTCAAGAGAATAGACGTGTCCTTGACCTTCCTCAACAGTATCATTTGTGTACATGAAAGGGCTATCTGTCCCTCTATTTGGTGTATACTCTTTCTTTCTTCCCATTGTTATCCTTACTGTGAACAAGTCTGCTCATTGGCACCTCATTATGGAAAAGGTCTTTAGAATTAAAGAAGCCCAATGTATATTTGCTAGAATGAGAAATAGAACACAAAATAAAGAATGAATTAATATAAAGGAGTTGATTTTTGTGTTGTTGTGCATATCAAATAATGAACAACTGCTTATAGAACATTATGATAGGCAGATTTGGGTCAAGGGGTCCCGCTCAAACTAAGGCACTAGCCAAGGACAATACAGGCGGTAAAATTTAAACCCCTACCCTGATCTAGCCCATGGACAGGACAGTCTCCACACTTGAGTGGAGAGAGGGATTTGACTTTCTCATGTACTCTGGTGCCTCACATTTGACTATGTCCCCTGGAGGGGGAGACCTAGTGGCACTCAGAGGAAGGACAGCAGGTCACCGAGAAGAGACTTGATACCCTATGAGCATATACAGAGGGAGGTAATCCCTCTGAGGAACAGTCATAGGGGAGGGGAATAAGGGGAAAATGGGAGGGAGGGGAGAATGGGAGGATACAAGGGATGAGATAACCATAGAGATGTAACAAGAATAAATTAATAAAAAAAATTTAAAAAAACCAATCCATTGTATGTATCAATAAATTAAATGAGTACATGGCAGAATCAACCAATCATATCTGTCAGCTTAAGGACAGCAAGTTAATTAATAATATATATTGATTAATCTTATGTTCACATTCTTTCCTTTATGAATATATAAAAGTACCAGACTGTACATTTGTAGTTTTTCTATTTAATCGATGCAGGTTTACTATTTAATCAAGAAGATGTATTCTACTCTCTCATATATATATATGTATATATATATGTATATATACATATATTAACAATTTTTAGAAACATAATTTACTTAACTTTAGTAATATAAAGAAGTAAAGATAAAAGTGAAGAAATCCTGGGATTACCAATAAATTTAGTACTTTGAACTATTATACTCTATGTTTTCTTTCATTTTAAGTAGGTATAAGCATGCCTCACTATTTTGTATGCTCTTATTAGAGTGCCTGCTTTCTACTAAGCATGGAAATTGTCAATGTCTGTCTATTGAACTGCACCTGTCATTGACCATTCACAGCTTAGTAAAACAGATTAAGATTGATTTACCTTGCTGAAATGAAGGGCATCCAACAAAGTTACTATGGTGGTTTCAATGTTGACATGGGGAATCCTGGGCTAGTTTTTTTGTTTCTTTTGTTTTTTGTTTGTTTGTTTTGTTTTTTGTAATAACGGATGCAATCCAGTTCTCATAAGGCAGAAAGAATTGGGACCATTTCTGAGTTGGATGTTGTCATAAAGAAGGGCCAGTTTAGCTCTTGGTCTCTTGCAAATACTTCTAGGAGGTGAGAAAGAGTCAGCGCAAAGCTTCTGTGTAGGTAAATGTACATGGCCAGGTTAGGACAGGAAGGTGATATCCAGTTGCCCTGTGGATCCATAGTGTCCTTGTCTGGGTTTTGACATTAACATAGAAACACATCATGTGGTTGTGGTAACAATCATAGCCTTACTTTTTCTTCACACTGCCAGGGCCAAATTTCATTTTCATGTGGTTTATTTTACTGGGCATTTAATTATTATTTTTTCTTTTCTAGTGTTTGAGATACTATATTAAGCATTATTAAAAATATAACATTTTTAAAAAGTAGGAACTAAAATGGCTTTTTTAACAAATGAATAATCATTTTTGGTATGTTTGCCCTGCAGTCATATTTTCCTGTTAAGTCCCAAAATGACCTATTGACAGTAATGTTATTGATGTAAATTGCATATTTCAAATTAAGTGAAAATGGAATGTCATGTTGAGTTTTGAGATTTGGTGCTTGTTTGGAAAGTTGATATTTCTTCTTCCTTTGTCTATCTGGTCTACCTTTGCTTTTTTGAAGTTTCTGTTCATGCTATTTGTAATTTACCTAATAGAAGTTCTACATTTCTCATTAAATCCATATTGACTTTTCAAGTATTAACTGCAAAACACATCTATAGCCTTGTCTAAAATATTGCCAGTTTCTCACTCACTTGTGAAAACTAAAACTATAGAATTGTTTTATAAATTGGGAAAGTGGCAAGTGGAGCCAGGGAAGGGGAAGAAAGGATGGTGACAAGAGAGGCTGGGTTATAGGGATCAGAATACAGTTAGACACAGGAAAGTGGCTCTGGTGTCTTACAGAAAAGGTCAATTGTAGCCTACATGAGTTTCTTTTACACTTCAAAATAGCCAGAAGAAATGTGTTCAGACAGTGCTGCTACACAGGTACTATGTTTGAGGAGATGGATTGGATCATGAAATTGCACATTTATATCACATTACCATACTCTGCTAATGATGTGCAAACACGTGTCAATTAAAAGTGAAAAATAACCATTAGCACATTAAAATTTAATATGGTTCATCAGGTCAAATCTTTCCCTTTGTGTCTGTGTTCCCTTATTTTCATACATCTTTACTATTGTCAAGTGCAATTCTATTGTTAAGCTTAATGAATTAGTCTATTTAAAATTATTTTGGCACATGATGAAAAATACAGCTCTAAAATATTAACATAACAGATTTTATTCCTCAGTTTTTAAAAATAATCTTATTCACTTTCTAGAATAAGCAGCATATTTGGTTAGACTTCAATATACTGCTATTAAAGGTAAATGGTATTTTAAGAAATGGTGTTTTATAGAGAAAATATTGATTTTTTCAGGGGAAATTCTTCCTCTTAGTAGATACCAAACAATGGGTATTGTGAAGAGACAAGTAAAAGAAATTAGTACCAGCATCAGGGAAAATGTGAAGTCAACATTTCCCAATAAGGAATTTTAGTTCCACTTTAAGCTTACCAAAAGAACCTAAAATCTCAATGTAAACTTAAAATATAGCCAAAAGAGGGACAGCTCTTTTGGAAAGGAAACAACCTTTCATAGTGAGTTAACCAGACCAAGAATAAACCATAGTTGGCCTAAAAGCAGCCACCAATTAAGAAAGCGTTCAAGCTCAACATTATTCCACGTAATAATCCCCAAAGTAAAAATAACCTCCTATAAAAGATAATTGGGCTAATCTATATGACAATAGATGAAATAATGTTAGTATGAGTAACAAGAACTTTATTCTCCTGGCATAAGCTTATAACAACCCGGATAACCATTGTTAGTTAACATACACATATTTACTCCTCATAAATCTTACCCCATACCAACATGTTAACCCAACACAGGAATGCCACAAGGAAAGATTGAAAGAAATAAAAGGAACTCGGCAAACTCGAGCCTCGCCTGTTTACCAAAAACATCACCTCTAGCATCACAAGTATTAGAGGCACTGCCTGCCCAGTGACTGCAGTTCAACGGCCGCGGTATCCTGACCGTGCAAAGGTAGCATAATCACTTGTTCCTTAATTAGGGACTAGCATGAATGGCTAAACGAAGGCTCAACTGTCTCTTATTTCTAATCAGTGAAATTGACCTCCCCGTGAAGAGGCGGGCATAAAAAAATAAGACGAGAAGACCCTATGGAGCTTTAATCTACAGCCTAAATATGAAAATATAAATAACCTAATGGATTAACAGTCACAAACCTTAGGCTGTAATTTCGGTTGGGGTGACCTCGGAGAATAAAAAATCCTCCGAAAGAACTTAATCTAGACACACAAGTCAAAGTAACTTACTAAACTAATTGATCCAAAAATATTTGATCAACGGACCAAGTTACCCTAGGGATAACAGCGCAATCCTATTCAAGAGTCCATATCGACAATTAGGGTTTACGACCTCGATGTTGGATCAGGACATCCCAATGGTGCAGAAGCTATTAACGGTTCGTTTGTTCAACGATTAAAGTCCTACGTGATCTGAGTTCAGACCGGAGTAATCCAGGTCGGTTTCTATCTATTTACAATTTCTCCCAGTACGAAAGGACAAGAGAAATAAAGCCTCCTTTACAAAAGCGCTTTAAACAAACTAATGAGAACATCTCAATTACAAATTGTACAACCAACTAACCTAGTCAAGGTTATTAGGGTGGCAGAGCCAGGAAATTGCATAAGACTTAAAACCTTACCCCCAGAGGTTCAAATCCTCTTCCTAATAGTGCCCTTCATTAACATCTTGATACTCCTAATTCCTGTTCTCATTGCTATAGCCTTTCTAACCCTAATCGAACGAAAAATTTTAGGTTACATGCAACTACGAAAAGGCCCCAACATCGTAGGACCCTATGGCATTCTCCAACCATTCGCAGATGCGATAAAACTTTTCATTAAAGAACCACTACGACCACTCACAACCTCAGTAATACTATTCATTATTGCCCCAACACTTTCACTAACCCTGGCTTTCAGCCTATGAATCCCTATACCCATACCCCACCCCCTAGTCAATATAAATTAGTGCATTTAACATCCAAAATAAAATTATGCATTCCTTTCACCAGATTAATTGATAAATTGTTGTTCCACAGTAGTTGTATATCATTCTTTTATTTTCTCCAATATTTTTAGTTTTATATGATGAACAAGGAACATTTCCTGAGTAAAGATGTGCCAGTGATATTTATATCTGAATTTTCATCATTATGTAATCTTGTTTTTTTGTTAGAGAGACAAAATTCTCTGGGTACTATGCTTATGATTATAAATACCTATTGGATAACATAATCCATATTTAAATAAAATTTTGTGAATTTTAGCGTTTTAACCCCATGTGTTTCTCCAAATGTCCATGCATAATTAAGTGAATATAAAAAAATGAGACACCCGTAAAGTGCCTTGGAATTAATCTTATTTGTTAAATGTTTTTATACTGTTTATGCCTGGTTGTAGTTTTGGGATTATGCATGTAATTACTTAGGAACAATAAAATAGATGTGTAGAGTTGTTCAAATCAATTAAACGTGATTTCAAATATTAAGCCCAAAAGTTCTTAAAATAGACACTAACATAGATATGCATATATATGGAAATTTGTGTGTTAGGAATGCTTATTGCTTTATATTTTCAGAAAAATAAACAATTACCCTTTCTATGATTCATAAGGCTCAGCCACATCAGAAGTCCAGTACTGAGTGTGGCATGCTTCATTCTTTTGTGGCAATCTTGCAGTATCCATTCTGCCAGGCAGCTAGCAACTGCAGCCATCATGTTGCTTAGTGTTTCCTCTACAATTACTCCTTATGTCTCTTCCACTCTGTGAGGCATTTTTACTGTCCCTACATGGTAACAGATAGAAAGTAACCCTATACTCAAGGGCCTTTAAAAAATGCAGCTTTACTTTAGAATAATTTTATTTTGCATTGCTACATTTATTATATATATATGTACACATATATTTGTGCATGTCTCATATATATCTTATATACATGTATTACATATTACAATTTCTGCTTTTATTAATAGGAAGCTTTTCAATATAACAATGTGGGAAAAGAGAGAACAGTGATGTACAACTGTGTAGCATTTTTCTTTCTTTCTTTTTTTTTTTTTTTTTGTCTTTATTCTGTTTTTCTTTCTTTGGCTAGAGGAGGGGAGAAACAACTAACACCCCTCCCATATGCTTCAACTTGCATGTCTGTTTTGCCATTATCCATTCTGTTAAGATATGATTAATGAGCGCTTTCCTGAATTTCAAACACCCTGAAAACCAGCCAAACCCTCCTCTTTGGAGGCTACATTGAAAATAGCAATGAAAGTGAGGTGGTGCGGGGTTTTGAAGCCTTTAGGAGGACCCATCACTGTGATCTTTGTTCCACCACTGTGGAAAGAGAACATCTTTGCACGTGTCTGGCATTGCTCATGACAACGCAGCAACCGAAATAAAGCAAGAGTTTCTGGGAGTAGCATTAGGATGCCGCACTCCCGCTGTGCTCACCAGTTCTCTGCTCTGCACAGCTGCTTTCTCAGCTGGGGGTTTGAAATCAGCCCTGTAGAAAAGACAGAAGCGACCGTGATGCATGCCCCTCACTATGAGGAAAAGGTAATGTTCAATTAAGGTGTCCGCCTGCTGCTTCTTAACTGACTTACTTCTGTCTGTCTATTTGTTTGCTGTTCCTTTTGCATTCTTCTATGCTTCCTTTTCCTTCAACGGGGATAAACTGCCTGAACTAAAATGTTTGGGGCTGCACTTTTGGGAGAGGAGCTTGTACCGCTGTGTATTTACTGACACTAGGAACAGTGCATGTGTTCAAAGCCAAGGGGCAGCAGCGTGGTCATGCTGCCCTGGCTAAGCCTCATGCAAGATAGTGAAAATACAGTCGAAGGAGACTAGCCTGCAATAGAGGAGCTTTTAGGGATGCCAGGCTGAGTTGTCTAAGGTCCTTACTTGCCTTAGCCGTTCCTCCAGCTTAAAATGCCTACCATGCAGCTGACAGTGAGCTGACCTGTGTTTCTCATGCAATCTGAGCCCTAAAACCTATTCTTTTTTCATAAGTCGGCATCTTAGCTTTTCAGCCACACTAACAACCACACTATCTTCGTTTTTAATGCTTAAAAATTGTTTTTGGATTGTGTAGATAAAAAATTAAAAGAAACATGATTTTATAGAATCCCACTCTTCAAAGGATTATGCTATCTACTTCTTAGGGGCAATAAATCCATGAGGACCCTGAAGAGAATCATTTTATCCTCTTTGAAAAAAAATTTATTTTTTACCAGTGTAGAGCAAGCTGAGAAAAGGCCGTTCTGTGATACAAGTGTGTATGATGCATGTGCAAGTGTGTACCCAACTTGGTTTCATTGTATACATTTTTTTTCTAGGATTTTCACTGCCCTTCTTCCACTTGCAAAACTTAATGACCTTGAGGTTGAGCTATTTTGCTAGAATTAAGTCCAGAGATTGACTCTCCATGGGAATCAAGCCAATTTTTGTTATATTTTAAATATTTGAACCAAAGCATTGATTATTCTCATTTTAATAATAACTAAATATAAAATAATTTTGCCAGCATTTATCATGTGTCTGGCTCTGGGTTTGGTGATGGACACAGAAGCTAAGCATATAGTCCCACTTTTGAGATTTCTATAGTCTAATCTGTTCTATTGAGAGAAGATGTGATGTTTAACTCTTTCTGTAGAACCTACATTACAGAAAAGTTTGACAGCTTTCTTTGAATTTCACCTCAAAGGACAAAAGACCTGCCTACCTGCTGGCTGCTCTAGAGTGGATTAATTTTCAACTACTTAGGCTGCCAGTGATTGCTGAATGAATATTTTACCCAAGTCACCACTGTAAACTGAGATATTAGCAAACAAGACAATAATCTGTCCCTTCATATAACTTACAAGGTGTGGGGGGATGCTGGGAGGATACGGGGCAAAGATGTCCTAGGAATTGAAGCTGGTGGCCTAATCCTGCAACAATCATACAGTCCTGTTTGCCTTTATGTTGTGCACTTACCTGAAAGAAGTGAAAGAATGAAAATAATGGCAAGTTCTGTAAGAGTGCCTGGAAGTGATGTCAAGGTAAGCTACACAGGCTCTGCAGCAGCTTAGCCCTTCAAATTCTTTCTTAAAAAGGATGTGGAGAAATTGTTGTACTGGTCACAATGTATAGGATTTTAAGCTTTGGGCATTTGGAGTGGTTAGAGGTCTTAAGAGTTCTTTTTTGGTGCTTTTTTGGACTTGTCAATAGGAAAAACATAGTGGTTTCTAACATTTACTGAGATTCCTTTTTCTTTTTCTTTTCTTCAAGTAGAAAGAACATTTATTCAGAGAGAAAAGAACCTCAAAATCCAAAACTTTTAGTGTTGACAAATAAACCTACAGGCTGCAAGAGCCCTTTATTTTGTCATACATTTGTTGGCTACATCTCCAGGACAATTCTATTAACTATATATAGCAGAGATGACTGAGATTTTTTTATTATTATTAGTTCTCACAAATTTATCAAAGCATTACAAATTGTTTCTGACTCCAAGCATACTTTTAAGTGTTAAATCAAAAAAGAGAAAGGAGGGAAGAAAGGGAGGGAGGGAGAAAAGAAAAAGAGAAAGAAAAGAGAAAAGAAAACGTCTGTCAAGTATTTAAAACATTTTAAGGAATTTATATTTTTGTTTTTTATTATTTTTGTTTTTTACATATACATTTATACTATTACAAATATATACAATAAACTGCCTACAGTAAGAAGAACCCACAAAAGAATCAGGAATTATATAAATATTACATTTATAGTGTTTTGGCTATTTGTATTTGTCAAACTTGAAGAAAACATCTTTCCTATCTTGGTGCATCTAAACTTCTGAATGTAAATCCATGTCTATCATGTTTCATCTTTATCAACTTAAAACATCTATTTAGACCTAAAAACATCTTAACCCCTAAACAACTAAGTTTAATTGTAAAACTAAATTTTCTGTTTTTCAACCTCATCAGACACTTGAGAATGAATACAATTAATTACCTGAGTAGACAAAAAGTGCTGGTTAGTAGCTTCCAAACTGAGAAAATGACAGAGTTTGATGCTGAACAGTCACCCAAAACTATGACATTGGAGCATAATCTTCAGCCTTCTGGCCCAATATAGCTGATAGACATATTTGTGAGGCAGGAACTATTGAGGACTTGCTTACTGTGTCTTGACAGAATTTAGCTGTCAACTCTGTCTGCATCCAAGCTTACCCATTTTTAGGCAGAATTCTGTATGTGGTAGAAACGAGGACATTTCCCCCAAAGGCTGGTTTGACACATTTGAAGCCATCTGCACAATGAAGTTCACTGATGCTCATCCTGTTGCCAGGAGTTAACATGTCTTATTGTCAAATAATCTTTAAAATAATAAAAATATCTTTAAATGCCATATTCTGTAGGTCTCTGAGGTTTTTGAAGATGTTATCTAACTATTTTATCTTATCTTTCTATAGAATCATATCTACCTGTTAAACCTCTGGTGTATATTCTTGTGATAAAAATAGACTAGTAATGGACATGACCCTGTTTTAATCAATGAATAATTAACTTCTATTACTTGATTATCCTAAGCAGCCTGAAATGGCACTTTCAAAGTATTCGAAATAAACCTTGTATTATAATTGAGTTGAATGGATACAATAGAAATATATATATATAATATGTGTGAAGAATAATCTTACATTTGAATTCTATACCAATGTATATAAATTAAACTTATTTTGCATCAATATAGAAAATTCTACACAAGTGAATTAAGAATAACCTTGTGAGTAACAATTAAGGCATTAAGTTGAGGAGTTGATTCAGCAATCTGTTTTTTGTTCTATCTTCCCTATATATTTCTATATTCCCCCTTCTTCCTTTTCAACCCCTATATCCAAAATAAGAAAGAAAAATAAAGGAAAATAGAGACATCCCTAAATCCAACCTTGTTTTCTCTCTGAATAAGACCAATAATAACTTATAATCAACTCCCAGTAAAAATAAACATCTATAGGCCAAGAAAGGAACCAAAAACCTTCCCAGTCCTCCTTAAGGGACATGGGGCGTTGTCTTCTTAAGGTTTATTTCATCTGATTGGCATGAATAATCCCTTTGTAGGGGCTCAAATAAAATCGGGGGAAAATGGTTAAACAAACTAGGAATAGCATTTGTGGTCTAGTTTCTAATGTTGAGAAATTCCAGGCTTAATTAAAGTCCTGTGTGGGACAGTCTAAAATGCTGGACCAATCGGGATCTTTCTTCAAAGTTGTCCTGGGAGCTGTCCTGTTCTGATGAGGAGCAGCAACTGAAGCACATGGTGCTGTAACATGCAGGATGTAGGATGTCAGTATCCAGCATGCTGAGAGGAGTACATCCTGTCAGGTCTGACCCAGTGTCAATGTCCAGTTCTTTTGTTCTGAAAACATACAACTTCTCACAAGCATTATACAGTCCAAACATTATAAATGTATGAAGTTTGCATGATGCCCAGAATAATTAAGGATGGTCCTCTGCTCTTTGTATGAGCAGAAGAAAGACATCTGTAAATCTTCGTTGATGTTATGGGAAGAATGGAATCTAATAATTCACGTGCATTCTGTAACCAACAAGAAGCACTGGGTATGCATAGACATTTATGCCTCAGCTAGTCTCAGAGCTATTCCTATGTAGTGGGATTAGCAACATAAGTTACCTGCTTGTTCTTCAGTTTGAATTCTTCACATCCCGATTGTAGCCCCCTCCCTCATCACCTCCCAATTGCCCTCCCTCTCTCATCGGCTCTCTCTCTCTCCCCTAGTCCTCAGAAAGGGGAGCCCTCCTCCCTAACATCTGGCCTCAGCTTATTAAGTCTCATCTGTACTGCCTTTATCTTTTTCCTCTGTGGCCTGGCAAGGCCATCCTTCTGTGGGAAACTGATGAACGTTGCAGGGGGCATACTAGTCCATATCAGAAGCAGTCCCTACTCCTTGTATTGTGAGGCCCACAAGGAGACTGTGCTGCATATCTAACTCATTTGAGCAGACGGTCTAGGTCCATATCACAAATGGCCCATGGTTGGTGCATCAGTCTATGTATTGTAGTGCAGTTATCCTGTATTATGTGGCTAATATCTGCTTATGAGTAAGTATATGCCGTGCGTGTCTTTCTTAGTCTGGGTTACCTTACTCAGGACATTGTCTCTAGTTCCATCCATTTGCCTGCAAATTTCAAGATTTCTTTATTTTTAACAGCTGAGTGGTATTCCATTGTGTGAATGTACCAAAGTTTCTTTATCCATTCTTCAGTTGAGGGATATCTAGGTTGTTTCCAGATTCTGGCTACTAAAAATAAAGCTGCTATGAATATTGTTGAGCAAATGCCCTTGATTATGGTGGAACATCTTTTGGGTATATGTCCAAGAGTGGTATGGCTGGGTCTTGATCCACATATCCAATCTATATAACTCCATCATCTATCTATATTGAAAAATATTGTCTATTTATCCATCTATCATCATCATCAGCAGCAGCAGCAGCAGCAGCATTAATCATCTCTCCCTCTATCATCTATCTCTTATCTATATATATCATCTATCAATCTATCTAAAACTATCATCTATCATTAATATATCATCTGTCAATCACATAATCTATAATTTATCTACTCCACATTTCTATTTATCATCCATTTACCATTTATTATCTATCTTTCTACCACCCATCTACTATCTATACATCTATCTTTATCTATAATCTATATATCATCTATCTACTATCTATATGTCATCAAGTCATATATAATTTATCTCTCCATATAGCTATGATTTATCTATCATATATTTTCATTTATCCATTCTCAAATAAACATGTGTCATTTTTATTTTATACCCAAATATCTCTAAGGCATTCATCAATTATCAGCAGAGATCAGACAGTTGAAAACCTAAGTTTTCATGTTCCCTTGCAAGTAAGAGTGTCTATGTGCTTTAGACAGGATCATGTGAAATGAGTATAAACTTGCCACATTTTCTATGGAAAAATTTGCTTCCTCTGATGTGAGGGCATGGTATAAAGCATTCCTGACATAATTTTAGAGGAATCTTTCTCTATTAGTTCTTGAAGGCAAAAGAAGAAATATGAACAATCAAAAGGAGAATTACAGAAATGTCAGTCTCAATTTGATCAGACTATTAGTGCAACTATGCTTGTTGGACATTATAAGGCTACTTTAAAATTTTTCACACATATACAATCATTGCACATTTTTATGTGTTGTGATAGGCTATTTCCATAGATATATGTTATATTATTCCATGCTCATTCAGTTACTCTACATGACAGTGTATGGTTTTGTTTAGTTGAGAACATTGCTCATTGAAGCCATGTGTATGTGCATAATATAAATTCATTAGAGTCTATTTACAGTTGAATATTATGTTATAAAATAAAACAATTTACAATGAAGTTAAAAGCAATTCTTGTACTTGAACTTATGGTGATGATTTTACTTGGTAACCAAAAAAGAATCAAGAAAATTTCTGGTACCACTCCAAGATCCAACTGACACATTTTGTATTTATCATATAAAATAAGGGTTTGCGGCATCTCTCTGATCCAATTTGGATGTGAGTTTCTAAGTTAATTATAATAAAGTCTATTCAAAATAATTGAATTTATAGCTACCTGTTGAATGAAATTTTAAAGTTTGTATCCTACATATTTTTGCACATGAAAGAATTCATCAAACTCTTCCTGGTCATTGAGAGAGCTTGGTTGTGAATTTTAGTCTTGTAACATTCCATTCTATGTATGAAAATCTAGTTTGTATGGTTATTTACATAAGTACAACAACTGGAAGCCTCTCTCATGATGAAATTTTTTCCCCTGCCAAAGCACTACACAACTTCAATGATTTCTATGGCCATAAAACCCAGACAAAATAACCTCATGAATATGGGTGCATTCCCAACTCTTTTGTGATATCAATATTGTCATCCAGTTGTATGAATTTGCCATAAACATGTTATCAATAGCAAGAATGAAGTTGCTTTTGTGAGAAAAAAAGCACATGAAATGTTAGTAATGGGAGTAAATGTATGTGAATTTAAAAATGATTGTAAGCAATTTTGACTTCAAGGTCTATTACACTTTGCACTTCATCTTGTAATAACACTGGGCTACCTGTCCTATTTAGTTTCAATTTCTCCATCCAAGCCTTGTGGTTGGGGAAAGTTCAATTTGTAATTTGTTTAATGTTAGAAACTAAGATAGACCAAGCAACTTTTACTGTAAATAAGAGATAAGAACAAGAACCAGACTGGAAGCAGAACACACTGATAAGGAACAAACACAAAAGACAGAAGAGTAAAAGGGGTGGTGGGAGAATGGTTTAGGCTTATGCATGGGGTAATTAGAATAAAAATTGTACCAATACAGAGCTTGTGTGTTGTTTTTGAAAGAAGGAAGAATTGCCTCATGATTAGTATTACTGCTTGTTTTCCAGAGAAATGTGCAATGTCACTGACGAGCCTACTGCTGCCTTAGAAAGGAGAGGTTCTTGCTTTCTTTGAATCAATAGAGCATCTCTGTGGCAGTGGACTAGAAAACAAGCAGAGAAGCATTTTCCCTACATGCTGGAAGTGGTTATCATGGTTGTCAAGGAAACCACCACACTCCACAAGGTCACCTCTGGAAACAACAGCAAGATGTCAACAGCAGATCAATAGACAAACCCAAGACCTAAGCCTCCTCACACCATTTCCTGTTTAAAATATTAGTCCTAATAAACACTTTTTTTAAAATCTAGTTCTGTGTGGCTTCGAGTAGTCAAGTGAAGCAGATGATGCCCTAGATCAAGCCCAGTACGGTTCGTGATGTTCTTTGAAGCTTCGGATGCTTGGTGGGGATGCTCAGAGTGTGGGAATAAGCTGGGTTAGCAGCCTGAAGATAGACCAATGGCAAGTTTCAAAGACAAACTCCATGCAGGACTGTATTCATGAGAGAGTCCAGAATGAGCATAAGACTTTGCTTAAAGTAGTAAGGTTATAATTTCAGGAAATGATGTATTATATACTAGAGACATGAGGAGTTTTGTCCAGTGTGTTTCATCCATGGAGACACTCATCAGTTAACTTATTCATTGTCTCTTCAAACAATTATGATTTTATACTGTGTGCCTGGTATCACTTTGGGTGTGAGAAGTGAATACAGTAGAGTGTCTATATCTAAGATCTGAGAGACTCAATCTGAAGAAAATATGACTGTGGAAACCAGTAATGGAGTCACTCATTGAGGGGCACACAGGGAGTCGCTTATCATGTAAGTGACAGTTCTTCATGGGCCAAGGAAGAAGAGGTTTGGGAAGAGAGAAATGCCTGCATGTGGCCTTGAGAGTGGTTGTACGCTGAGCATGGGATGCAGGGCTGGAATTGCAGCTCATGACAGAGACAGCAGCAAAGGGCGAAAATAGGAAGAGCTGGATGCAATGGGATCCTGCTATCTGAAACCCCAGATATACATAGGGGAGTTTAGATATGAGGCTAGAAAAGAACAATGAAATGCATCTCTGAAAGTATTTATGCCATATTTTCAAAAATACCACTATGTTTTCAGACCTGGCCTCTATATGACAATCAATGATACCATTTAATGCTAAAATAAATACCTGGGCCTTTAAGTAGCTTGATACGAGTCCTATTTCTTTTGGCAATCCAAAAATTAGTTACATTCATACGCTCACAGATGGCTTTACGGAACTGGGATTTCTGAGGTTGTTTGTCATTTAAAGCAAGCATTGTGAAATCCAGCAGTAAACTCTTTCTTCCTTGTAAAAATTCACAATGATATCTGATTATTAGAAGACCAATACTGCACTTTATAATGGGGTGTAAGATGATTTTTCACTTTCAAAGTAACTAGTGATATTAAATTGTTGGTATCCATCATTTTGGGGCATCTCAGACACTATATTTTGCTGTTAGAGAATGACAAACGCTGACAGCTTTACTGTTTACTAAGACTCTCAGAGCCACACTGAAATGTATCTTGTTAACTCTTGCAGCATAAAGGAAGAGAACGATAGTTTGTGTGCAGGAGACTTGGAGGATGCTAGCGTTACCCAGCTGAAGGCTTTTGGCATCATCCAGGTTTGCCACCTGTTCTATCCTCCATTTGCTGAATAAATTAGGAGCTCTTGGGAGAGTGTGTGCAACTGACTGGCCTGCTTGTTACCACGGCAACCATTTTTCTCTCTGCTGTATGACTCTGAAAGGGTTCATAACCCATTAGTGCTCCTCTGGGTAAGAATATGAGAACATTCCCCCCCCCCCATTTCCTTCTTTTCTCCATTTTCTGGTCAAGATAATGTGACCAGTAAATGCTCTTACCATATATGTATATTGAAACACTGCATTTTCCAATTTCATTTGAGTATAAATCTTAAAGGCACATGGCAGCTAAGTGGAGAGATGCATATAATAATGAATAAAAAAAATGGAAATGCGATTTCAACCTCAAATGCTTTCCAAATTGAAAATATTTGCAAGGCAGAGTTTCTCTAAGCCCCACCTATATACGATGCAGGCATCCTGAGTCCAGTGCAAGAGGCAGTGAATGAAAGCTACACTCATTAGGGAGCTCATGTAATTATATCTACCAGGTTTCTCTTATTCTGCAGGGACATTGTACCAAGAAAGCCCAAGTGGAGAATCTTCTTTAAAAATCAGGTTAATCAAATCACAAATCCATTTTCAGAATGTCAAAGGCCCATGGAGTTGATGCAGGTGACTTCTAACTCTAGTGACACCTACATGGAGCTCATGCATGCTCTGACTCCCAAGTAGCACACACAGAACCCAGAATCTGAGGTTTCCTTCTTCTTAGAATGTGGAGTTTTTATTATTCTATCTTTTGTTTATTCCCCCTCTTTACTAAATATTCATGCATTTAAATATAACTCGGAAGATTTTAGAATGAGGAAAATTTCTGTTACCCTAAATCAGGTATTTTGTATGAGCTTCTTTGTTCATATTAATTCCATGAGACAAATTTCTTTATAATTAAGAGACCCAAGGCCAAGGAAAGTAGGGTTGTTATTTACATTGATATCTAGGTACTTTGAAAAAGCAGTCTCTTCACTACACTATTCATCTATAAAGTTCTGAAATAAAGTGGATTATGGGTATGTATACACCCACACATATTTTCTGAACATTAAAATATTGGGAAGAAAATAATCCTTGGTGGAATCTCAGAACAACGAACTTTAGTGCTCAGGGATTTTCTGATTGATTAGTGTTTTATTAACAAGAGAATGTAACATGTTTTTCCCAAAGTCACAATACAGTGCCAGTTTAGAAGGAGGAATCATTTCACCACACACAGCAATTTTCTTTTTTTAAGAAATATTTATTAATTTATCTGTATTACATCTCAATTGTTAGCCCATCACTTGTATCCTCCCATTCCTCCCTCCCTCCGCTTTCCCCCTACTCTCCTCCCTTATGTCTGTGACTGAGGGGGACCTCCTCCTCCTGTAATTCAAGTAGGGTATCAAGTCTCTTCTTGGTAGCCTGCTATCCTTCCTCTGAGAGCCACCAGGCCTCCCCATCAAGGGGACATGGTAAAAAATAGGGCACCAGAGTTAGTGTTAAAGTCAGTCCCCACTCTCCACTCAATGGTGAAGAATGTCCTGTCCATAGGTTCGATCTGGGTAGGGGCTTCGAAGTTTACTTCCTGTATTGTCCTTGGCTGGTGCCATAGTTTGAACAGGACCCGTGGGCCCAAATCTACCCATCGTACTGTTCTTCTTGTAGGTTTCTAGGACCCTCTGGATTCTTCTATTTTCCCATTCTCCCATGCTTCTCTCACCTAAAGTCCCAATAGGATGTCCTCCCCTTTGACCCACTTTCCTGGTAAGTGAAGACTTTCATGGGACATGCCCCTTGGGCTAGTATCTCGATATAAGTGAGTATATTTCATTTGACTCTTTCTGCTTCTGGGTTAACTCACTCATGATCGCTTCTAATTCAATCCATTTGCCCACAAATTTCTGGAATTCCTTGTTTTTAATAGCTGAGTAGTATTCCATAGTGTAAATGTACCACAGTTTCTTTATCCATATTTCTACTGAGGGATGCTTAGATTGTTTCCATGTTCTGGCTGTTATGAATAAGGCCACTATGAACCTGGTTGAGCATATGTCCCTGTTGCGTGGTGGAGCATTTTCTGGATATATTCCAAGGAGTGAAATAGGTGGGTCTTGCAGAAGCCCTACTCCCATTTTTCTGAGAAAGCACCAGATAGATTCCCAAAGTGGTTCTACCAGTTTGCATTCCCACCAGCAAAAAAGAGAGTGTTCCTCTCTCTCCACATCCTCGCCAGCATGTGGTGTCACTTTAATTTTTTATTTTAGCCATTCTGATGGGTGTAAGATGGAATCTCAGTGTCATTTTAATTTGCATTTCTCTGATGACTAATGACACTTAGCATTTCTTTAAGTGTTTCTCAGCCATTTGATATTCCTCTGTTGAGAATTCTCTGTTTAGTTCCAAGCCCCATTTCTCAATTGGGTTATTTTGTTTGGTGGTGTTTAATTTCTTGAGTTCTTTATATATTTTGGATATTAGACATTTGTCAGATGAAGGGTTGGTGAAGATCTTTTCCCAGTCTGTAGGCTGTCACTTTGTTCTCTTGACAGTATCTCCTGCCTTACAGAAGCTTTTCAGCCTCATGAGGTCCCATTAATTAATTGTTGACCTTAAGGCCTGGGCTGTTGATGTTCTGTTCAGGAAGTTGTCTCCTGTGCCTATGTGTTCCAGCCTCTATTCCACTTTTTCCTCTAACCAATTTAATGTCTTTATGTTGAGGTCTTTAATCCACTTGGACTTGAGTTTTGTGCATGGTGAGAAATATGGATCTAATTACACTTTTCTAATGTAGACATCCAGTTAGACCAGCACCATTTATTGAAGATGCGATCATTTTTCCATTGAATAGATTTGGCTTCCTTGTCAAAAATCAAGTGACCAAATGCACACAGCAATTTTTCTAACACTCATTTTTAAAAAATTATCTTCTTAGAGGAAAGGATTGACATTGGACTTTTAGCTCCTGCAGCCATTGTATTCTTGTTACCAATTGTGGGAGAACATATTGTCGCATAGTGTCTTTAATGCTATAATGTCACTATGCCCCTGTGAGCTTATGCTCTGATTGCTGCCAGATGTTACTACAGTTAGATTTATTATCATTTCTGCTTTTCAACTATTTTTAATATTTGTTTTCAAACTTTCAAATATGCAATTTATATTTTTGTATAAGTAGTTCTGATTCATCTGATCACATCCTACTTAGTTTTAGAATATACAGTTCTTCATGTCCAACTAACCTGTTCAGGTATTTTTTCTTTTATGTAATAGCAAAGGTTTCCGATTTTTCAAAAGTTCATTGCAGTTGATCCTATCTGTAGCTGAAGATTGACAAGTCCCAAGAGAACAGTTACCAAGAGCATCACAAGTCACTTTCTCAGAACACAGACTTCGTGAAGGAAAAGACATATGTTATTTGCTAAAGGCAAGATGGATTTGGTTTTTTCCTTCTGATTTCAGAATCATTTCAATGTTTGAAAGTCATTCAGAAGAATATGGCAATTATTTTTAATCTGAAAAAGAATGTTACATGCAAAGATTCTATTTGTATTTCTAGAAGTATTTTTTACTGTAATTCTTCTATCACTCTTAGTTAACTAGATTAGACTCATCTATCATCTATTTACTCTCAATCTATCTACCCTTTGTCTTTCTATACCTATTATCTATCTATCTATCTATCTATCTATCTATCTATCTATCTATCTAT
>OU015749.1:45460010-45475217 GCA_907169655.1 Acomys percivali
TATCTATCTATCTATCTATCTATCTATCTATCTATCTATCTATCTATCTATTCAAATATATCATCATCATCTATCTATCTTTCTATCTATTTATTCAAATATATCATCATCATCTATCATCTATCTATCTATCTATCTATCTATCTATCTATCTATCTATCTATCTACCTATCTATCATCATCATCATGATCATCATTATCAATGTACTTGAGACAGAGTCTTATATAACCCCTGCTGGGCCTTAACTTGATATGTAGCTGAAGGAGACACATACCTGTTTTTGTGGAATGGTGAGGATTAAACTCAGAGCCTTGTGCAGGCCATGAAATTGTTACTAAGAAACATCACCAGGCCAGGAGCTCTGGTGTTCTACCATCCTATGCACTGAATTCAGGCTATAGAGACCGGCTGCAGTCTGCAGTTGAGTGATGTTCCGGAGTCTGGGGAGTGTGTTCAAGACCTCCCTGGGCTATTGGTTGACCCGGGGCCAGGCCTGCCTGTGGTCTGCTCTTTGGCAGACCCCACTTACCTAGTGTTCTCCATTTCTTGCAGTCTGTAGCTCCCAGTCAGGTCCTTGGTCTCTGTGTGGTAGATCAGATATGGTGCGTGATAGGCACTGCCATCTTGGATCCACTCAGGCATGACTCTGTTGCCCCATATTTGACCATTTCCCCTTGGTGGGGAGGTGGGGAAGCCTGGTAGCACTCAGAGAAAGAATAATCAGGCTACCAAGATGACTATATAGTGGGTGGTTGGTCCCCCTCGGTCACAGACCTGGGGGGGGGGAATAGGGTGAAAGTGGGAGGGAGGGAGGGAGGAATGGGAGGATACAAGTGATGGGATAACAGTTGAGTTGTAATCTGAAAAAATTAATTAAATAAGTTAAAAAAAACAATAAAAAAAAAGAAGAAACATCACCAGCACACAGAGGAGATTTAAATATTACTTCTTCACTCTAAAGAATTTTCTGTTTCACTGTTTCAGTCATGAACTTTTAGCAAATATGACTCCTTTCCCTTGTTCTAGGTATTTTGTCAAATGCTGGGTTCTCAGAGATGACGGTGTTGTTCCTCTCTTCTATAACTCCATAGTAAAAGGTCTGCAAGTCAGACTGTCCTTAGGGTTTGATGCTGTCAGAGTCTGGTGATCTCAGGGACTCTGCACCCACAGAAATTCTGGCAGCACCTACTGAGGCTGAACCTGAGTTATCCTGAGTACCTGCCATTGCTAGCCACTGTCCCATATATTACATGTTCTGTTGTTTGTCTTGCCTTTGTTTCTCCCTGTCATTGGATGTGTAAACAATGTATCTTTCTAATCATAGTCTTATTTTATCCCACATCTTCTTTTCCTTTATTCCTCCTGTTGCATTGATTGTTTTTTTTTTTTTTTTTGAGAGATATAGGTAAAATGTATTACTGACACACCAGAAGTCCCAATTGTTGATGTGTCAGGGTCCCTCAGCACTCGGGAGGCGAAGGACCCCGAGTAGCTGTTACAGGCTAGTTTTAAAGGCAAAAACCACAAAGCAGGTGGGGTTGCTTATCACAGGAAACCATATGGACATTAGGACATCTGGCCTGAGGGAACCTCTTGTGAGGAGGTTCTGATATGTGCAAATTTGCATGTAACTACCAAGCCCTTAAAACTCAGGAGTCTCAAGATTGAGACCCTTTACAAGAGGAGGGAATGAGAAACTGTAAAATTCTAGCCTTGCTTGCCCAGTGGCCTGAGAACCTAAACTTCTGACCCCAGAGGCTTCTCCCAGTTCTCGGAACTGATTGGCTATCTTGAACCTGAATTTTTCCTGAATGGTTTTAGTGTTTTTCGAATTCTTTCACTATTCAATTACTGGTCTTGCTAGGATCATCCTGGATCATTTCTACCATTTTTAAAACTTTCTGAGTATCAAACATGTATTTAATTAAAAAAAAAGATTCTCAGGCAAAGTGCTTGTATTGCACATCCTTTGGAAATACACCTGCTCCAGCTAAATGGAATTGCAAACACGTGCCAGTCCCAACAATCATGCTACATAATGTCTACCACAGGTACGCCACCAAACTGGAGACCAGCTAGTTTACCACTGTGGAAGTCAGCAGGCAGCATCGAGCAAGAAGTCAGGTCATTCCCAGACACTGGGGCTTTACTTTGGTTTAGTTTTGAACCAGCATTTAAATACCATTCTTCTACACAAGATATAATCTCAAAATTATCTATCTCTAGTGTGTTCTGTTCCAAATAATGTGGAGAAATGTCAGTGTATCCAGTCAAAGGAAACATTTAGTGATGGATAATGGGAAGATGAAATGAAGAGGTCAGAAAGTTTGCAACCAGGGCTGTCGTGTGGAAGTTAGAGGGCGGCATCTCCTAGCAAAGCCGGGTGTCCTCCAGTCTCGCTGCCTTTGCCTCTCTTCAACCTTTCTATGCCTTGTGATCATTATGGTAGAATTTGAACTGAGCTTGTGCCACGTGTTTCTCCATTTCACATAAGAAAGAACGGTCAAAGGGACTGGTATACTTGACCACTCCCTCTGGTCTAGTTCTCATTCCCCTGAAGGAGCTGGTTTCAGTATTAGAGTGGCTTGATGGCACTGTGTCCCCATTTACTGAACTACTACTATCAAAGCTTTCTTTAGGTGACAGTAGTTTTTTTTTTTCTTTTTCAAAAATATATAGACTGGAAATTAACATCTATTTCTGTCTGTTCTACTTTCATATGGGTAGCATTATTTTGCTATTAACTTCCATAAGTTTTCATTGATCTTGAATTTTCTTCAAAATTACTCATGATTTCACCTGATTATGAGAACTCAAGCTTCGTGCAGTATGCCTAACATACTTTTTTTTGATTCATGTGTGTTGCAAATGTCAGAATATTTTTCTTTTTAAGGAAATTATACTATTATAATAATACATACAATACTATAATAATATAATATGTATAATGTCTATATAAACATACACATATATATATGGATACACACATGTGCATGAATACACATACACATATATAAATATATATTTTTAATATATATTTCTGTATAGGTATCACATTTTCATTATTCATCTACCTATGGAAACAATGGAGTCTGTATCTCGGCTTTTGAGATTAACACTGAAGTGAACATGGAAGTGCAGATATGTCTTTGCCATGTTGGTTTCATTTCTTCTGGATGCATCCTGAGATGTGGAGTCACTGCATCTTTGTTCTACTTTGAGTATTTTGGAGAACTGCCACTATGTCTTCCATATTGGTTATACTATCAGCTTTCTCATTGGCAATAAAGAAAGGCCTCTTTTGTGTCATTTAAAACTTATCTTTTTTTAAAAAATTACATCCTAAGGCATGGAATAAAGCTTCATTGTTGTTTTAGTTTATTTTTCTGCAATGAGTAGCAATAAACTTTCCCCACAAATCTGATTGTTTCTTGTTTGTCTTCCTTTGAGAAGTGTCTTTAGAGTTTTGACTGTCATGTGAGTTGCTATCATGGTCATAGTTTCATTATAAGGTGTAAGGTTTGTAAATATTCTCTATCCACATGGTCTCTATTCATCCTGTCAATTGCTGCTTTTCTGCTAGAGAGGCTCTTTAGTGATGCAATCCTATTTTTATCTTAGTTTTCTTTCCTGTGCTTTGGGGGTCCTGTGAATTTCTCCATCTTGAGATCTGCTGGTTAGTTCCTATTGGAAACGGCACCAAGATTAGTAACCTCTACTTTCTGATTCTGATAAGCATGGCCTCTAAAGTTCTATCCTTTTAGTTAATAATACAGTAAGCAAATCATAAATTAACTTTTAGTAATTGAATACCATATTTTAAACTCTCAGAAAATAATAAAAAAAGAAACGAAAAAGTGAAGAGAAAATTAAATAGTGAAGGCAGTAAGTTATATTATTTTATTTTATTTTATTTTGTTAATTTATTCATATTACATCTCAATGGTTATCCCCTCCCTTGTATCCTCCCATTCCTCCCTCCCTCCCATTTTCCCCTTACTCCCCTCCCCTATGACTGTGACTGAGGGGGACTTCCTCCCCCTGTATATGCTCATAGGGTATCAAGTCTCTTCTTGGGAACCTGCTATCCTTCCTCTGAGTGCCACCAGCTCTCCCCATTCAGGGGATGTGGTCAAATATGAGGCACCAGAGTACGTGTGAAAGTCAGACCCCACTCTCCACCCAACTGTGGAGAATGTCCTGTCCATTGGCGAGATCTGGGTAGGGGTTTGAAGTTTATGGCCTGTATTGTCCTTGAGTGGTGCCATAGTTTGAGTGGGACCCCTGGGCCCAAATCTGCCTATCATAATTTTCTTTTTGTAGGTTTCTAGGATCCTCTGGATCCTTCAACTTTGCCATTCTCCCATACTTCTCTCATCTAGAGTCCCAATAGGATGTCCTCCCCTCTGTCCCAGTTTCCTGGTTAGTGAAGACTTTCATAGGACATGCCCCTTGGACTAGTATGCAGATATAAGTGAGTATATACCATTTGAGTCTTTCTGCTTCTGGGTTAACTCACTCATTATGATCATTTCTAGTTCAATCCATTTGTCTACAAATTTTGAGAATTCTTTGTTTTTAATAGCTGAGTAGTATTCCATAGTGTAAATGTACCACAGTTTCTTTATCCATTCTTCAACTGAGGGACACTTAGGGTGTTTCCATGTTCTGGCTATTATGAATAAGGCTGCTATGAACATGGTTGAGCAAATTTTCTTGTTGTGTGCTGGTGCATCTTCTGGGTATATTCCAAGGAGTGGAATAGCTGGGTCTTGAGAAAGCCCTATTCCCAGCTTTCTGAAATAGCACCAGATAGATTTCCAAAGTGGCTGTACTAGTTTGCATTCCCACCTGCAATGAAGGAGTGTTCCTCTCTCTCCACATCCTCTCCAGCATGTGGTGTCACTTGAGTTTTTGATCTTAGCCATTCTGATGGGTGTAAGATGGAATCTCAGAGTTGTTTTGATTTGCATTTCCCTGATGACTAGGGAGGTTGAACATTTCTTTAAGTGTTTCTCAGCCATTTGATATTCCTCTGTTGAGAATTCTCTGTTTAGTTCTGAGCCCCATTTCTCAATTGGGTTATTTGGTTTGGTAAGTCAGATAGAAGAAAAAGTGGGGAAGAGCCTGGAATACATTGGCACAGGAGACAACTTCCTGAACAGAAAACCAACAGCCCAGGCCTTAATGTCAACAATTAATAAATGGGACCTCATGAGGCTGAGAAGCTTCTGTAAGGCAGGAGACACTGTCAAGAGAACAAAATGACAGCCTATAAACTGGGAAAAGATCTTCACCAACCCTACATCTGACAAAGGCAATAAGTTATTTTGAAAGGAAATTCTCTACACAATTGATGATTATTGACAGAACTTTGCTTGGCATTTTATAGCATTTACAGTTCAATTTTTAAAATTTTCCTACATTTTGATCATATTCTTTCCCCTGTCTCAACACTTCCTAGATCCTCTGCACCTCCTTACCCACCCAACTTCCTGACCCTTCGCTTTCACTTTCAAAAAAAAAAAAAAACCCAAAAGCACCAAAAAACAAAACAAAATAAACACACAGACTCAATAAGGCAAAAAAATTCCAAGCCAAGCCAAAACAAACAAAACAAAGCAGCACACAAAAAACATGGAGCCCATATAGTGTTAGGCAGCTACTTAGCACAGAGCCTATCCTGGAGTGCGGTTGAAATACTTGGTGTCATTCTACTGGGAGAACCTGATAGTCCTTTTCCAGAAGATATGAATTGTAAATACCTTCTTTGTTAGGGGTTGGGACTTTCTATTCACTTCCCTTCTCAGTGCTAGGATTTTGTCTAGTTTGAACTTGTGCAGGTGTTATGCATGCTATCACAGTCTTTGTGAGGTCATAGGTGTATCTCCCTGTTGTGTCTGGAAGACACTGTTTCTTTGATGTCATATACAATGGTTGACTCTTAAAAATGTTATGAAAGCAGCCAGGAGGAATGGCTCATGCCTGTAATCCCAGCACATGTGTAGGCAGAGGCAGGTGGCTTTCTGTGAGTTTGAGGTCAGCCTATCTACAAAGTGAGTCCAGCACAGTCAAGAATATGCAGAGAAACCCTGTCTAAAAAAAGAAAAACCAAAATAAATAAGTAAAGCAAGCAAGCAAGCAGGCAGCAAGCAACTACTTTTTTTTTACATTGAATTTAAGGTCCATTCAGCAAGATGGAACCCATACCTGATACTGCTAAAGTGGCCAAGAACCAGAGACTAGATAGCCCTTGAGCTATGAGAAAACCTATTACCAATATTCTGCTAAAGGAACATAGCAATAAAATGACCCTAATGACATATTGTTATATTTAAAGATTAGTCCTTCACTCAGTCCTCAACAGAAAAGCTTCTTTCTCCAGTAGACAGAAATTAACAAAGACCCACACCTGGGCAGTTTGCAGAGACAGCAAGTAACTTTGGAGCTCAGCCCTAAATGGGATGTCATTATCAGTGTCCTCTCTTTAAGCTCAGGCATGTATATGGAAAGGGATGTAGAAATATTGTAATTTTCCATCACTATTTTATGCCAACATTTTAACTTAAATGTAAAACTGCAATCTACATCTGTCCATGTACACAGTAGCTTGTGATTTCTAGCCTGCCCTGTAATGGTCACTTGAGAATCTGTTAGCTCCATTGGCTCTTATAAAGTTATACATCTTTATGGGCATTGAAACACTTCTAGTTTTAAAAATAACATATGAAGTTTGGATAGATACCTTTCTATGGATGTTTTTGAATATTTACTAGTTTTTTTAGGCTGCATTTTCAGTCATGAGCTCTAATTAAGTTCAGGAACATTAAAATTTGACATGTTGCCAAACCTCTGGTAATATCTTGGTAGACTCCTTTTTCACAAGCACTTTGCCAACATTAGACTTCATAAAAGTTATTTTCTTCTAAAGACTTATATTATTATTTAAAATCATGAACATGTGTGTATTTTGTGTGTGTGTGTGTGTGTGTGTGTGTGTGTGTGTGTGCGCGCAGGCGTGTGTGTATGTGAGTGCACATGTCTTGAAAGGCCAAAGGCATCCAATGTGAGTCCCGAGAACTGAATTGTATACCTCTGCCAGTACAGTATTCATGCTTTCCTGCTGAGCAGGTCTCCAGCCCTGGGTTTTGTGAGTTTGGAAGAAGTTTCCTGATCAGATAAGCTATCAAGTTCCCTGTTGTCTGTGTCTTCAGGTCATGTCTCTGTATTCAGGACTAGTGCTGCAATTGCTCATGAACTTGAGATTTCACTGGTGATGATTCCCCAAATCCATCGTCTCTCCAAACAAAGCTTCCTTAGTATTGAAAAAAAACTAGTTTTTTTTTTTCTCTGCAAATAGCAGATACTATTTTCCCATTTACCACTAAGGAATGGAGTTCTCTGGTTTACATCAGTGTTATCAAGATGCTTGCTTCCTAACTCTTAGAAAATAAGATCTTTCCTCCTAAAATTGGATTCTTCTTCTACCCTTGTCCTGAGATTGCTTCATTGAATTCTAGTTCTTTTTCAAATATAAAAACATCATTTACTTTTGTATTGCCTTTATATATTCAAATTATTCATATTCTTCAAGAACTGAATGGATAACACATTTTCTAACCGGAAAGGCAGCCTAAAAAACCCTAAGTGGCCATTGAAGATATTCTAAGAGTGTTGACCTCACAGTTTCACCTCTCGGGTCCATGACTGCAGACACCTGGAACCCTCTAGTTCTACTCTGGTATGATAGGTTTAATCATACAATGTTTCCAAATGAATTCTTTCTCATTTTCTCACTAATGTGAGTTATTTCAGGTCACAGAATCTTTGTAAATGATCTCAGTATTCCCCACACTCCCATTTTGTTGGAAGATTTATTTAGGATTCAAAAGCTACTGAATGAATTAACTTTTAAGTATGACTCATGCTTCCAAGGAGGAAAGCAGATATTTCAAAGGCATAATAAAAATCCTAAGCTTTTTTTTATTTTATTGCCACCACATTAATTCAGGATACTTTTATTCTCACACACCTTAAAGCTTTCCCATGCAACATGGCAGAGCTAAGTGGCCTGAGATTTTTTCATTGCATAAATTTGTTTCACCTCTAATGGAGCACTAATGTATTTATCAGTGTTCAGGATGCTTCTGTCACTATTGACTCTAGATGCCCTTATAATTTTTATATTGGAAAGTTCTGGGTATTTAGTCACAGTATCACCAAACTCTGATGCTCTTAGAAGACTTAGATTCTTTCCACATTAGAAGACAATCTACACCAGATACCACTACATAGAGTATCCCCTATTCCTTCTGAACATCATGAAAATGTCTGTCTATGTACAGAGCCCATAAGCAGTCAAGCCTCATTTCTGAAACAAGAGGGCTAAGATGAGCTCAGTATGACTATATCATAGATTTTGAACCTGAAATATATATATATATATATATATATATATATATATATATTTCTCATTTTATTAATTCTTTGAAAATTTTACAATATATTTGATCACATTAACCCATCCTCAACTCCTTCCATACTTATCCTTCATCCTAATCAAATGAACTATTCTCTTTTTAAAAACAAAACAAACAAAAACAAAACCCATCAAGTACAGTTGTGAGGCCAATATACTTGGATGTGTAGCTTTTGCTGGAGTATGATCAACCTAACAGGGCCACACCCTTAAAGAAAACAGACTCTCCCTCTCCCACTGGCTATACATCGCCAATCACTCCTTATCTAGGTGTGGGAGCTTACATCCGTCTCCCGTCTCCATGCTGAACTGTTCTCTTGATTGAGCTCGCATAGGTCTTATGCATGATGTCACTGCTCCTTCAAGTTGAGTTCATATGTTCAACTGCCTTGCAATGTGCACAACATACCCTTCCCTGTGGTCATCCATCACCTTTGACTCTTAAAATTGTATGGTCCCTTGCTCTGTGCTGACCCCTGAGCCCTGGGAAGAGACTGATTATTAATGCTTTAAGAGTTGTATTTATATTGGAATTCAGGACAGTAGATACTCAAAAAATAAAGAACATTGGGTTAATTTTTTCTTTACACACTGAGGGTACAGCATCTATCAAAATATTTATATTTGTAAAATCTTCCTGTCTTGAGGTTAGTGACAGTTAGTATTTGCTTAGCCAAGTGGCAGTGCTGTGAAGGTCTGTAACTAGTGTCTGACTGTAGGACCAGAGCTTAAGCTGGAAATAAATCAGATGGTAGAAAGGGAAAACAAATCACACTAGTTTTGTGATGTCCCTGGTTTCCAAGGGACTGGGAATTAGCTGTTCATATTCTGATAATGAGCCATTTAAGTACAAATCATGCAAAATTTCCTTTTCTGACAGCTTTGAATCTTTCTTTTTTAAAAACCAATTCTGAACACATGAACAGGGTTCCTTGTATCCTTTTGGAAATGTGCCTGTTATTCATGCCACAGTTTTGAAACAGCATGAAGCTTCACCTGAGATATCCACTAGGCTGAGGTGATTTATCATCACACTGATCTTTATGCAGAACAGGGATGGACGTTTGCAGCCTCACTAATGCTTCATGTTACAACCCCTCGCCCCCGCCCATTTGTATGCCTAGAGAGGGCAGCATGTCTCTTTAGCCATTTGTTTCCCTTATGTACTGAATAAAATATTCAATACAAAACCATCATGCAAACACTAAAAGAGACAAAGAAAACCGATAAAAAGAAATTAGGCAGCAATTTTTAAAGGATGAGGATTTTTAATATATGTCAGTCAGTCACCAGTGGGAGTGTTGGTTCGATGCTGAATTGAAAGGATTCAATTTCCTCATCCATGTCACAATCCCTGTGTCATTTGTGTTCAGGCAAGATCCTTTTTTTTTTTTTCTTATTTACTTTTTTATTTATAACCATAAACTTAACTCTGCATTCTAGCTAGACATGGAGAGGAATGAGGAAAAGATGGAACCCAAAGAACTTCAGTGAGAGCAGAGATTACAGGGCACGGTGGCTAGCAGATAGGGAGGGGTGCTCTCCTGAGCCACAGAAGGAATGATAAGATGCCCACATGTCAAAAGGATTAGAGCTGACCAGTCGGAAATGGTGATTAATCTTCTTGCTGGTCTTGCCTGCTGGACTGAAAGTGCTGCATGGCTTCCATGATGCTCACACCTTCTTTCACTCTCCCAAAGACCACATGCTTGTCATCAGCCACTCAGTCTTGGCAGAGCAGATAAAAAGCTGGGAACCATTTGTGTTTGGTCCAGCATTTTCAGTGGACAAGATGCCAGGACCTGTATGCTTCAGGATGGTCTCATCCTCAAATTTCTCCCCATAGATAGACCTGCTGCCAGTGCCATGATGGTTTGTGAAGTCACCACCCTGGCATGTGCATCTTGGAACAATTCTGTGAAAGGAGGAACCCTTATATCCAAATGCTTTCTCTTTAATGCTCAGAGCATGAATGTTTTCTTCTGTCTTGGAACTTTGTCTGCAAACAGCTCAAAGGAGATGCAGCCAAAGGGCTCACTATTGGCTCCTATGTCGAAGCATGTGACAGGGTGGACAATGGCTGCAGAAAGTGGCGCAGGGGACAGTAGTGTCTGTGGTTATTCTCAAACCTATTTATCTCTTCTGCAATAGGGATAGTAATTTCCATGGGAGTGCATACCCCCTTTGCCATTACCCTCATAGCATCTCATGGCAGCACTTACTCTAAGTTAGTAGTCATATATTTTGATAAATCTATGCTATTTCCTTGGTGACAAAATTGTTTTGCATAATTTGATAGTTCCTGACTGTAATGATATTTTAAAAATGAGGATATTTGTTCTAAATAGAAATAATGGATTGTTCTTTAAAAACAAAAACACATGGCCAATTTAGAACCAGAAGAAGCTGGATAATGTCTAAAGTTATTAAATTAAGAAATTTATTAACTGGAGTAAGGTTCATAAATTTTATCTCATTAACAGCAGTAAGTTCAGTTGGGAAAATTGTATAAACCAGAGTATAAATGAATGAATACAGGAATACATGAATAAGTAAAATACTTATGCCCTTTTTCTGTATTAATCCTTTATATGTCAACATTTTTTCATATCTATGAATGCCTAGTATTTTATTAACTCTGACTACCTCCAAATATATACATATTGATATTGCGTATGATGTAAATTTAGCATTCAGAAATAACTGATTTTCAAACTTTTATTTTCCAGTGTATGTCTTAACTCTTTTGATCTTCACATTTCATAGTTTATATAATATTTTTTACATTAAGAAATTGGTAGAATAAGTCATTGCAAAGTTGATTTTATTGAAGAAATTAGACAAATCATCAGTGCCTCAGAATTATTGATTAAACCCAAACTGTGAGATAACAGTTGTGGTGGTAGTTTCAGTGAGAAATTTCCCCTATAGGAACATGTACTTGGACCACTGGATTGCAGCTGGTTGTAGTCTTTAGGGAGTTTTGTGGAATTTGGGGAGAGTGCGGCCTTGCTGGAAGAAGGGGTCACCAGGCAGGGAGTGGGCTTCCACCCTTTATAGCACCATTGCATTTCCAGTTCTCTGTTTTCTGGTGTGCTGAGGAAACGTGATCTGTTAGCTTCCTGCTTCAGCCACCTGCTTCCATGCCTCCCTCTTCATTATAGCCTATTGCTCTAGAACCATTGAGGCAGAATAACCTTTTGCACATTGCTTTGGTCCTCATATTTTATCACAATAAAAGGAAAGTAACGAAGACAAGCACATGTAGTTTTCACTTAAGGCTTGCACATAGATAACGATCTATGAAACTTTTAAAATTGTTTTTCTTTTTTACATATACATTTATATTAACACACAAACACATATACATACACACACACATATATTCATATACAATAAACTACCTACAGCAAGAAGAACCATAATGAGGAATTATATAAATGTTACATTCATAGAGTTTCGGCTATTGATCTATGAAACTTATACAATTACTTTGACAATTGTTCTCACCAATATTAAAAATTTGCATTCTTTTCAGAATTCAGAGTTTTAATGAAAATAAACTACCTGTGGCACTTAAACCACCTTGGGTAGAATATTTAGTTATTATTTTGTGACACACAAGATGCCTGTAAAAGTCACATGACTAAGCCTACTAAAAGATAACAAATATAGGAGAAAGTTAACTTATTGGTGACTAACAACTTATTCATCACAGAGAACTGAATGCTACATACATATATAAAAACATAAATTCATGGCCTGGAGAAGGGGCTCAGCTGTCATGAACAGTTGTTCTTATAGAGAAGCTGGGTTGGATTCTCAGCACCCACATGGGGGGGTCACAACTGTCTATATCTCCAGTCTCAAGGAATCTGATATCCTTTTTTGACCTTCATGGGCTCTATGCGTACATGTGGTGTACATGCATACATGCATCTAAACATTCATACATATGATATGTTAAATTAAAATAAAAATTAATAATATAATTTTATTTTTGTGCCTTCTTGCATTTCAAAGCTCTAAGACTAGACTGTCCAATAACCAAGGAGTTATATAGTATGTAACTGGTATGAAATGAGTCTTAATATGAACATGAAATTAAAGTATTTTGTGACTATGAGTGGTTTCCTGTTGTGAATACTTATGTCACTTTCATAGGTTACTCTCTTTCTCAATTTTGATCAGTATTTATTGTGTTCTCACTGTGTTATGTGCACAGCTGCAAGAATGAACAAAGGGCAGGTGTTTTGAGCATGTTGGTAACATATCCTGAATACCCATCAACAGTGGTAAATTAAGAATGTGCTTGGCTTTTTGTGAATATAGCAGAGGAGCTTGCTTCAGATGAGAGTCCTGAGAGAGCTCTTTAAGAAGTGAAACTTAAGTTAAAGCTGACAAGCCAATTGTAATTAAGGAGAACATGTGACTGGTGTTGGGGTGGAGTTTAGGAAGTCTCATGTGGAGGTTACTGTGCAAATGAAATCAAGATAACATAACTATTTATGCTTAAGACAGAAAAGATGGCAATCACATGATAGTAAATCCTGTGGAACAGAGAAGAAAATATAGCAGAAATAGAACCAAGAATTCCAAGCCCTGTAAATGATTATAAAAGATATCCATTTGCCTTCCAAATACGGTGACGGAGAAGCAGATCTTTGAGTTCCAGACGAGCCTTGTCTACACTGTGAGTTCCAAACTAATTAAGGATATAGTGAGTGAATATTATACACTAGTAGCTTAAATGTGTGCTTATTTTTTATGATCGCTGAAGAAAAAATATTGATGTTGGTTCATATAATAAGTTGGGCTACACAGATGACTGAACTATAGTCATCTTTATCTGTGTTTATTTACAAAATGCTGACACCAATAGTATGGCAAATGGTCACCAGGTAATGAAAAAAGAAAGGACAATCAGTAAGTACAGAACACTTTTTCAGAAGTGAAGACTAGAGAGTGCTATGGATCATTGCTTAAGTAAAGGTTCCACATGTGCTTGAGTGCCATGAAGCATTGGGTGCCTTAGGAAAGCACATCCAGAACATCCTAGGCATGTGAAGTGCTGTTGACACCACAGCATAGCATCACGATGCTCAAATCTGGAGCAGGTTAACTTTTAGCTTGCTAAGATGACAAATCATATTAAATTAATGCCAATAGTTTTCTTATAGGGTTTACACTTTGCTTCATTTTCTTACATTGTTTCTAGAGCTTCTCAAGTCCTCTGAAGATAAGATGTTTATACCTAGTTTCTTTGAAAATTATATTTTTAATTCTCAGCATACAAAATAATGGGGTTCGTTATGGTATGTTCTCACACATGCCATATTGAGCCCATTTAATCCATACTTTCTCTTTCTTGCTAGTTTTCTGTCGCTATTCAAGTAGTCTTTCATGTCAATTTTATTAACATTATTTTTCTGCCTTTTTCTTCCTTAATATCTCTTTCTTTTCTTTCACAGTCCACTTTCTGCTGTTGTGACACACAGAGACATAAATATTAGACACATACAAATTAACATCTAGAATATATAAATAATTTTATAATTTAAGAAAAGAAAAAACACTTATTAGTAAATGGAATCATTAGTTGAGCAGGTAGCTGTCCAAGGAAGAAATAAAAAGGCAAATAAATGTGTGAAAAGATGTTTTATATCCTTAGTCATCAGGGAAATTCTAGTTGTATCAGTTTTTGCTGCATTGCTGTGATAAAACAAAAAGCAAAAAACAATTACTTAAGGGGAAAAAACTATTTATTTTAGATCAAACATTGGCAGGGAACACTGTGGGCAGTAGTGTGAGAAAGCTGAACATGTTAGTCAGGAAACAGAGATGAATACTTTTGTTCTGACCACATTGTAACATTCATTCTTTCAAGGCCCAGGAGATGTGGGTATGCAATCAAGGTGGATCTTCCCTACCCAGGCACACCTTCCTGCAACATCGTCATAGACATGCTATGCATTTCTTCTTGTAGGTTTCTAGGACCATCTGGATCCTTCTACTTTGCTATTCTTCCATGCTTCTCTCATCCGGAGTCCCAATAGGATGTCCTCCCCTCTGTCCCAGTTTCCTGGTAAGTGAAGACTTTCATGGGACATGCCCCTTGGACTAGTATGCAGATATAAGTGAGTAATTTGAGTCTTTCTGCTTCTGGGTTAACTCACTCATTATGATCATTTCTAGTTCAATCCATTTGTCCACAAATTTCTGGAATTCCTTGTTTTTAATAGCTGAGTAGTATTCCATAGTTTATATGTACCAAAATTTCTTTATCTATTCTTCTACTGAGGGACACTTAGGCTGTTTCCATGTTCTGACTATTATGAATAAGGCTGTTATGAACATGGTTGAGCAAATTTTCTTGTTGTGTGCTGGAGCATCTATATTCCAAGGAGTGGAATAGCTGGGACTTGAGGAAGCCCTATTCCCATTTTTCTGACTTTAACTTCAGTCAAGTTGACAAGGAGTACATAACATCATAATTTCAACCCTTTGTCAACCAAAACCCATCACTTTAAAACACCACACTCTGCTGATGGTCCATAATGTGTTTACTTCATCTCTAAAAGTCCCCAAAGTTGTAACAACACCAACACTGTTTAAAGGCTTAAGTGCAGCATCTCCACTGAGATTCAGGTAATCTCAGAACTAAGCCCGTGTGTGTGTGTGTGTGTGTGTGTGTGTGTGTGTGTGTGTGTGTGTGTGTGTGTGTGTG
>OU015749.1:45475227-45489715 GCA_907169655.1 Acomys percivali
AGAGAGAGAGAGAGAGAGAGAGAGAGAGAGAGAGAGAGAGAGAGAGAAGTTGACTTCCAATTGACAATGGCAGGGAGTAAACACAATTTCAAAGAGATTGAATGGATGCAAACCCAAAACAAAACAAAACAAAACAAAACAACAACAACAAAAACCAATGGACCAAACAGACTAATACCCAACAGGGCAACCACCAAGTCCTACAGCTCCACATCTGCCTTATCGATCCACCACATCTGAAGTTCATGATGAAATCAGCAGGGCTCCAGTGGCCTTGGGTAGCTCCAGCCCTCGGTCTGGGGTCTCTACAGTTTGAACCCTATGTGTTGGGCCCACTACACTCCATTACTACAGATTTCCCCACCAGATGTCTCACAATGCATTCTCCAAACCTTTGGAGAGCTATCTTCGTCATTCCTTTCCTAACTCTGTGCAATTGTCTCTCAGGGCGCCACTGAAGGGAATTTGACCACACTACAATTTTGTGGTCACTGGCTCTCGAGAGGTGTGATGCAAGCCTCCATGAACTCTCACTTTTGCATGTTGCTAGTTGTTTTCAAGAAAGGAACCTCTTGAAAGACATTTCGTAGGCAGGTCCTCTCCTTTCAGGTGGATGTATTTGGATTCCTTGGTGGTGGAGTCTTCATCAGAACACCTTCTCTTTAATCCCAGCACTGAGCACGGCTCTCCTCGGCAATGCCCATCTCTTTATCAATTATACTGTTTTATTTCCACCAACCTTTCTTCGGTTTTAAATTGATCACACCCCTTTATTTACCATACTACAGTTTTTATTTTATTTTTTATTTTTTTGTGCAAGAAGATGGTCTCTCTCACTGCAGACCTGAGCATGAGCAATGATCAGTGTTTTTCTGCAGGCTGAATGTCATTTTGTCTTGCAATCGTCTTTATCCAACAAATCAGTCTACAGTTTTTAACTCAGAACAGGAAAAAATGAAACCAGATGCAATCCCAGAATATGACGAGACAGGCATTTTGCCCAGTAACGTATGGTTCTTCTCACTCTGAAACTTCATGAGCTGGATCTCTACTGCCCACATCTATTTTAGCATTCTGTTCTCCCAACATTCTATGAGAATGAACCAATACCCCCCCACTTCTAGCATTATAGGACTTCTTTGGCCTTCAGTGTTTTCACTGAAAACCGTTCCAAAGGCCTCTGAGCCCCATGGTTAGAGTTATCCTAAGTACATCGGTAGCAACTTCTGCATTGTTGTCTTGCTCTGTGGCAGAACACCTGACAAAAACAACTTAAGGAAGTTTATTATGATGGAGAGTTTGAGTATACAAGCACATGAGGCAGCTGATCCCACTGTCAAGGAGTCAAACAGCCATGGTTTGCACTCATATTTTCTTCAGTTCAGGACCCTCAGCTTCATGGGATGTTGATACCTACATGTAGGGTAGGGTTTTCCTCTCAAGTTGAAAGTTTCTAACAACCCTCAGTGACTCATCCAGAGGTGCATGGTAATTCTAAAGTAGTCAGTTAGACAATAAAAAATGGTGGCCATAATAATAATAATACCTAATTTTGTATTTATAGATAAATGAAAATATAGTAAAAGTATCAAAAGCCAACCTCAGGTGCATGCATTATATCTTTTTTATTTAAAAAGATATAGTGACAGAGCAACAGAGCATATTTCACTAAATTGAAAGACTATTTTTGAAAGTATTTGTAGTTTATTTATATTAAGAATTTTAAAAAACATATCAAACATTTTAAATTCCATGAGAAAACTTTGAGTATTTTTCAAACACTTTTCTACTTCTATTGTTATAATTAATTTTCCTTTACTTTTAAATGGCTAAATTTTGAAATATATTTAAATTTTTTAGATAGGTTATTTATATAATAACTGAGAGATATGTCAAAATCTCTTATGTTGATAAAAATTATAAATTTCTACCTTTCTACAAGTGTCTGCTCTAAATACTATCTTCTTTGTTTCTGCTGAGATCCTAAAATATAAAGTTTTGTTAAATCTGAACAAAAATTATTTAAAAATTTTAATAATATTGTGTTATTTAATTATGCAAAATCTTACAATTTCTTTCAACAGCCAGGAATGTCTATTTTGTAACACTTTAATCTCTGTTGGTCCCTACCTTAACAAAGTAATCCTTATGTTCTTTCTGTGTGTTTTTAAACTTGATGTGCAATTTTTATATTCTTTTTCAAGGATTATATCCAGACTCATTAAAAAGCCTCAGAGTTGTATTCATAAGAGTCCTTTATCCACTGCACATAAAGAACCTTGAATTATAAGACTGGTAGCACTTAATATGTGGAGAAACACCAGAAGTGCTCAGACACAAAGACATCTAGAAACTGAGACAGAAAAGCTCTCATAAGAATAGGATGAATAGGTACCAACAGAATCGTTGCTTTGTGCTCACGGTACGGGTAGGCAGTGGTCCATTTTGATAAAACGGCATAGTCAAGGAAAGCCGGAGAGGACACTTGCACTGCCTCATGTTTTTTTTTCTAAGAAAGAGTCCTTGAGATACTAAGCGCTCTGTGAATACTATCGCACCAGCTAGTAAAAACCGTAAGACCACAGTCTGAACATTTGTAAAGAGTGTGGGGTCCTTTCCTTTAAATCATGTGGGTTTTTTCCCCTTTCTTTCTGCTTTTAGATGGAGTTGATTATTTGGGGAGGAAGACGGGTGTGAAAGCATATACACTAAAACATCTGTTCCTTAGCCAGTGTCTTATGCTGTTTCCTGATGTAGAGTTGTACAACTCAACACTACCCTATGGGTTATAGTAAAAGCTACACATCGGCACACTGACCCTCCAGTATACAGCCACCCTTTTGTAACCAACAATACATTATTAACACATGCCGCTTTTCATTCTTCTCAAAGGAGTGCTCACTTTTAGAAAAAGTGAACAAGTGCACACAAAGGCAGCACATATTCCTGAGGAATAGGGGAGGGAGGATGGGAGAGAGGCACAGAGGGTGGGACTGGGAGGAGTGGAGAATGGGGCAATCACCAGGATGTAACGTGAATAAATAAATTAAAATAAATAAAAGAATGGATAGAAACATAAATGACAAATCCTTTTAGAAAATAAAGCAATGAAGCCTCTGAGCAGTTTGCACGTTTGCTATAAAAGCTGCAGACCTGTAACAGGACAGAGAATGGAATATGATTAGGAATCTGAATAAACATTCAGGTGGGTGGGAATCAATGAGCATGCTAATCAATCTTGCCTCAAAGCTACATTTTCAGTTATCTGGTCTACCTTGGCAGTCATTTCTGGTGGTTGCTTGTTTTTTATTACAAGTCAGATTTCATGCTCAGCGATTGCTACACAGTACCAATTTATAAACTGCATCGATTAAAGCTAGATAAATGCTACTCAGAAAATTTCCACGGTGATAAATTAGGCGAGGGCCTAAAGCTCAGCATTTGTGAAATGGGTCCTGAATGCATAAATCTGACAGCAGCAGCAGCAGCAAGCCCAGAGGCTTTGCTTTCTGGATCACTCTGTGTGTACCTGTCGGCCATATTTGCTGCTATCAGATACTGTTGCCAGGGCAACCGCCTTCTTCGTACAGGCTTAGGGTAGCTGCTTCTTTTTGGAAATGGACTCTGGCCAGAATTTGGGTTCTTAAATTCAGGTCTCTGGTGTCAAATATTTAACCATTTCACTGGCCTGAGGAAAATACAAAATGCGAAAGCTTCATGATTTTCTCCGTTCTCAAGAAAAACATTGACAATTATGTTAAACCTAATACAGAGTCTTTTGCTGCGACATATACTGTGCTGATAAGGAAGAATGTGAACCTAGATTGTTTTATTTCTTCAATAATTAAAGGGGAGGAAAGCATTACTGATGTTTCGAAAAAGAATCCAGAAGGGTTATAGCATAAGCCCAATTCCCTTAGCCTAACCCAGCACACAGGGAAAATCAATTCCCACTAATAAAAGACAATGGAGTTGCAATCAGTCTACAGTTCTCTTGAAAACCAGAATTTGCATTACAAGAGGAAATAGGTATCCCTAGCCCAGTCACATTAAAATCATCCACACAATTCATATTCCTGAAGTGTTTGTCTTTCCTGTCGGCATTTCTTTTACTTCTGCTCACATCAGACTAAAGATGGGAGGAAATCATGCACCTTCCTCTAGCCTACATATTGGTGTTTATTGCATATTTGTTTATGAAACCATTCTTTACAAGTTTGAGTTTTAATGATTATAAATTCTTTACATTTAAGTGAGGTCAGGGTGTGAAATCAGTTTCTTGTCTCTGTTTCTATCCTTTAAGCCACGTAGAAGACATATGTACCTTTAACTAAGCTAGTGTTTGCTATTAAAGTTGAAGACAGCAGTCAGGCTCTGCTGGGGACACTGGCTGTGGACTTGTGCCTTTAAAAGACTTACTGAAACAAATATTCCGAGAGGCCTTATTGATTTATTCTTTGGGCTCAAAGGGTTACAGATGCCAGAACATTCTTTTCCTACAGCTTTATATCTGATGACTGAACACAGGTATACCATTAGAAGCCACACCCTCCTACACATGTTTATCAAACCCTTTACATCGGTTTGAGAACTTTTGATATATGTATTAGTTACCTTTCCTCTTACTGGGACAACATACTGACAACAAATTAAGTGAGAACGGTTTTATCTAAACCACCATTTAAGGGGATACATTCCTTATTACAGAAAACACATGGTGGCTAGGGCTAAGTCTATGCTAGCTGGAGCTTGTAGCAAGGAATGTCACATGCTGGTATGTTGTGAAGTCGAGAGCTTGCGAATACAGTCTAACTCTTGCCTCTCTGGCCCTCTGTCTGCCAGTTAGACTGTCCAAAAATTTCACGACTTTCTCAGACAGTGTCACCAGGTTGGGGAAAAAGTACTCATACATTGCTACACTCCTGAGCCAGTGGGGGGTGCAGTTTGAATTTACGCTATAACAACAGGTCTGTCCAGGATGCTTTAAAGATGGTTTTGTGGTGAGCAGCTGTTCAATTACAATATTCCCTTCTTCTTTCCACAGGTGTTGGAGATGCAGTACAATTTTCCTACCTGCCCCTCCTCTCCCCACCACTCTTCTAAATATCACAAATGGGTCCACGTCCCCAGGCCCCTAGTAACTCTCTTGTACAGCCTATTCTGTTTTGGCCCCTCTTTCTTAGGGGCTTAAACTAGCACTTTAAGCATTTCTTTTTCAGACTAGCTATTTCTCTTGACAGTTACTGCTTCTCAGCGTACCTCTTTAGCAAGGTAGCTATGGAGAACCATCATTTTCTGTGGGAGAGTCTGGATGTTGCACAGCTGCACTTACTCTCAATTCCTGTATTCAGGGCACTCCACTTCCTTAATGTATTTCAGGATGCCAGCAACATTTTTGGGAAGCCTCATCACTTTGCTGACTCACACTGAGCTTGTAGGAAGCCAAACAAAGAGTGTAAATTCAGATACAACTCAAGGACACTTTAGCATCGTTTCTCAAGACCTTTCCGATTTGAAACCACTGAGACTTTCCTCATGACCTGCTTGTACTATCACTCCTAGTCTTCTGTTTTATATAAACAATTAACAACATAGGCATAGCTATTCATATCTGTCTTAGGCTTATTTTCCTTGAGCAATTCAGGCCACTCATGTAACCTCTCATTGTAGCACCCATTCCTTGTACTTCCTGCCATTTCCTAAATTCACAAGAATGATACAATATTTCTATCAGCTCTATTGATAAAAAATGAGTTGTAACAGCAATCAGTGCTTAGGTTAATCATTTGTTACATTTTATTTTTACTTTTACTTTTACTTTTACTTTTTAATTTTTTTATTTTTTTTTTAATTTTAATTTTTTTTTATTAATTTATTCTTGTTACATCTCAATAGTTATCCCATCCCTTGTATCCTCCCATTCTTCCCTCCCTCCCATTTTCCCCTTACTCCCCTCCCCTATGACTGTTCCTGAGGGGGATTACCTCCCCCTGTATATGCTCATAGGGTATCAAGTCTCTTCTCGGTGACCTGCTGTCCACATTTTAAAAGGGCATTAATTCAGTTGTGATTCCTCAAGGTATGTTGCCATCTGTATAGTATGTTTCTCCAACCGCTGTATAAGCAATTTTAACACCTATTGTAAAGCAGAGGGAATACACTTGAAAACATTTCTGTCTTCATAGTGATGATAACAATATAAATGCATTTACCTTATGTAGATTTTTAATTTTTATTAACATCTCTTAGAGCATAAAATTGAAACAAATCAACAAAATTCAGATTTGGTGCTATTGTGTGAATGTGATAGGGAAAGAAGAGTATGAGTGTGTCAGACTAACACACTTCCTTGATATTTCAGTCCATTGTTTATAAGATACTGAATTATGTGTTTCTCTTGTGTTACACTATTCTCTGTCACATTGCCTCCCGTTGCTCTGTTTGGGTCTTTTGTAAGCTCTGTTATTTATGACAGATTTTAGAATACAATTTTGGCCATTTTGGAAACACTGATTCAGTGAGTGGTAGAGATCTTTCATTGTTGTCCATTTGTTAACAGAACATGAGAACCCTTTTAGGAACCCATCACAGTCTAATCAGAAAAATGTACCAGGAAATGTCAGACTTACAGTATTGGATATACAATTTTCTAGGAAAAAATTTTGCTCAGCAAGTTTTATCATCATCAACAGACAATGTCAGTTGATTTCTCTGATGTGTCAGATGCACAGTCCCATTTCAGTGAAATGCTCCTCCTAGGACTCAAGACTGAGTACTCCCACCTTTCTCAAATATATGCATGCTCACATGTATGAAGGTTGAGGTACGTGTGCAGTTGTGCATCTATGCACACAGACTAAAGACTTTATCAGCATTCTGCAAGTTATTTCCTGAGACAGGGCTTCTCACTGGACCTGGATCCTCTAAGCAGCTATTTTAGCTCTGTTTCCCCTTGACATTGGTCTCCATCTACAGAGGTCTGAGCGAGCACAGGTATGAGGATGCTAGCCTGCTCAGCATTTGCACTGCTTCTGAGGTCGGAACTCCAGTGCTAATTATTGTGCAGAAAAAGTTTTTATCCAGCGAACCCTCTCCCTACCTCCTTAGTAAGGACACAGTGTTACTGCTGAATTCTTTGTGTTAAAATGCTGTTCCACTAAAAAATAAAATAAAATAAAGAAAATAAAACACATGTCAAAAGGAGTTGAACTGATTGTAATATTTTATTTTATAGCTATCATGAAAGAGAAACATTTGGAAAGTTTCTATTTATTATTATTATTATTATTATTATTATTATTATTATATTCTATAGCTATCATGAAAGAGAAACATTTGGAAAGTTTCTATTATTTATTATTATTATTACTATTACTATTATTATTATTATTATTATTATTATTATTTAATATATGAGTATTTCCCTATATATTTTTGAACCTAACCTCCAATTGATAACGAGTCACAAGTGAAAACTTAGTTTCCCCTAACAGAGTGTCACTAGGTCTATAAACCATTCTTAAGCCCTGGCCCCATAGCCAGCCATAGAAGGCAAAAACAAAAAGGCTCTTTTACTTTAAGAGTGTGTAGGAATATATACAAAACTGTGTCATTAGGTAAAAATTATGACGAACTGAAATGGCCAATTTTATGTTAGATAAGTACCACAAGCTGGTATCCCAGTAGTGCCACTTTGTAGTGAACTTGAAATGTAAGCTTGCATCTATAGAGATATATGGTGGTTTATTCTTCTAAGCATTGTAATCAGATAAAGAATGAAGATGGAGAATAGAAAACATTTTAGAGAAGATGTCAGTATTTATTTGAATTGGCTGCTTAGTTTACATATCTCTTACAAAATACCCTAATGCCAATTTTGGAGGGAAGAAGGACAGTTCAAAAATGTAAAATTACTGAGTTAGTATGTGCAACCAGTAAAATGCTACCTTTTCAGTACTCTGTTTGATGAATTTGGACAAATGCACACATCCTTGTGACAAATAAAATAAAGATGTACTTTCATCACTACAAATAAACTTACTCTATTACTAGCTGCAGTCAACTGCTGTCATACTTTCTGTCAGGTAAGTTGTATCCAATTAATTATTTTAAGTGTTACAATTATGCATCTCCTACTTTTACTTAGCATGCTTATGGGATTCATCAATTCATTCAGTTAATTAGAATTTGTGACTTTAAAAATATTTAGTTTTATTATTTTTCAGGTGTGTGCAGGTGCATGAGCATGTGTGTATGCATGAGTGAGAACATGTGCATTTGAACACGTGCCTTCAGAGGCTGGAAGAGGCCACTAGAACTCCTGGAACTGGACTTATAGGTCCTTGTAATCTGCCCAACATGAGTACTAGGAGCTGAAGTCAAATCCTCTGCAATTCAGACCCTTAAACAATGAGGCATCTCTCCAAAGCCATATCTTGGTGTTATTTTCGTCTCTAAGGAATCATTGAGTGATTTAAATAGCTCTAATGTTTAGAATTTGAAATCTTTTGTATTTATAATTAATATGAAAAAACCTTTTGCATGATTAATGCTAACTGTTCACTTCTCTTCTGTAGAAGCAGAATGGTTAGCATGTATTTGTCTGTGTAGAATATGGAACTTTCTTCCTGTCTGACTGATTGAGTGACTGTGTCTGCTTCACTCCTCAGCTGTTGGCCACTCATCTTCACTTTGCCATTTTACTAGATGTATAGAAGAATTTTCTTAACATTTTAACTTCCCTTTTCCATATCACTGGCAAAATATTCTTCCATCTATTAAGTTGTGGCAGACTTTTAACAATCTGGATACAACTCTTTAACATATGATGGTAAGACTTCCTTTCTATGCTCTGCCTCTCAGACACTATTTTTTTGGAGTTGCAAGGTAATTAAGTTTTCTGTGTTTAGGGGAATGGTAGGCTATGGCAATGTTGTCTATGCAGCCTTAACGCTGTGATCATCTATCCCCATTTCCTGTGCACAGAGATAAAAAGCATGCATCATCTTACCTGACCCTTTTCTTAAAACAGTTTTTAAAATACTCATATTTTTAAAAATTGACGTCAGTTTGTCAACTGATGCATTCATACATTTGTGTTAAATGCTTTGCTCAATATTGAAAAGCTTTTTGTCTTACGGTGTGCATGTATGCATAGGTTTCCTGTCTGCATGTATGTGTGTATGTGAAAAAGAATCAATGTGCCTGTGAGGCCCCTATAAATTTTGAGTGTCTGATAATATCATTTTCCATGTCATCATTTTTGAAAAGGAATCTTTCACTGAATCTGGCTATCAGCGATTGGCTAGGTTTGCTGGGTACTGAGCTCCAGAGATGCACTTGTACCTCCTTCTCAGCTCTGGAGCTAGAATGGCAGGCAAGCATTCCTAATTATTTTATACTCAGATCCTCACGTTTATATGGTAGGGACATTACAAACCGGAGCACCATACCAGACCTTTGCCTATGTTGTTTTTTTTTTCCTAAAAAATTCTAACTTCTATCTTTTATACTTAAGCATATGATATATTCTAAGTGAGTCTTACATATGTTGCATTAAACAAAGGTTGAAGTTGCCTTGTCTTTGTGCTGATCTCTCTTCTCACTGGGACAGAAACCAGCCAGTGAAAGAGACCATCGGGAGGGAGTTGAGCAAGAGCTCTCTGGAGGCAGATAATGCGACACAGGTGTTATGGAGAAGGAACTGGGAAAATGGAGCAGGAAATTTATCTGTGGAGGAGGAAGTGAGAGCAGTACTGAGGGTATGGTAGGAGGAGGGGCCAGAAAAATCTATTATGTTTACATAAAATTGCATGTACCATATACATACATGCAGATATGCCACTTGAGGCAATAGCCACAGACTATATGATAAAATCTCCAGTGCCAAACATTAAAACATCTTCAAGTTGTTGGTCAAAGCACTCTTCAAGAGTCTCTGCAGGAGACTCTATAAGCAATATAGGTGGTGGCCAATGTCATTTGTTAGTCCAGAACTCTATTGCTGAAGCCATAAACTTCAGACACAGGATGCTGAGCTTGACCTGACTTGGAATCACCCTCCCTGACGTCGGCTTTCATAGTACATGAATGGGCTCTGAAAGCTGCCAAGAGAGAAAAACAGCTAAAAGTCCCACCCAGCTTGAAGTCTAAGATCCACCACCACAGTCAGCGCAGTGAATGTTCCCAAGGCAAGCTCAGAGTCACACGTGACTCTACTTACAGAGGTTCTGATATCCTTCCTAAGCCCTGCACTCACATGCACCTACCTCCTGATATGAATATACAAAATTAAAACTAGTAAAGTAAATCTTGAAAAAGAGTTTATGTCATCAGTGTTCTATCTCTTCTAATTATACTTTTTAAAACTTGGCCTGCAAGATTATAAAATTTTATGTAAGCTTTTCACAACCCTCTAATTAAGCCTTCTTTCACCCCCTCATGACCCCATTTGCCACTACTCTCCCTGTTTGAATCTTTCTTCTTCTAATAGTCTCCATCCTGAATTTTATTTTACCTTGTTTCTCTATCTCCATTTCCATAGTGAATCTGTCATCAATTATCTGGATTCCACATATACTCCAAAGTTAAATATCTAAAACAAAATACTCAAACTAGATTCCACCTATGAAAGAGGACATGCTACATTTGTCTTTTTGAGCCAGGGTACTTCACTTAGTATAACCTTTCCAAGTCACCCATTTATCTGCAAATTTTATGATAACATTTTTATTTGTAGCCAAGTACTATTCGGCTTTGTATATGTAATATATTTTCACTATCCATGTGTCAGATGATGGGCATCTGAGTTGTCTCCATTTCATGGCTACTGTGTATATAGAAGACAATGCTCAGCCATAGATGAGTCATCTATAACTACTTCCCCCAATCCAGGGCTCAAGGAGTCATATGAAAATGGGTTGATGTTGGCTTAGGCTTGCTGTATATTGCTTTTACTATGTTTACGTATGTGCCTTGTATTCTAAATCTCTCCAAGACCTAGACCCCATGCTAAGATGTAGTTGGTAAGCATCACAGTCTCCTTGTGGGTCAGTCCCATAATATGGAGAGTAGGGGCTATCTCTGATGTGGACTCTGATTCCCACTCGTTGGTCTTCCCCCTGGCAGGGTGGTCTTGCCAGGCCACTGTGAAAGAGGATGCAGGCAGTCCAGATGAGATTTGGGAGGCTGGAGTCAGATCATAGGGGAGGAGATCTCTCTTTTTTTTGAGGGGAGGGGCCAGGGAGTGAGGGATGGTAGGCAGGACCAGGAGGAAACAAGGGAGGAGCTATAATCTGGATGTAAAGTGAATTAAAAAAATAAGAATGGGTTGCAAGAATGTGAGAGCTAGGGAATGGAGAGAGGAGCTGTGAAATCCTGTCTTCCACACTCGACGTGGCAGATATACAAATCTTCACATCATAGCTATGGTGGACATGGACAGATAAAACCACTTAAAAATTCCTGCATGGCTATGAGGCCCCATCCCTATATAAGGGCTATTTGGCAGGTGGCTGTGGAGGAAGAGTTGCTTTCTTTGGGGCAGGTAGTAGGTTGCCCATGTCTATTTGAACACACTCAGCACATGACCCCATGTGCTGGGGTCAAACACACACACTAGTACATGACCCCATGTCTATTTGAATATACTCAGCACTAATTTGAATCAATGGGTTATTAATTACAATAACAATAATGATATGAAATAAACTGGGTTGGCGGAAGTTACTGAGGGTGGATAGGATTGAGTACATTGTATATACACATGAAAACTTCATGAACTAAGTAAAATATTATTCAAAACACAAATAAAGTTGGAGATATTAGACCAAGATCCTTAAGGATGACTAAATACATACACTGTGTCATTACTGTACTAAATTCATCTCTAAAGTATGTTACTTACACAAAATTTAAAAGTTACCTTTATATTTATGTTCTATGTATAAATAGATTGGTTTCAAACATTAAAATATAGAGATTTACTACCATATGTGAGAGAAGAATATTGGCTCAGTTCCCATAGCTCACGATGTAATCTCCGAGACTTCTCTATGTTGTTTCACGTTGCAGAGGAATTTACGAGTGTGATGCAGGTTAAGAATTGTGAGAAGGGGGATTATGCTGTAGGATCTGGGTGGGCCCAAGTCTAACCCTATGAGCTTTTTAGAACAGAGAAATGTTCTTGGCTGAGGCCAGAGAAATGAGAAAGGAAGGTTGTATGTGGGTGGCTTCTGAAGCAGGAAGCAGGCATTTCCAAGGACTGAACACTGTCACTAGGGCCTTGAGGAGATTGGCTTCAGCTCTGTGTGTCAGAACTCAGGTCTGCTGAGGTGTGAGCAGACCCATCGGAGTGCTCTCTAAGCCAACGAACTTGTGGAAATTCATTCCTGCAACAATAGCAGAAATGAATAAAATCATCCCCAAAGGATATGTGTCTACAGGTTTTTACTTTTTTGCCCTTTGTTGTTGAGGTAAAATGTTGGCCTCAGAAAGTCCAATAAGGTATGCATGTTCTTTCTAAATTTTATGAATTCATGTACTTTTTAATCATTTCTTTCAAATATGGTTGATGGATCTCAAACTATCTGAATTTGTGCTTCCTTCTTGTTGGGTTATGTACTAAAACAGAATTTTCTCCATGATTATAGGGCTTTTCAAATTTTCAAATTTTCAAATTTTTCTTTTGTGATTTTATAAGCTCAATATTTTTATTTAAAATAAGCATTTTATTTGTAACATTGGATAATTATTGGTTCTAATATGTTTTTATGATTTTTATTGACGGTAGGACTTAGCACAATATACTCTCTTCAGTATTAAAATATTTTAATTCTCACTTCCTCTGTGTCTATTGTGGGTTTGATATGTGTCAAGTTAATACTTATACAATCAAAGTCCCATCATTTAGGCTTTTTTTTTAAATTGAACCTTCAGTTTGTCAGTTATCTATGCTTCCAGTTTCTTAGGTTTTCACAGTGTTTTTCTTCTTATACATTGCAGAATTAACTTGTTTGCTTGTCTCTTAGATTTGGACCCAAGACCACACATTTTAGAATCTTTTAAAACTAAGCTCAGTTAACACTGTGTGGAACAGTCTGACGGTGCTGTATACTGCTCTTTCCTGAATGTTCAGCCTCCAGCTACGGCATCTGAGTCATTCTGTGATTAACATTTGCATTTAAGTGATTTGTGGCTTTTCTTTTTCTTCTTTTTCTTTCATGCCTTGAGTATTTAGAAAGATGACTAACCCAAATATTGGCCACAATTTTCAGGAACTGCCTCAATCCCCATACTGTTTTATGTCAAACATATCTTTTCTGTAGTCAAAGAACATTTTTTTTTAATTTCTATAATTTAAAGGTTTTGAGGGCCACTGGATGACCCTCAATATGTCATTGCATGCTATTTTTTCTATCTCTTTTTGCAGACTGTAGAACACTATTATTATAGGATGTAAGTTTTTACTAACATGACATTTATCTCAAAATGGATTTGAATGCACACATATTGGTATTGTATGTGCTTGTAATTATTGAAAGATGGTTAGAAAAGTAAATAGGATGTGCCTGTGTCCACTTTTCAGTTGTCTCTTGTTTTACTATTTTTTCTGTTAATAAAGCAAACATTTTTTAAATTATTATTTTTTCACTGTATGTGTGCTTTGTCTCCTCTCTCACCATTTTTTCTCATGACGTCTCTTTCCTTGGGTTTACAATTGACACTCTAGGTTTGCTGTTACCGCCAACTGTGTGGTCAGATAGTTCTCATTTGTACCATTTTGCTTATTTTTGAGACAGGATATCACTATGGAGCCTAAAAAGATTGCAATCTCACACTACTCCTGCCTCAACCTACAGGTGCTCACCACCTTATCTGGATCCCGTCATTTGCTGTTTAACCAATTCATTGCTTTATATTAAAGTTATATACAGATACACTTATTAATAGATGTTTCTAGATAGCTTATGGTAAGGCATTGCCTTTAATTTTCTATTAAAAAGTCTCTGGAATTTAATTTTAAACCCCAAATCTTTTACATCTTATCATTACTGGGACTCATGGGTAAGAGCTATCATTTTGGTGTTGAGTTTTTGCTCTTCTGTATTGCTTCTTTCATTTATTTGGATTCTTTCATTATATTGGATCCATTTTCTACTTATTCTCTTGATAGGTTTATTAACACTCTATGATGTTAATAGTTGTTGTAGGACTTGTAATGCACATCTTGAAATCACCAAAGAAATCATCACAACGAACACATGTAATATACCGTGATGAGTCACATGATTTTGCATTTTTTCACCTGACCTATATGTTGTCAGGTCATACATTTCTCACATAATTATAAGTTGCCAAGGTCTTAGTTTACTTTTTCTTTTAAAAGATATCCTATAAATCTTTCTCACACTGTACATATTGTAGTTTCCACTTAATATCAATTTCTCTCTAACATAAAACTTAATTTACTGTTTCCTGTAATGTTCTC
>OU015749.1:45489725-45518608 GCA_907169655.1 Acomys percivali
TTCTTGTTAATTATATTTCTTCTGTAATCTTCCAGGAAATCACAAAATCTTTAAATTCTTGCCCCACAACACTAAGTTCAGTATCACTTCTGGCTCTGTTCCTATTTACTAAATTTTCTTCGTTTGGGGTCACATTTCTCTTCCTCTTGTCATACAGAAACATTTTTATTGGAAACAGTAATTTAAACATTATGTTGTTGGATCCAGTTTGTACTTTGTTTTAAAGAGTGCTGGATTTTGTCTTGTCAGGGAATTAAGTTACTCTGTGTAAGGATAATCCTTTTTAACTTTGTTTATAAGTTGTATCACTCTGGATCTAAATTAGCCTTTTGATTTAAACAAGCTTGAATACACAGGCCTTGTGTAGTTCTCTGACAGGCTAGATGCCTGTTTGTTAGCACTCAGGGTGTATAGGAAAGAATCTCTGCCTGGCCTATTGGGATTCAAACATACTTCAGTCTAATGTGAGTTTTTAAAAATTATTAGTCATTCTTTGGCCCTGTGGTTTCATTCTATGCATGCATATCACAGGCACCAGTGACATATTTACAGGGATCTGATGTATGTTCCTATAGGTCCCTCCCTGCGTAGTACCATTCCACTGATTTATTTCTTCTGTGTCCTCTATTCCCAAGCTCTGGAGACTCTAGTGTTTTGATTTCTTTTGTCTTCACTGCCTTCTGGAGATGTGCCAGGAAGAGGCCTGAGACAACTCACATTCTTCCCTCTTTTTTTATAGCCACTGACCAGGACTGTTATTCAATATCTATGCTCCTTTTCCCCAAACACTTGTATAATTTCTTTGAGTGGTCAGAGGGAAAGTTGTTCTTCACTGCCCCTAGTCCAGAACTTGTTCTTGGAGAAAAAAAATGCTTCTTAATTTTGTGTGGTCAAAGCAGTTCTCTGCTTCTTGAAAAGTTAGATTTTATCAAGTCTTGTTTGTTTATATTTAGCTAGAATGTTCCTTCCTATACCTGTGCATGTGGTGTGTGTGTGTGTGTGTGTGTGTGTGTGTGTGTGTGTGTGTGTGTGTGTGTCCCACAACACTTTTGTGGAGGTCAGGATACAACCATGGGAGTTGGTCCTCTTCTTGTATCATACGGATCATAGGGATTGAACTCAAGTCATCAGACTTGGTGGCAAATGTTGTACCCACTGAGCTGTATTTCTGTCCCCACTGAGCTATATTTCTGTCCCCAGTAGCTATGCCAGTTCTCCACTGAGAATTCTTCTTGCCTCCACTTTTTAACATATGACAAGTTGTCAATGGAGCAAATTCACGCATCTCCTTTTTTTTCTGTTCATTGCCTTTCTTTACTCTCAGTTTTACCCTAATCATCTGTTGACCCTTTTGCACGCAGGCTTGGTTTCACTTCTGTGATATTCTTCTGTTTTCTCTTTTTAACATGGCCTTAGCTAGATAATCTATATCATTTAAAATTATTAAAGATACTGATTTATCCAGAAAGAACTAAGCCTTCTCAAAGAACTAAGGGCGATTCTTTTTTTTTTTCCTTTAGATGTATTCATTATGTATACAGTGTTCTGCCTGCTTGTACACCTGCACCAGATCTTAGTGTAGATAGTTGTGAGGCACCATGTGGTCCTAGGAAGTCAACTCAGGACTTTTGGAAGAGCAACCAGTGTCTAAACCCCTGAGCCATCTCTCCAGCCCCAAAGGCAATTCTTAGGTTCTTCTCTTGCTGCTGTAATTACTGCAGTAACTATTGTTTTGCTGAGCATGCTTTAGTATTGTTAGAATACAATAATTGACCCATATTATTTGTCTTTAAAATTAAAAAAATACTTTTTGCCTATTTGATATCTTTTTAAACAAAAGAGTTGGTGTCTTATATTGATCCCAAATAAAAAATAAAAACAACAAGCTCAGAAGTTCCAGAACTGGTAAGTACTAGAACCCACAGAGCAACTGAATTTAAAACCACAGAAACTCAAAACTGTTGCTTTTGTCACCTAATTTGCCAATGCTGGTCTTCCAGAATTCTTCCTCCAATCTTGAAATTAATTAACTAAAATATTTGAGACATCAATAGCTGACATGGATGAGATTTTCAGGGTAGTCTGACAGCTCATACTTTACCAGCAGTTGAATCTTCATGTCAGAAAAGTAACATCCATTCCTTTGCAAGGTCAAAAATGCTACAGGCTATGGAACACTACAAAGATGCATTCAAGACAGCCTGATAACTCCAAGTTTGATAAAGACAAGGGCAGAGTTGTTCTCTTTCTCCTTTTGCCACTCTCTCCTTCTCTCCTTCTCTCTCCCCCTCCCTCCCTCCCTTCCCTCTCTAAATTTATCTATTTATTCACTTTTATTTATCTTTTAAAATCTCAAGTATTTATTAAACTGTTTCACAGATAGCATAGATGAAATAAGTGCTTATTAAAGAGTAAATGAGTTTTACAAATTAGGACACTAAAGTTTTGAAGTTGTCTTTATTTTTTAAATTTTATTTTAATTATTTCTTTTCTCTCTTTTTTTTTTTTGAGTTTGCAATATAATTACATAATTACCCCATTCTCTTTCTTTTCTCTGAATACTCCTTTGTGCTTTTAAATTCATGACCTCTATTTTCATTATATGTATATGAAAGAGACAAAATATTGTGTGTTTTGAAAACTTGGTTTCAGTTTTTGCATGTTAGACAAATTATATGTGTAAATATTTTTTACACGTAAAGGCTATATGCCTCCTTCAAAATTAATATCAGGCAAGAGTTAATAAGTTAATAATATGTTTGGATGTGCAGTCTCTGGGTGACAGGAGACAGGAATTGGAGAGATGATGTAGAGATAAAGGCATCACGATGAGAGTATATCCTGAGCTGGTGATCACTTGCAATCAATGTCTACAATGGTTTAGCCTGGCAGCACTGTGTCTAAAGAGGCTGAACTTGGAGTGGTCTAATCTGAAGTGAGAACTGGTGAGAGGACTGGAGAAAATTCATCTGGGGCTTTGTACCTCATCAGTGAGTCACTTGAGGGCGCTTACCTCTCTGTTTCTAGATTAATTGGAGTCACTGTCCACAGGGTTCTAGGATATCTTAAATATCAGAGTAGACGTATGTCTGCCTTTCATGAGATATTTGACATAGTATAGTTGAGCATGTGGCCAATTTATCAATTTGATTTTTCTCTTCCCAAAGTACTTTGAGCATTAATATGACTGAGACATTGTACTGGCTGAACAGCCAGTCACCCAACCCTCTCTATGACATTGGAGCATCATCTTCAGCCTTATGGCCCAGTGTATCTCACAGACATATTTGCAAGGCAGGAACTATTGAAGACTTGCTCACTCTATTTTGGCAGAGTTTGGCCATCGACTCTGCCTGCATCTAAACTTGCCCATTTTTAAGCAGAATTCTGTCTGGTGGGCCAATTGTGCACCTGAGCTTTCAGGAGGGAACTAGAGAAATCACCCTGAATGAGGTAACATGGACCCAGACAGACACACAGGGCATATTATCACTCATAAGCAGATATTAGCTACTTAATTCAGGTTAACCACATTACAGTACAGAGACTGATGAGCCAAGCAAGGTCCATGTGGGATGTGGACCTAGACCTCCTGCTTAGATGTAGTAGATAGGCAGCACAGTCACCATGTGGGTCCCATAATATGGGGAGTAGGAAGTACTTCTGACATGGATTTAGGCCTTCTAATGTGGTTCACATCTACCCAGGCCACAGAGGAAGAGACAGATAGTACAGAGGACACTGGATAAGCTGAGGTAAAACGTTAGGGGAGGAGAGCTTCCCTTACTTAGGACTAGAGGAGGGAGGGAAAGGGGATGAAGGAGTGGATGTGATCAGGAGGGGATGTGGGAGGAGGAAGGATCAGGAGGTGATGAGGGAGGGGGGCTACAATCAGGATGGACAGGACATTCTCCACAGTTGAGTGGAGAATGGGGACTGACTTTCACACATATTCTGGTGCCTCATATTTGACCACATTCCCTGAATGAGGAGACCTAGTGGCACTCAGAGGAAGGATAGCAGGCTACCAAGAAGAGACTTGATACCCTATGAGCATATAAAGGGGGAGGAAGTCCCCCTCAGTCACAGTCATAGGGGAGGGGAGTAAGGGGAAAATGGCAGGGAGGGAAGAAGGGGAGGATACAAGGGATGGGATAACAATTGAGATGTAATATGAATAAATTAATAAAATAAAAATCAAAAAGAAAAGAATTCAAACTGCAGAATAAGCAGATAACTAATATTGTTAATCCTTCTACATGGGAATAGCTCTGAGACTGGCTGAGATACGAAGGTTTACGGATAGAAAAGGCTTCATGTTGGGCACAGTTTCTCTGTGACTTATAATTAGAGGCCATTCTTAGTATGGCATGAAGGAAGATTTGCAGATGTCTTACTTCAGCTCATACAATGAGGAGAGAACCAGCCTTAATTGCTCTGTACATCCTGCACTCCTCATACCATCACAATGTTAGAACTGTATAATGCTTGTGAGATGTTATGTTTTCATAACAAAAGAACTGGACACCAGGCCTGGATCAGACCTGACAGGATTCATTCCTCTCAGCAAGCTGGATACTAACATTCTGTATCCTCCACGTTCCAGTCCCAGGTGCCTCAGTTACTGTTACCCATCAGAACAGGACAGCTTCCCCAGGACAGCATTGTAGAAAGCCCAATTGGTCCAGAAGTTCAGACTGTCCCACACAAGACTCCTTTTAAGCCTGGATTTCACAACTTAAGAAAAATGGATCACAAATGCTATCCTGGCTTACTGAACCATTTTCCCCAATTTTGGGGGGGATTCAAAGGATTTTTTTTGCCCTATATCAGCCTGAAGAAACATTAAGAGAATGATGTCTCATTTCCTCCAAGAGGGGTTGGATAGGTTTTTGTTTACTCTCTTGGTCTACAGATGCTTATTTTCATGGGGAGTTGGTTATAAGTATTATTGGTCTTTTACAGAGAGGAAACTAAGTTTGACTCAGGGATGGATCTCTTTCCCTTTATCTTTCTTTTGTAGGTAAGCAGATAGGAGCTGAAAAGAAAGAAAGAGGAATATAAAACTATAGAGGAAGGATAGAACAAAAGGTAGATTATTGAATCTACTCCTCATCTCAAGGCCTTAATTGTTACTCATAAATAAGGTTATATTTTAATTCAATGGTATTGAATTTTACATATTGATACAAATCATGCTCATGTCAAAAACTAGTCTAATTTTATCACAAGAATATATATTCTAGGTCTAAGAGATAGATATAATTCTATAGATATATGAGGTAAAATAGTTTGGTTACTTCTTCAAAAACCTCAGATACCTACAGAATTTAAAAATGTTTTTAATTATTCTAAAGATTCTTTGAAAACATGACAAATTAACTGTAGGCAACACCCAACCTGCCTCAAAAAGGAAGATGAGCATCAAAGAAACTCCTTATGGAGTTGGTTTCAAATGTGGCGAACAAGCCACTGGGCAAAATGTCATCGTTTCTGCCACAGGCAGAATTCTGCTTAAAAATGGGCAAGTTTAGATGCAGGCAGAGTCGATGGCCAAACACTGCCAAAACAGGGTAAGAAAGTCCTCAATAGTTCCTGCCTTGCAAATATGTCTGTGAGATATACTGGGCCATAAGGCTGAAGATGATGCTCCAGTGTCATAGAGAGTGTTGAGTGACTGGCGGTCCAGGCAGTAAAATGTCTCAGTCATTTTTTCATTTTGGAAGTTGCTAACTCACACTCTGGGTTCACTTGGGTATTTACGTTTTATCCCTTCTCAAGTCTCTGATAGTTTTGAAGACCAGATAGTTTCAATTAAGCTTAGTAGGTTAGGGGTTAAGATGTTTTTAGATCAAGATAGATGTTTTAAGTTAATAGAGATGAGATATTATAGATATTAATCTCCATTCAGAAGTTTAGACCCAACAAGATAGGAAGGATGTATACTTCAAGTTTGCCAAATACAAATGGCCAAAGCACTATGAATGTAACATTTATATAATTCCTGATTCTCTTGTGGTTCTTCCTGTTTCATGTAGTTTATTTTATTCATGTGTAATAATATAAATGTATATGTTAAAAAAAGAAAAGAACACATTTTAATTTTCCTTTGTCATAAATTTATTTTGTGAGCATATCTACAGGTTAGATTTTAAGATAAGTATTTTATGTGCCCATATTTGCCAGCTAGGCTACTCCTACTCAGACATGTAGAAGAACATCTCTGTTCTATACAGGAATGTATGAAATCTGTTCTCTTGTCTCTTATCTTCTCTTTCTACTTCTCCATACTCATTCTTACATTCCTTATGGCTGTGACTTCATAAGGTACTTATATCCTTACACAGTTCTTTGTGTATCTTGTTCTTTTCTAAGGACCTGGATACACAACATGGAACATGCAAATCAGAAGGAAATACAGGCTGTGGCAAGCAGAACATCTTCTCATTAGATGTTTCTACAGACTCTGGAAAACCTATGAGAAATTGAATGAAATGTGCCCTGGCCTGCCGGGGTTCGACTAACGTTCGGGAGGAGAATTTTCCTGTATAGGGACAGAACACAAGACATGAAGAAGGGGGCAAGTCTGCATTCGGATCAAATCCCGTTTATTGAAAAATTTCACAGAGTTTATATAGGCACAGAGGCATGGGTATTTGCGTAAGCAAGGGTTGCTATAGATACCTAACTCTGGAATGCTCCAGCAGATAAGTATCTACCTTTACAGTTGCTATAACTGCAGGAGAGAAATTACAGGAAAGTCGTGAAGGATCTGGTTAGTCAGGAAAAAGCTCCCGGAACTGCTGCTCACAGGCAGCTGGCCTTTAATCTGATCTTATCAGCAGTCTCACCGGAAAAGGAGTAGTTCAGGGGTCTAGAATGACCAGCCCCCACAATAAACCACAACAGGTGTCTAACTGCCGACCTATGACAAGGTCAGCTTGTTTCTGGTGAATGGCAGACTGCTGGAGAAATAGGAACCTAGGCTCTGACAAGATGGCTGAACATTGGCAATATAGCCCATCCCCTACAGAAATGTTTCATGACAGATTCAGACTAGGTAGTCTAGAATATAGGTAGTCAGCTCATGATAGCCTTCTTCTTGCATCTCTGATTCCCAACTGTCACACAGTGGAAGATGTTCACAGGAACCAGGGCTAAGCCACAGGTATATCTGAACACCAATTTTTCTGAAACCAAAGAAGTGGAGGGGATTTTATCAATTTATGAGGAACCTAGTATTGGCTGTGGAATTATACCAAACTAGAATATAGGTATTGATTGTTAATGACTATCTAAATATCATTAAATATCTTATTTTAGCTCTATACCTTTCTCCACTAGTGAGTTGTGCAATGAATTATACCATTATCTTTCCCTAATATTAAACCATGGCTACATTTTTGAGACACAATAAAACTACATTTTTATATATTTTATTAATTTATTCATATTACATCTCAATTGTTATACCTTCCCTTGTATCCTCCTAATCCTCCCTCCTTCCTGCTTTCCCCGTACTCCCCTTCCCTATGAATGTGATTGAGGGGGACCTCCTTCCCCCTGTATATGCTCATAGGGTATCAAGTCTCTTCTTGGTAGCCTCCTATCCTTCCTCTGAGTGCCACCAGGCCTCCCCCTCCAGGGGACATGGTCAAATATGGGGCACCAGAGTTCGTGTGAAAGTCAGTCCTCGTTTGCATTCCCACCAGCGCTGAAGGAGTGTTCCTCTTTCTCCACATCCTCGGCAGCATGTGGTGTCGCTTGAATTTTTGATCTTAGCCATTCTGATGGGTGTAAGATGGAATCTCAGAGTTGTTTTGATTTGCATTTCCCTGATGACTAAGGAGGTTGAGCATTTCTTTAAGTGTTTCTCAGCCATTTGATATTCTTCTGTTGAGAATTCTCTGTTTAGTTCCAAGCCCCATTTCTCAATTGGGTTATTTGTTTTGGTGGTGTTTAATTTATTGAGTTCTTTATATATTTTGGATATTAGACCTTTGTCAGATGTAGGGTTGGTGAAGATCTTTTCCCAGTCTGTAGGCTGTCGCTTTGTTCTCTTGACAGTGTCAATTGGGAATAGGGCTTACTTCCTCAAGGCCCAGCTATTCCACTCCTTGGAATTTACCCAGAAGATGCTCCAGCACACAACAAGAAAATTTGCTCAACCATGTTCATAGCAGCCTTATTCATAATAGCCAGATCATGGAAACAGCCTAAGTGTCCATCAGTAGAAGAATGGATAAAGAAACTGTGGTATATATACACTATGGAATACTACTCAGCTATTAAAAACAAAGATTTCCCAAAATTTGTGGATAAATGGATTGAGCTAGAAATGATCATAATGAGTGAGTTAACCCAGAAGCAGAAAGACTCAAATGGTATATACTCACTCAAATCTGCATACTAGCCCAAGGGGCATGTCCCATGAAAGCCTTCACTTACCAGGAAACTGGGACAGAGGGGAGGACATCCTATTGGGACTCTAGATGAGAGAAGCATGGGAGAATAGCAAAGTACAAGGATCCAGAGGGTCCTAGAAACCTACAAGTAGAACATTATGATAGGCAGATTTGGGTCATGGGGTCCCGCTCAAACTAAGGCCCTAGCCAAGGACAATACAGGCGGTAAAATTTAAACCCCTACCAAGATCTAACCAATGGTCAGAACAGTCTCCACACATGAGTGGAGAGTGGGATATGACTTTCTCAACTACTCTGGTGCCTCACATTTGACCATGTCCCCTGGAGGGGGAGACCTGGTGGCACTCAGAGGAAGGACAGCAGGTTACCAAGAAGAGACTTGATACCCTATGAGCATATACAGGGGGAGGTAATCCCCCTCAGGAACAGTCATAGGGGAGGGAAATAAGGGGAAACTGGGAGGGAGGGAAAAATGGGAGGATACAAGGGATGGGATAACCATTGAGATGTAACAAGAATAAATTAATTAAAAAAAAAAAGAAAGTCAGTCCTCACTCTCCACTCAACTGTGGAGAATGTCCTGTCCATTGGCTAGATCTGAGTAGGGGGTTGAAGTTTACTTGACTGGTGCCATAGTTTGAGTAGGACCCTCGGGCCCAGATCCATTCGTCATAATGTTCTTCTTGTAGGTTTCTAGGACCCTCTGGATCCTTCTATTTCCCTCTTCTCCCAGGCTTCTCTCACCTAGAATCCCAATAGGATGTCCTTCCCTCTGTCCCCCTTTCCTCGTAAGTGAAGACTTGCATGGGACATGCTGTTGGGTAGTGTCCAGATAAGACTACATTTTGATACAAAATTCTTTTATTTCTGTTTTAGTATTCAGAGTACCATTTATTATTAGAATGTAATTAAACCATCTCTATGCATAGGTGGTATTGATCTATCACAGTTTTATCTCATTTTTGTTTGTTGTGTATGAGAACAACTTGTAAAAACGACTTAAGGAGGCATATATCTTCCTATCCATTGGGGCAGTTCAATACCCTTGATCACATAATTTCATAGCACCTTTTTAGCAATCTGTTCAGTCCTTCAAAATCTTTCATGTGTTTAGTCATTTCTTTATTCCAATATAACAAATGTATTTAAAAGTTTGTTTGAATGTTATACTTTATTCATGTACGTTTGATTTAAAAATTGTAATCTTTAATATTTGCTTCTGTACATACTTTCAAAAGTGAACTTTAACATAAAAAACTTGCAAACAAAAGATCATGTGCCTAAATTAACTAGATCTATACATTGCAATGAATTTCTGTTCAGCTAGAATGGTCATTTGGAATGAAAGCTGTGCAGATTCAGGTTAGACTTTACCCTTTTCCTATACTCTATTTTTTTTCAAATTCTCATTTCTTTATCCTTGAAAGTGTTTGAAAGGAGGTTTCTCTCTTATTGGTATTTAGCCAGCTTGCTTATGATTACATTATTTAGTATTGATATTGATTTTAATTTTATTTCTGGGATGATATAATTTTGTTTGGGAATAAAGAGATGGAAAAAGTACATGTGATGTTTGGTGTTTTGGTAGAATGAGGAATGCATATTCTACAGAAAGGGAAAGAAAATACATTGTGAGCTCATAATGTGTTTCACCCCTTCCGATGCTTTAAAAATTTAGCACTTATATTTTTAAATTCCTCTGATTCCATCGTGATCCACTTGTCATGGGGCTCTGGCTTTGATTTATGGATGCCAGATGTTTCCACTCCAGTGGGAATGCTAACATTCTCCGTACTTTGTTGCATTAACCCTGTGACATTAGAAAATCATCACTCATTGCCTTTGTTTCAGCTTCCTTTTAAGATATTGAGTGTCCCCCGGTGTCACATCATTCGACAGTAGTGCCAATTTTTAGAATGGATGGCACAGGCTTGTGTATCGTGACTGTTGGAGACTTCCTCAATAAAGCTGTGCAGTAAGCATTCATCTTAAGGTCTGTGTCTATAGACGAGTGTGTCTGGCTTCCTTTCTCTATTACAAAACACGTTTGATTTGCTCTGGGAATACATTTGGGGTCACTAATGTTTTGGGGTTTGTTATTGTTGCCAGTTGTATCTCTGTTTCTTTTGTTCTGGGAAAACGTGGTTGCAGATGCTTTCATAATCTTTCTTTTCTTGGCTGTGATAGAGTTGTTCAAAGTTCTTTGAGTTGTTCCCTCATGTCCCTTGTGGCCCATCAATCCTTGATGGGAGACATTAGGAGTGTCTGTTTCTGGGATGAATTTTTTTTTTTCAAGGAAAGATACACTGCAGAAATTAAAGTTTGGAAGATTTTATTCCTGTGCTGAGTCACTTGGTACTTATGTGTCTTGAGGCTGATTGTTAGTCGGGAAATTATTCATCTCCTTTCTCAGTTCTAAGACCAATAATCAAAGTATGCTCTGGAAAAAGAAGTCTCACTGCTATTAGATCTAACTGAATTTAATCATAGAACAAGTACCACTGTTCATGGCCTCACTGGTCTAGAAATGTGATTGCTCTTGAGATATTTTGCAGTATCCTACCAGAACTGCTGCTTTCTCTTCTAATCCAGGGATGTATATGTGTATACATATGTGTGCACATTGTATATATAGGTGTCTATACATTAATATTGTGACTGTTCTTTAGGAAAATATTTCTTGTTTGTGTTCTATAAGGAGTGATTAGAGCGATACTTAAGAAAGAAGAATGCCTTTTGATCAATTTATGTCATCACAAAATTGAGAATTGGAATTGAGTTCACCTGACAGTTAATTTGTTTTGGGGTGTGCATATTTGTTTGTTTCTTTCTTTTGAAATAGGGTTTCTTTGTGTATCCATGGCTGACCTGTACTATCTTTGTAGACCAGGCTGGCTTCAAACTCACAGTGATCCACTTGCCTCTGCATCCTTGAGTGCTGGGATTACAGGCATGCACCACTGCTCCCAGCTACTTTTTTAAAAATGCATTTTCCTTCAGTAATTTTTATACGGAAATATATACTCTTGTATGCCATGACTAAATTTTTCATTTTTTACTATAAGTTCTAAGGTTAAAGCCACTCAAGACCTGTAATTTATTGGGTATTTTGTTGTTGTTGTCAAAATTATTTTTCAATCTCCAGAAATGAAATTATCTGACAATTTGTAAATTAATTCCATATTTTTTTGCATTGTATATTTCTAGGTTGTAAGATTTAAAACCTAGATTCTAATTCCCATGAAAATTAATTCAGATGTATTTTATTATTGTAAAAGGTCTGTTTTATGTTTATGTCTATCAGATAAAATTTTGTTCTAGTCTTTGCACTCAGGCGTTACTAGTATTTAACTTTATCTTGCAGATATGGCTACAGGGAGTTAAAAACAGCTAAGGAAGTTGCCAGATACATAGTGAGACTCGAGGAGAACCTAATGGTCTCTTCTTTAATGTGGTTAACATAGAATTGCCTCGCTTAATTTAAGAGAGAATGAGAACGTAGTCAACCAATGGTTTATCAAGCATCTAATCTATGTCACACAGCCATGTAGCCAGGAGAAAAGTACAGGAGTAAATAAGGCAGGATTCTGCAAGGTTTCTAATTATCCGGTTGAAGTAAGAGGCAACCAGGCTTTGCCATTGTCTACATCGCTGTGCTCATTGACAGACAATAATCGTCATAAACAGCAAAAATAAGACCAGGAAGACGTACAGTAATCCCAGGCATGTGTTGTCAGCATAGCCTCTTTATGATGTTGTAGAACAGGACTCGGCTCAGGGTGGTAACTAATAAAAGCTTACTAAAACATCCCAGAGGATTTGATCTCCCTAGAAAGCACAGCCTGTCTTGTGTCACTGTGTTTGCTGTGGGGATCCTCCTGGCTGCTTGGCTCCAGTTTTCTACTAAGGCATTTGGCACAGATCCCACCTGTTCTGCGTTTCTCTGACCCCTGGATGCCCTGCCCACCCCTGTGACCCAGGTCATTAGCAGGAACTGAACCTGCTGCTCTCTTGCTGCTTTCCAGTACTGACTGTGCAAATTCCTCCTCTAAATTCTGCAGAGCCTGGCAGTAAGCTCCAGCAGGGACATATGTAGGCAGAGCAAAAGGAGGGTTATGTAACTGCCCAAACAACTCATGCCAGATTCAGCTCCGGAAGAAACACTCATTTTGATATAAACTAGATATACGAGTCTTTTGCTTTGTGTTCATACATTTTTATTTTGATTCAATATGTAATAAAATAAAGGTTCCTAGTTTGTTTTTAGGCATGCTGTATTTAATATTTGTATGTGTCTGTATACAATAAATTATATAACATCAAATGACCTACAGATTTACAAAAGTTAAATGAAAATATAGGAAATCTGATGTGGAATATTTCTGGATGTAGCTCCACTGGCAGAAGTGAGGTAGGCTTAAAAGTGTAAAACTGTCTGCTGTGTTTGGTTGTTTCAGGATCACAGTTTCAAAACCCCAGTGGATCCAATTAACTCTTTTCTCCAGCCCTCTGGGTTAAAATTAGATCTTTCTTTGTCCTCTTTCCTCACTCTTCTTTCTTTCTCTCCAGCTCTCTGCCATTCCCTATTTCAAGGTGGATATATCCACTTGGACAGCAGTTAAAAGGACCTCATTTCCCCAGATAAACTAATTGGAATTAGCATCTTCTGACGTAGTTGACCTACGGGTGATTTGAATAAAAAAATGCCCCCATGAGCTTGGTCATTTTAAGAATGGGTTCTCAGTGGGAGGTTCTGTGAGGAAACCTTTGTGTTCCATGTCCTTGGTGAAGGGAGTACACCACTGGTGGCAAGCTTTGAGACCATATAGCCTGCCGCTACTTCAAGTTTGGTTTTTCTGCCTTGTAATTACATTTGAAGCTGTGTGCTCTCAGCTTCTGGCTTCTGGTGCCATGCCTGCCACTTACTATGATGAATTCATTCCTCTGGAAGCATAAGCAAAAATAAATTCCTTCTACAATTTGCTTTTGGGTATGGAGTTTTATCACAATGACAGAAAAGTAACTAATACAGCCTGGTAATTACTGTAGGGCTCAGGGTGGCCTTGAACTCATGATTCTGCTGCCTCAGCCTCTCTAGTAGTGGGACTACAGGCATGTACCACCCTACCAGTCTTTGCTGCTTTGTTCTTGAAGATGCCTAGAGATGCTTTATAGAGAAGTCTCTGTTCTGTAAGTGGAGACTGGTATTTTATTTTAAAGAATTGATCAGCCATTGGAAACAAAGCACACAGATCACGAAGACTGAGCTGTGCGGAAGTCTAATTGCTCTGCACCTCTGCTCCTTTCTACACATGCTTTCCTACAGGTGCGGAGTGATAATTTGGTACTTTAAAAAAGCATTAGCCTAAGAATTGATTATATTATGCAACTTCTAAGGCTTTAATTTGCTTTCTTTTCTATGATAAGAGCTCATAAAATCTTTCACCCATCTTTTGTCAGAGCATCTTACTATTATTAGTTTATAAGAATCCTTTATATAATCTGGGGACACAATCAAATACATGGTCTGAAAACACTGACTTTTAGTTGTATATTGCCTCATTTTATGTAAAGTGCATTCCAAAATCCAAAAATTTCAATTTTAATGTATCCTAATTACAGTGTATGTAAAATGGTCTTCCTCCTATCTATCAGGTTATAAAATACCTCTGCTTTCTTCTCTTCTAGATGTTTTGTAGTCTAAAGTGTTAGAATTGGTTTGTGAAGTATTTCAATCACCTCAGAAATTAATTTGACATTTTTCTGATAATTCACTAATATCTGTATTAAATAATAGAATAACATCACTTATATGTCTATTTACTGCTCAAAACCTCTAAAAGAGACTTTAGAGAAACATCTTAGGATATCAGAATAGACAACAAATTTCTATTTAGAGCCTAGAAGGACAGAAAATAGCTCCAAGAGTTGACAAATGAGATTATACAAAATTTAAGCTTCTATACATCCAAAAAAATAAATCCTATCAGCTGAGTGAACAGATGGTCCATAGAACAGAAAAAAACCAGTGTAGCTATTATAGAAATCTGTGGGGCTTCTCAGAAACTTAAAGTAAAACTTCTCTGTGACCCAACTATGTTACTCGTCACTAGAAGGTAAATAAGAAAGTGACTCTAACCGCAGGGATACTTGTACATTCGTGTCTATTGTTGCTTTTGTTTGTAATCGAAGGGAATGATTTAACATAAATAGCTACTAAGATATAAACAATATAAGTCTTCTTTAAACCTTAAAGAAAAATAAAGTTTGTCAGAAAATTGATGGACTGGAAATTATTATATGTAGTGAGGTATCCCAGGTTAGAAAGTCAAATATAGTTTTGTATCATATGTGGATCCCAGCTGATAATTTTATACATGTTTATTCACATTGAATTGTGTGCAGAAGTCAGGATACAGGAAAGAAGCTCATAAAATCAGCCTAGGGGAGGAGTCTTTAAATGGGGGTAGAAAGGGCAATAGGACACAGGGGGTGGAAGGCGGAGCATGGGGCTCCAAGCAGGGAGGAAGATGGAAGGGGGGAAAGGACCAGGCAGAGGGAAGAGAGTCAAACACAACTAAGTATGTATGGAAATGCCACAAGAAAATTCACTTTTCACATTATAAATAAATATGAAAATAAAAGGTCTGACCTAGGACACTATTAAAAGAAAGAAACTTGTTACTTAAGGCAAGATAATTATATTTCCAAAATAGAAAACATACTTCATCTTTAAAATTTTTTTATTTTTCTTTTTTTACATATACATTTATATTATTACACACACACACACACACACTCACACACACACTAAACTATCTACAGCCAGAAGAACGACAAAACAATCAGGAATTATATAAATGTTACATTCATAGTTTTTGGTTATTTGTATTTGGCAATCTTGAAGGAAATATCTTTCTTATCTTGGTGTGTCTAAAATGCTGATTGTAAATCAATATCTATCATATCTAACATTTTAAGCTTACGTTGGCCAATGTAACTCTCATACTTTTGCCCTTTATAGTCTCATTGAGATTCATCCATTGTCTTTTTGTCTATCAACCAAATCAACCGAAATCAAGTATTAACACATGCATTTTGTTTTCATAAAATATTTGTTTTATCATGCATTTATTTGATATATGTGTCCATGTATATGCGTGCATGAGGATGTGTGTGTATAAGTGTGTGCATATGTGTGTGTGTGTGTTCACATGTTTCTTCAGAAGGTGGCAGAGGATATCGAATCCCAGGCAGCAAGAGTTACATGCACAACTAAGCAAGGCACAGAGGGGCATGCAGAGACTGAAGCACCAAACAAAGACCATGCATAGACTGGACCTAGGCCCCCCTACAAAGATGCAGCCAATGGGCAGCAGGAACAGGGGCTGTGTCTGACATGGACTCTGTTGCCTGGTTTTTTGATCACTTCCCTCTGGCAGGACTACCTCTCAAGGCCACAGGGGAAAAGGACATGCTCAGTCCTGATGCAACTTGATGAGCTGGGGTGGGTGGGTAAGCGGGGCTTCCTTTTCTGAGGAGTAGAGGAGGGGAGAGGGGATAAGAGGAAGTCAGGGTGGGACTAGGAGTAAAGGGGAAAAGGAGCTACGATTGGGGTGTAAAGTTAATAAATAAATTAATTAAAATAATTGCCGGCAGCGGTTGTGAGTCTTTTAGCATAGGTGCTGGGAACTCGACTCCATCCAGAACTGTGGGAAAAAAAAAACCAAGCACTCTGCACTGCTGAGCCATCTCTTCAGCCCCAATAGATGTTCTTTCTGTCCAAATTGTCTTCACTACTAAAGAAAATATAATCAATCCACTTCATTCATTCTTTTTAAATTTCTTTAACATCCAAACTTCATTAGTTAATACTCTCTTATAGGATTCACATGAATCCTATCAGAGTCTAAATTTTGAGTCTAAATCTACGCTATTACAATTAAGTTTCAAAGCTTAGATCCTCTGTAAACAACAGAATAGTTCTCATAGTTGTGAAGGCTATAATTCTGAAAGAAGGTGCCCACAGAATCAAATTTTCATCAGAAATTGTTTACTGCTGACTTGCTTCTTGTATAGTCACTTGGCAGAAAGATGAAAGATGTCCGCAGACTCTTTTGTGTCAGTAAGCTCATGACCTAATTACCTCTCAAAGACCCCAACTCTCAACATCGTCCTCAGGGATTTAGATTCAGATCTGCGTTTCAGGAGGAATAAATACACAACGGTTGGGTTCATAGGCCTTCAACCCCAGAAAGCTTTGCAGAGTGCCCATGCTCCTGTCAGCTTCACTTTTGTTACGCTAGGAAGATTCATTCATGGAGAAACAGAAGCTGCATGAAAAATCAGAGGAATCCTTCAGTGGTGTGCATTTTCACCATCATATTTGAATATTGTCTATTACAATTTTCCCCTTGTCTTCAATGTTTTATTCAAATCTCCTACATACTGTTCAGGGTACCCTGGATATAGCAATCATCTGGGACTTTGGATCTGCAGCTCTTTCTTTGGGTGCACTGCCCTTTTTTTTTTTTTTTTTGTTCTTTCCTTGGTTTTCTGTGCAGTAGAGAAGGCAGGCTGCTAAGTTCCTCATTCCTCCCATGCTTTAGTGCTATTTGATCATCTATACCTTATTATCACAAGAGATAAGTAAGGGCAATGCCCTCAGCATGTTCCATAGTCTCCTTTGTTCTAGCTAAGGAATAAATATTTTATTATATAATGCTGGCTTCTAAGATAGGTATCATATTAGATTTTTTTTTTTTTTATGGCTTGAGTTACAAAACATAACAAGAAAATTTTGAGTATTTTTCTTCTGCTTTAAAAGGTCTTGCAAACAGCTGAACACTATCAATGCTGTTAGGAAATGTTAGTGTAAATATCAAGGTGTCCATGAATTCACTTATTTTAATAATATCTATACATTTCTCTTGAGATGAGCAAATCAAGGTGGACTTGGCATGATTTTATGATTCTGTGATGGTAATCACATCAGTAAATGCCCTGGCAATCAAGAATAGATGCTTACAATTAACTCCGTGACCGGAAGGATTCCCGTGGGCTTGAAGATCCTGTATTTACTGTAACAGTTGCAGTTCCTCTGTTTTGCACTGGATTTGCTGTCTGAGTGCTAGAATATCTAGCAATGTGGCCCACTTTCCCTTGCACATTTTTGTTTGTGGAAGGCCTTACTCACCTTCCGTGCTTAAGCACATTACATACTTTACTCTCTATGACTAAATATCCTCTATTTCAACTTGGATCTGGAATCATAAAATTCACCCTGAAAACATTATGTTTCCTCTTGCAGCAGCTGATCTTGTTTGATCTGCAAATCCAAACTTCTCAGTCTTCAGAAGCATAAACTGAAGTACCTTATCAGACAGAGAACACAGTTCCCATAAATAATGTCATAATTTTCAGATGGAACCTGTAAATATAAGACGGAAGTGGGATACACAACACTCAAACTGTGCCCTTTTTAAAACCACCTAAGATTTGGTGAGGAGGAGAAGACTTTTGAAGATCTAAATACAGGGACCACCTAAGAAACCTCCAGGTTTGGAGAAAGAGCAACGTCTGATGTGTCTCTATTGCATTCTGAGAGCTATTATTTTTGCAAGATTTTCTTTCCAGGCAACACATTTGACATCCATCACATTGACATACTCAAGGCTGGAGGCTGCATTTTGGGTGAAGCCACATCTGGACAAAGAATCCTCTCCTACAAATCCTGCTTTTCTTCTAAACAGATGGAGAATAATCATTGCTACTTTTAGAGAAAATTTCAGTCTTTATGTGCATATATGTTGCTTTGCTTGGCAAGATGAGCTGAAAGCCTCACTGATAGCTGCTTAGACACGGGAACAAGAAAGGTCATGGAGTTATGAGAGGAAGATCAGGCACAAGTCTGTAAGTGAGAGATGCTTTGGAGTGTGAATAGATTTTGAGCAAAGGGACATGTAATGGGGTATTATTTCTTAAGTTTCTTCAGTCTTCTCAGTAACATCCTGCTGTGACATATTGACTCTTCAATAAAAGTCCATTATTAAAAAATGCTTGCTGAGAGCAGTGTTTGCTCAGAGTTTAGATTAAAATATGATGTATATCACTTGGGTCAACATAGAGCACGAAGCAAGGTACAGTTGCTGGGGGAGAAATAATGGTTTGGAAAAAAATCAGAAAACACAAGGATCTTTTCTAGAAGCTGTAGATAATTAGTGGGAACTTACTTCTTAATGAGCTCTTGTTATTTGCCCTCAGTCATTTTACTTTTACATTATAATTCAGATGGGTCTGAGACACAAAGAAAATCACTAAGCCTGATTAAAAAAAATCACAAGTCTGGCAGAAATTATGATTGTGAGCCCCTTTCCTTAATTATTAAGGAAATATTTTTTATTACCATTAGCAGAACAGCAGAGTGGAGATCCTAGGCTCCACTGCCTGGTTTGAAACAATAGCTACAAATGAACTCAGGAGTCCAAGGAATAATCTCCATCAACAACAAAATTCCAAAGAGAAAATAAATGAAGGATAAGGAGAGGGGCTTTGTTGGCATTATGTTCTTGTGGACTGTGTACAGTTCATCCTTGCTCACTCAAATGCTGATTTCTCCACCCCACTCTCTGGGTCAATCTGGACATTGCATTGTGATGTTTATTCTATGATGTTTATTCTAAGTGTCTCCAGATTCAAGTTTGTGTAAACATGTCACCATTTGTTCTCTGTGTTGTCAATAAAAAACAAACTAGCCAGTGCTGAGCAGGAACAGAGAATAGGGTGGGACTCCCAGATGGAGTAAGGGGAGGAAAAAGAGAAGGAAGAGAGGATGGAGCCAAAAGGAGAAGACTTGGACATATCAAAAGAAATGAACCAGGCCAAGGAGATGATTTAAAAGCAAGTATAGTGTGGGAAATCTGAATGGGAAGGAACTATTCTAGCATGGAGGTTTAGGATGGAGTTATTATTATGCAGCATTTTCTATAGGCTAATTAAATAGATCCTGGCCTCTCTGTGTTGTTATTTGGGAATAAAGATGGTTAAGGAGTAATTGCTGTTTTCACTAAAATAATAATTCAATTTTAAACATTAATACTCCTCAACATATGACATCCAACATGGAGCACCACCTGTAGGCTTAAAATTTTTTCAAACCTACATTATTTGGGGTTCTTTAATGCTTATACATCCCTTCCAACCTACCCATCCTATAGGAGAGAAAAGAGGTTAATGGGAACAGGAGAAGTAAACCTTTTTAGACTCAGTTCCTTGGAGCAATTGTAGTCAGGATTTCAGCATACCTGTTAAATGGGTCTGTTTCTTGGAATCAAAACAACAACATGTTTACATCCACTACACAGCTTTGTCCTGTCTGCATCATTTCACTAGGAAACATACAGAGATATAGCCCTAGCCTATGGTCATCCTTAAATTGAAGAAAAAACACAGATAACCAGCTGTGTGCCCAGCCTTTCAGAGTTGTGTAATGTGACCCTTTTTTTTTCTTTGTTACACTCAGAATTGAGGTGATGTGTGAATAATTGTGATGTAGAGAGTTAGAGAGACAGCAGTGAATGAAAAAGCACAGAAATGGTCAGTAGCAGTCTTACATCATGACCTACAGAGACTGGCCATTCAGAGGGCTATGGACACTTACACTGCTGAGGGTCACACCATCCATCAGGGCCCCTGTGTATCCATCATAATATTTGCCTCCAAGGAGCCCATAATATCTATATTATGGTCTGGGTCAGCGATTTCCCCTAAGAACCATTTGCTAAGAGCTAGTTTTCAACCTGTTATGCAGTGGGTGCACCCTTTAGGAAGTGCCCACACACTACATACCAGACACAACTTTTAGACCAACTACTACCACAAAAGTGTCTGTGTCTTAGACCTAGTACTAAGCATGGCCTCATTGGCTACCGTTTCCTCCTGTGGGGTAGTAGAGAGAAGGATGAAAAAGCTTTGTCCACCCTGGTCCTGAAAAATCTCAGCAGTATCATAGACACCTCCGTATCCTTTGTGTCTGTGGTTTCCATGGTCTGTTCTGATTCTAATTGTGTCTGATAAATGCATACGGCAACGACACTGTAACAGTGTACCTTCTGGCAGCCAGGCTCAATGAACACCACATGGTGACAACCTTTATTTCCTAATTGAAACAAGTTCATAAAATCTTGAAGAAACGAATTCTGTCCTAGTACACAGGCATTACTCCAAGGCTATAACAGATCATAAAGAATTAAGGACATTTGCTACTACTGCCCCGAAATGAGTCTCCCAAAATTTTTATGAGTTTAACCCCCACACTCTTCTCATAGTATCATATGGCCCCCTTTTTTTTCTGTATAACCCAATGAGAGCAGTTAGTGTTGACCATATGGGGATGCGCTTAGAAGCCATTCACAGTAGTATTGGCAACACAGGAAAGGCCACACCCTATTCTCTCATTTTATTTTAACATTTTGTTATTTATTATTGGCCCCAAAGTGGGCTTTCAGAAATAGTTCTGTTCCTCAGATTACTTTGTTGAAAGAAAATCTCCAAGTTTGGAAATAGTTTCCTTCTCTTCTTGTCTATACATTCTTCTTTTTCCTTTTTCTTTATTATTCTCTCATATATTACAGCCCAACTACAATTCTCCCTTCCTCCCCTCCCCTCTATCTCTCCCCCCAGCTCCCATTTCCCCTGAATCCACGGCTTCTTCACCTTCCCTCAGAAAAGAGCAGGTCTTCCAGGGACATCAGCCGAATATGGCATTATCATCTACAGTAAGACAAGACACATAGTCTCCCATTAAGGCTGGATAAAGTAACCATGTATCACAGTCTTAGGGGAGGGGAGTAAGGGGAAAATGGGAGGGAGGGAGGAATGGGAGGATACAAAGGATGGGATAACCATTGAGATGTAACAAGAATAAATTAGTAAAATATATGAAAAAAATAAAGTAACCAAGTAGAAGGAAAAGGGTACCAAAGTTAGGCAGAAGAGTAACAGACAGCCCCCACTCCCACTGTTAGGAATCCCTCAAGAACACTGAGCTATACAACCACAGGGTATATGCAGAAGATCTCTGAAGGATAGGCTCCTGGGAGGATATGGGGGTGATTTTAGCTGAGACTTCCAGGAGGAGGGGTCATGGAGATTGAAGAGGACACCTTCTATCTTGACAGGACTCCTAGTGGAAGGAGGGGAACACCAACCCACCTATAAAAACTTCAACCCCAAAGTTATCCTGCCTATAAGATGTACATGAATAAAGATAGAGCAGAGACAGGGAATGTCCTATCAATGCCTAGCTCAACATGAAACCCACCCCATGGGAGAGAGCCAATACCTGATACTATTAACACTCTACTATGCTTGCAGACAGGAGCCTAGCATGGCTGTCCTCTGAGAGACTCCACCCAGATTCAGCTTGAAACAGATGCTAAGATTCACAACAAAACATTAGGCAGAGCGTGGGGAGCCTTGGCGGGGACAGGAGCTCTACAGAAGACCAACAGAGTCAACTAACCACGGCCCAGAGGTTCTTACAGAGACTGAAGTGTCAACCGAGGACCACGCATAGGCTGGACTGAGGCCACCTACACAGATGTAACTGATTAGCAGCTCAGGCCTCATGTAGGACCCCTAGTAAGGGGAATATAGACTCTGTCTTTGACATGGACTTTGTTGCCTGCTTTCAATCACTTCCCCTGGAGGGGCGGCCTTGCCAGGCCACAGGGAAAGAGGATGCTTTTAGGATGTGACTGCATGTACTGGGGTGGGTTGGTGGGGGTGGGGCTCCCCTTTTCTGAGGAAAAGGAGGTTAGGCCTAGGAGTAGATGAGGGAGGAGGCTACGATCAGAATGTAAAGTGAATAAATATGTCAATAAACTTTTAAAAAGAGAAAAAAGGAAAAGGGGGAAGGAGAAGGGAAGGGGGCTATAGCATTGAGGTTGTATCTCGGTGAAATCATACTTGCTAGTACACATGAAATCTTTTGGTCTCATCACCAGAATCACTGACAAATAACAAGTAGCAAAAACAAAATCAGCAAACCCACAAAAAATAAATAAGTAAAACCTTACATAAATATTTAAGCCTATATGTAGGAATTATACCAATTTCTTGAGAACTTTTTCACTAAACATAAATTTTACAGTTGAAACCTATTTGCTTCAACCTTACCCAGAGCTTTAAAGTTTAATTTCTCATCTATTATTGACAACAGATTTTAGTTCTTAGTACAGAAGAAAGATTATTATTTTTTCACTAAGTAAAGAGATAAGGTGTTTGACATAAACCAAACCTTTGTGTTAATGTAAAATGAGGACTTTTTTCTTATTTAAGATATCCCTTTGAATCTAGTAATACTGTAAAGTTTGATTAAATGAGTCTCAATCTCTATCATTTCCCATGCTTATTCAATCAGCATCACTTTAAGATGTAATGACATCTGAAACAGCCTCTATTAAACCACCGATCATTACTTAATTACATTTCAACTGTGAGCAAGCCTTATGCAAGCAAAGGCATAAAATGGATAAGCTTGTCCACCAGAGGCATTCTACAGTTTTCCTTAGGAAGGGCCCTGGCAGTGTGTTATATGCAAAAGATCCCAACTGCGATTTAATTAAGACTGCTTCTGCCTTCATTGTGCCTTCTCCTCTGTCATACTTAATACATGCAGGGCAGTTTGTACAGCTTTGGGGCACAGTTAAGGAAAAATGAGAAGGCAACTCCATTGATTTGTAATCAGAAGGGCAGTTCTTTTTCATGGTTACACACATGCATGTGCATGAACACACAAACACACACACATATACACACATACACGTGTTGTCATTTACTTCAGGAGGCCATTTTCTTTTCTTTTAGCCCATGGTACTTGATATTTGTGGAATGCAAAGAAAAATTTTACTTTTAAATATACAAAACAAAAAGCGAGTCTTTTAAAATGTGACCCACCATTGAATAAGTGACATTTGAAGGGTAATATTTAGTTTCCACTGAGCTATTTGAAATAGAGAAATTTCCTTCAAAGCTATGTTGAACAGCTCAACAAGCGTAGATATAACAAGTTTCCTTTTGGGTGAAATCACATGAAATAGACCTAATAGGAACTAAGATTTTTACAGCACAAATGTGAGGCAGCATTACACACAGCAATACTGTTCATGTATGAAGGTATAATGCTTCATGTGTCTTAAAAGGTTAGATTCTGTAGATCTGTTGCAGGTTTCCTTGCTAAGATCTAATCATTCACTGCGAAACTGTGGGACAAATAGCAGCCAATACAGCTAAATGACCTGGTCCAGCAGAGTTTATTATTCAGTCAGTGGGTAAGAATAAGTCCTGTAGCTTGACTTGCATTAGTGACTGCTTGATCTGAGATCTTTTCTGGAGAAATTTAACATCATGGTCTTTACAGAGACATAAAATTTATCTATGATAATTATGTTATTTAACTATTAAGAGCAGAATTGAGAAATACTAAATCAACTCAGGATCCCGCTCAAACTAAGGCACTAGCCAAGGACAATACAGGCGGTAAAATTTAAACCCCTACCCAGATCTAGCCCATGGACAGGACAGTCTCCACATTTGAGTGGAGAGAGGGGTATGACTTTCTCATGTGCTCTGGTGCCTCACATTTGACTATGTCCCCTGGAGGGGGAGACCTAGTGGCACTCAGAGGAAGGACAGCAGGTCACCGAGAAGAGACTTGATACCCTATGAGCATATACAGGGGGGAGGTAATTCCTCTGAGGAACAGTCATAGGGGAGGGGAATAAGGGGAAAATGGGAGGGAGGGGAGAATGGGAGGATACAAGGGATGGGATAACCATAGAGATGTAACAAGAATAAACTAATAAAAAATAAGTAAATAATAAAATTTAAAAAAAAAAAGAGAGAGAGAAAAAAAAAAAAAGAAAATACAAAAAGCATATTTTTGGTCTGTGTGTCCAATCACTGGAATAATACAAATTGACATAACTGTGCAAGCCATCTTCATTTGCAATGTGGACATAAAACTGACTGACACTCTAGTTTCTATTCAACAGAAAAGAGTTAGTGGCTATTGCTTTTAGCTCTCCAAAATGTACAGAGTAATAAAATAGGCCCCAAAGAGTCAAAGTACAATAACCCAGAAGTGTGATTCGGGTTGTGGTTAGCAAACATTTTATGTTCAGAATGCAGCTAGATAGTAAAGAGTTTGTGTTTTTTATATAATACTGTCAGTTTCATAAATATCCATTGTAGAGATAAAATAGAAATGGCAAAATTAAAAAGGTGGCTATATTTGGGTAGGATTACTCATGTACTAGTATAAATTAGACTTGGCTCGATTCTGTGGTCTACCATACCCTCTTTTTGACTGGGTTCACTGAAGCATAGTATTTCCCCTTCTAACACTTCAAAGGATTGAGAGGTCCCTGACCATTTATAGTATTCAAACCTGGAGTCCAGTTTTGAGGGAGAACTGCCTTAACTTAAAGTAATATATACCTTCCAAACTATTCTGAATTTGTGAATTAAGAATATGAAATAGTGCTAGAGAGAAGGCTCATTGGTTATGGGCACTGACTGCTTTTCCTGAGGATCTGGGTTCAAATCCTAGTACCCACAGGACAGATCAAAACTCTCTGCAACATCTAGATCTGACACTCAGACATGCATGCAGACAAAACACCAATGCACACAAAATAAAGGTAAATAAATTTTAAATAAAAAGGAAATTAATTAGCATTCTAGTTAAACACATCAAATTCCAGGTAAAAACTGGCTTATATTTGTCCCTTGTTCCTGTATCATCACCAAATTACAGCTATATCAGAGCTAAGAGTAAAGATGGAAAAACAGAAAACAGGCTTGGCCACCTGCCAGGGAGGAAGAATAATTCTTTCTTGATGTTGTGCCTACCCATAGAACTCTCATATGGCTGTGGATGGATGTGCACACATGGCCATACATAAGCAGCATTAATTGGATTCAGTAGAATAACCCTTCCATACACACAAAGAAAAAAAGTTAGGATGGGGATGTGTTAGGAGAAATACAAGGGGCTTTGGGAGAAGTGTAGTGGATACATATTTCATTGAATATAGGTATAAAATTCTAGAAGAATAAAAATTATAAGGTATAAATTATGGAGAATGGATTCATGCATTAATCTAATAGTTTCAATGACAGAGAGAAAATAAAATGGTAACAGGAAGTAGAAGATGGCATTGGTGGTTGATTGATGCCAATGACTACTTGTTATGAACTCAGAATCTAGAATGAAGACAAGAAAGCATATGGACTATAATAGAAGATGTTGCCATGCAACACTAAAGCCATATCTGCAGAGCTAATAAAAGCCCTAATTGACAATAAGCAGGGGAATAAACACATACTCTTCTGGTATGTTAGCCAGGGAGTTAAAGTAAAAACACAATGAGAAACAACTTGACATTCTTAAAAATGGGAACATACATTTGTCTCTTCATTAGTCATTGTCCAATATTAGTTAGCTAGCATAACTTAAAATGAAGTGAGGAAAAAGCACCTGTGATCAATTGAAGAAACATTTGCACAGGTTAGGCATATATAATGTAAATGGTTTCAGAGTCGTTATCAGTTACAGAGTTAGACAATGTCTGTCAAACAAAAGAGACTAAATTACTCAGAAATATTCATGTAATAAGGTGTTTTGTGCCTTGCTGGAGGAAGGATGTTGCTGGGAGTTGGCTTTGGGGTTTCAAGTGCCTTCTACCATTTTCATTGGGAACTGCTTCTGTTTGTGGTTTAAGACATGAGTGTTCAGCTTGGTGCTTCAGCCACCATGCCTGTCTGCAGCTATGCTTGCATCCTGTGATGGTGATAGACTCACTCATATCCTCTAGAACCCAAATAAACCCTTTCCTCTGTAATTTGCTTTGTTCATGATTCATCACTGCGATAAAAACGTAACCAATACAGAGAGGATTGGGATACAGCTTGGTGACAGTGTACTTGCTTAGCATGTGCAATGCCTTATGTTCAGCTCAGAGTACAGAATTATAAAGAAAAATTAAAGTCAGTGATAAGCCACAGAATAGAAGAATGGCATAGAGAGCAGTCTGGTTGATACTAAAGCATCTAACTCAGAAGTCTCTTCTAGGTGATCTACAGACACATTTGGAACACAATTTCAGCACACAGCCATCTTCCACAAAATTGGGAATAAAGGCTTTAAAACCATTAAGAAAAACTGATAGGGAAGGTAGCATACATCCCTGTGTCTTCCAGACTCTTTTTTTTTTGAGAATTTTTTTCAAAATAATTTTTTATTAATTTATTCTTGTTACATCTCAATGGTTATCCCATCCCTTGTGTCCTCCCATTCCTCCCTCCCTCCCATTTTCCCTTTATTCCCCTCCCCTATGACTGTGCCTGAGGGGGATCTCCTCCCCCTGTATATGCTCATAGGGTATCAAGTCTCTTCTTGGTAGCCTGCTATCCTTCCTCTGAGTGCCACCAGGTCTCCCCCTCCAGAGTCTTGAGTTAATTCAGATTGTACCTCATTTTACTTGAATTTGCCCTCAGATGCACAGTAATCTCTTCTTTGAAATCTTTGCTCAGTCTTCCATGGCTCTGTCATTGGAATCTAAAGAGGCTAATGCTAAAACATTGTCAAGCAATGGGGACTAGGCCTGCATGCAAGTTTATAGCTCATCTTCTAGAATTATATCAATCTATTATGTCTACTACTACGTTGGTGCTCCTGATAAGATGCTAGTACAGCTAGTCCGAGATTCACCTCCTACCTAATAGGCATGTGCTTCAGTATATGTTGACTTTACCTTAAACAAATCAAGCAATTACAGCAGTAGTTTAGTGGAAATACTGAGATCACTGAACTGTGGCATAAGGTATACTATGTACAAGAACCAAGAAAAGTGATGCTATGGGACATGTGGTCCAGGTGAGCTCAGGTTATGGTTAGAGATGTAACTACTATATATTCCCATAAGTGGCTGAACTCAATGACTATAGCATAGTCTGAGTTTATTTGCTTTTTGATCAATGTACAGAACACATGGAGATTGCCTTAGTCATTGTATGTCTTTTCTGTTATCAGAGTACTTTAAGGCTATGATAAGAATTTTTTTCTCAAGGTCTAATGGAGTTAGAGTTTCTTACTGGATGTGACCTTTGTGTAGCTGAGTGATATTGAACTCCCGATGTGTGGCTATCCACAAATTATTTCGTTGTCACTTTCATATCAATCAAATTAAAATAACAATGATTTTATATACATTTATATATTTGTATTTGTCTCAGTAAGGGCCTTCTAAATAAAACCAATTTTAGATGATAAGACCAAGTACATGATTTTTTAATCATTTAAACATGAACTTAGAAGACAATGGCATTGGAAAGTGGATTTAATGAGTAAATGTTAAATTTATCTTCTATTTGGTATAAAATTGTGTTTCTAATTGCTTTCTTAGCAAAGAGGTTATGATTCATTAAGATTCATCAAAGGCATTTTATCTGAGGCTCCTAGACTGACAAGTTAATGAATTTCAGCTAATAGGGTGATTGATGATTGATGGTGGGCTTTCAATATCTTTTCCTAAAGTTATACTACAGAGACTCAACTACAGATTATAATCAGCCACAGCTGTAATAGATATATACTAAGTAATTTGGTTTGCTCTATTAAGCACACTAAGGCATTAAACTGATTACAGGTAAACCACCTTTGTGTCGTTTGTTTCTTTGACTGTCATGGTGGTTAATATAAATACTGACTTCTACCTTGAATTCAGATAACTCTCTTTAGGCCTAACACAGCATGAAAGCTTTTATTTTCATTTTCTTCACTAAACATATCCCCTTAAGCTACATATGATATTAAACATAAAAAGACAGACTGCTACAATTGCGACTCAACTACCTTTACTTACTATAACTAATTTTTAATTAGAAGTTTGATGATCTTTGATCTCATTACTATTTATCCAAACTAACATTGTGTGTCTTTGACTTAGAATTTTTATTATACAGTTTTCCTTAACAAGTGTTATGAAACATGCTACTTAAAATTGAGCTCACTAATCTAAAGCATCCAGAAGCAAAATACTCAATCCTAGGATTATAAAGTGGCTTTTAGTTAAACTTTACTAACTTTCAAATTTTGCTCTCCGTATGTCCCAAATGTGTCATGAAAGGAACTTTGAGTCTCTTTTGATATGGTTGTGAACTAGTAAGAGCCGTCAATTGCAATGACTTGTAAAATCAGAAGAGGCATTTTCTGACATCATGGGAATGAGAGTGCATGTGTGTTTTGCTAATCCATACTCTTATTTTCATATTTTCATACATATTGCAATAAATATATGCTAAAGTATCAAAATAAATTAGAAAATATTAAAAGTAAGTAACTTATTGGTCACTTGGGTAAATCAAAATGTCATAACAGATTGTATATAATAG
>OU015749.1:45518618-45540184 GCA_907169655.1 Acomys percivali
ATAACAGATTGTATATAATAGATATATAGTTGAGTTGTAGTTTTTAAACAGTTTATTCATATGCTGACACTAAGACACAACAATCAAGCTCCAGAGGCAACAAAAATATATAGAATAGTCACATCATCTTTATTCTATTGTAGCCCAAACTGAGTAAAATCCATGGAACTATCCTCAGGGAAATAGGACAACTAATGAACCTAGCAAGGAAGAACCATGAGCTACTTATGCACACAACATGTATGAATATAAAATTACTACTCAGATTTTAAAAAACCCCTAAAGAGCATATCATATACTTCAAATTTTTTCTTGGAGGAAGTAGTAAAAGACTGGAAAAGAACTTGAAGAAACTTTAGAGGGCAATGGAATTGCTCTCTTTCTAGCTAGAGAATTAGCTAGCTAGAGAATTATATATAAATGGGTAAAGGGCATTTATCAAAATAAAATATACGTTCTTCTTCAAATCGATATATATGGCTGTATTTAAATTGAGTCTTATGAAAATAAAGAAAAGGTGAAAATGAAAAAGAGGTTTTGGTATATTATTACTTGAAGGTATGGCTGCTACTAAATTGAGAACTACAGTCAGTGTTATGAAGAAATCCATTTTTATCAAAGTAACACCATAGTGACAGTACAAGTTAATGTCTAAACTGGGGCACTGGAGAAAGAAAGGGGATTCTAATAATAAGTTTTCTGGGTCAGAACGACTAAATCAGGGCTTTCTAGAAAAATCAAAATGAGTTTTTCCCCATGGTTATGGATGTTTTTATGACTTCTGACTTGAAGGGGTGTTAGGCAGCTGTGAGCACACTGCAGTCATAGACCAATACTCCTGTAAGCCTTTTCATTTCTTGTAGTCATTTATTCAGCCATTTATTCACTAGCTTAGTTGGAGCTGTTATTTATATCTGAAGAAAAATAAGCTGCGTTTGGGGTGGGTCCTAAATCAGCTGACAGTTGTATAGACTGTCAGCCCCAGGTTGGCTTGCTAGATCCTTCATATCCACAAATGATAAGTTAGACAGTTCAGATGCTGAGAGATGTCTGCAAGTATTTGTTTTGGTTATTGCAGTGATGGGCACAGTTCATACACAGCATTGCACCTGATCTTGCATATTTCTACTGATATCTTCATGTAAGACTTTTCTAGACAACATCCAGAATAACTCCACAAATTGAAGAGTTTACGTATAGGATGTGTTTTACTTTAATGATGACTAGTAAATGCTGCTTCTTCATGAAGTAAGAAGAATATACAATCTGTAACAGGGTGAAGGGTGTGTTTGAAAAATAATGAAGATATATATTCACATCTGTCTCTGAAGAGGCCTTTCTGGAGAAAGGGCTCCTTGAACTGCATCTTGAAGGTTAGGCAGGCATTAGACTGACAGAAACAAATGACAGGTTAAAGAGACAGCAGCATGGCATGCACTGAAGTTTCAAAAGCTGGAAGAACTGGAGAATACATGAGTAGATAAGTTTAAGTACAGAAAAGAATAATTAAAGAGAAGGAATTAAAGGAAGCCTGACTGAAGATGTTTTCTGCATCCTAGACGCTTTTTCTACATGTCGTAAATTAATGGTAGGGTCCACAGTGACTCAGTATATAAACAACTAAATCAATATTCAAACAACATTACTCAGTATTTTTAGAGACAGAGTGTTCCTTGTTAAACAGTAATACTGCAATGTATGTAAGTATATATTTAAATATTTTTGCATTATTGATACATTCAAACATGCAATAGAAATAAGCAGGCGCTGGTGTTTCCATATATTTGGATAGGATGTATTAACACTGAGGTATCCATTAGTTATTACAGGCAAAAATATGTTCCAAAACACAGCAATTGTTCATTATTGCTCAGAGGTCTATAGTGGGCTGAGTCCTTGTGGTGCATCTGTGCTGAGGGCGAGGCATCAATGCATCTGCTGATCTCAGATGTTATTTCAAATATTTGACATCATCCAGTCATCCTAGTTGGTCTAGAAAGGTTTCAGGCAACCTTCCCTGAATCACTCAATAATCTATCCTGCGTTTTTAGAGGAAAAATGTGGGCTTTCAAGATTAAAAGCAGATGAGAGTGGAAAATTGCACTGTAAGATTCAGCAGCACTATGTGTATGTGAAATTGTACAGGGGAGTTTAGAAGACAAAACGAAGAGGGGCAGCCTGATCAAAGCAAAGAGACGAGCCTAGTTATCTACTACTAAAAGAATGCACACACAGTATTACCCCAAACTTGGTGCTCTCCAAGAGGTAGCACTGATGTGCTGTAGCATTGATCCTGACTTGGCTTGACTGGGCATGTGTGATTCAGAAATGTATCCTCTGAGATTATCTTCAATGTGGTAGTAAGTATAGATTAGTTGTGTACTTTGAGCTAGGGTTATGGTTGAAATACTTAGAACTCCTGGGGCCAGCTAAAAGCAGAGAGATACATGTCAAGATTCAGGGAAGGGCACATAATCATATGTAGTCTATTCTTCCCCCATTTCTTTGTGTGTGAGTACATAGATCTGTGTTAGTGTTCCTGTATCTGGAGGTCAGAGGTCAAAATTAGGCTGCTCTTTATCTTATCTTTTGAGGCAGGTCTTTCAAGAAATACAGTATCAAATACAGTATCAACCAAACAGGGAATTATACTATACTCTTTGGTGTGGTTACTTCCTGAATAACAATCCACAGTATCAAAGGGTAAGTTTGGAAAGTCAAAGAGAAATGAAGACAGGGATATGCTAGAAAGGCAAAGAAAACATTCTCCAAGCTGAGACATGGAGTTGGAGTTAGAGTTTACAGCATAGTGCCTTTTCTTTTTTGAGACTGGGCCATCAAAACTCCCAGATGCAATACAGCAGCATTTGCACTCTCCCGCGAAGAGTGAGTTCTAAAGCATTTCTCTTTACTTAAAGTCAATTGTATAGACAGGTTGAGTGAAAATGTCACTATGTTTTGTTTAATAAGTAACAAAACAAAACAAAACAAAACAAAAACAAACAAACAAAACACCAAAGCCATGGAGCTTCTGTTTGGTCCCCTGGGAAAGCCACACAGGAACCCACAGCAGTCATCCTGGGAAAGCCACACAGGAACCCACAGCAGTCCTGGCTCCCATCTGAGGCAGACAGCATCATTAGCATGGACAGAAGGGCATCCTGCAGAAGCTGCGACCTCATTTCACTCCCACTGTCGAAACTTCTCCTTCCTTCTGAATACCACCTCATGGAAGACTCCAACCCAAGACCATGCAGCTGAATACCTTTTAGATTTCTAATCCTCAGAAAGCGGAGAAAATATTTGAGGTTGGGCAGGTCTGTGAAGATTTACTGTGTAGCAATAGATAACCAGAAACAAATGGGAAGGGATGAGTGCCAGGCAGAGGAATTTGGATCAAGTTTAGTAAGTGGTGATTTTATTGAGGAGGAGCAGGAGAGATCTTCTAAGAAGTCAGGCAGAGAGTAACACATAGGGGCAAACACGAGGCAGGAACACATGACGGTGGTGTTCTTGGAGTATTTTGGACAACCAACCAGCACTGTGCTATGAGAAAAGAACCTGGTTATTTCTAGTACTATTTCTCATTCAAAATATTAATACTTTAGAAAAACTGATTGAGTAATTTATTAAAGTTTCAAAGATATTGGAGTCTTAACAAAACCCCCATTGAGTCATTTGTGGGAAACACCCTGAGTTACTTCAAGGTAAATCTGTTTTGTAAGTGTGGGTTTCTGTTAATTGGTTCAACAGCCTTATCTATTAGTCAGTTTGTTTATTATTTTCAAATTTTCATTTGCAGGATGCAGGAACATTAGCCTTACATTCAGTAAATCTAATGAGCAAGCAATAACCCATTTTCTAAAAAAAAGTTTCAAAGCAGGGAATTTAAGTAATTAGAATATTTCATTACATAGTATCCTTAAGACCAACATCATTTGCATATTTATTGTACAAAGGTGGAGGGACTGACACATATTTAAATTGTTCTGATGCTTAGCAGAAATCTCCGACTGTGGCGTGTGAGGAAGCATGTGTATTTAAGCTTCATTTCTTCCACCAGGTGTAACATACCTCCAGTTCACTAGAAAAAGAAGAGAGGTTTGGTTCCAGTTGTAGCTGCTCTTGTTATTTCTGGCATGGCTATTCCTTTATGTACCTTGTCCATTGTTCTCTTCTTTACCATAAACCATCTGTCATTTTTAGGCCTTGGGTTGGAGGGAGGAAAAAGAACAGAGCTGTTGGTATACTTTTAATCAATTCTTCTTATTTTGGGGTTCTTTAAATCTCTTTCTCCCTTATCCACCACAATCTCTTCCAACACTCTAACACCAGGTAGGAGGGAAAGAAAGTTAATGGGGGAGAAGGGACATAGTTTTCCTTACCTGCTTTCTGCTGTTTAGGGTCCTTAGGTTCTTTGGGGCAAACCCAATCCTTTTTCACGATAACTCCAACTTCTTCTCCTCACACTGCATCAACAGCAACCAGGAGCAGCAGGCAGAAGCACCAGCAGCCTTTTCCTTTCTTGGAGTCTCCCTTTGGGTCTGGCTTTTTATCCTCACTGACAAAGACCATACCCCTGCATGAGGTAGTTCACAGCTGACAAACATCATGTGTCCTCTCAGGAGGCCATTATCAGCTGTGAGCAAACTGGAACAGCCTTCATCTCCTACACCTGGGATTAAAACAAAACCATGTTTACATATAAGCCCAAACTTCCACAACAAGGGCAAGTGATGTAATTACTTAAAGTAGTAATATTTCTTTAGGGTTTTAAATTCCTTAAGTGGCCAGATGCACAATATTTTGGGAACTTTTGTAGACATCTTTAGTCAATAGAAAGGTTTCTGGATAATTCTTTTACAAAGAACTCTCGGAGCTTCTTGAGACGATATTGCAATGGTTAGTCTTACTGGTCTTCACTCACTGAGCAGTGAGGCATCGGTTGCAGCTGCACATTTGAGTGACATCTCTAGCCATCAAGATGTCCATTCATGTCTTGTTGATGCCATATTCAGCAGTACATGTAGTTGTTAGGAGAACCAGGCACAGTGTGTCGCCGTTGATATTAATAATTGCGAAGCAGAAACAGGAGAGCATAACCTCAAGGCTAGCCTGGGCTACATATAACACATTCCAGACCCCTCTAGTCTATGTAATGAGAGTCCCTCTCCAACCACCATTCCCAGAATGAGAGTGTTATGAAACATGCTATGACCCAATTACTTTTAAATGGAAAATTTTCTAGCTGTTTCTGTGCTTCTGTTGGTAAAGCTTGTACCTTTCTTGTCAATAGTCACTGATTTCATTGCCAAGTGTAAAGATAAAGACATAAATATTTTATGTAGTTTTGTCCCTTGGCTCTGTTGTGATGTTTAATATTTATTATTTAGCTTATTGAGAGGTTTCTTTATTAATACACTTGCATATTGGCTCCAGGGGTATCAGGATATGAGGACATGGAATAAGTTAATAATTTTGAGGACTCTCTTATTTTTGCATGGCCTAATTAAAAACACTTTTGGAGACAGATAAAAATATTAATGTGTATAACAAGATGTAATATGTATGGTTTTGGAGCAATGCTAGGTTATCCTGTGAACTCAGGAGGGCTGTTCAACTCAAAAAGGAAGAATTCAAGGAAGTAACACTTGAGCTTTATTTCTTTTTTATTTATTTTCTATTAATGCTGCTAAGATAGAATATGCTTGTAGAACAGAAAGTACAAACAAAGCAATGTATATGTTTAGGGAGGAAGCCAGTATGTGTAAGCTGATAACTGGTGCAGACCTTAGAGCAGCTAGAGACTTCAACAGAAATCTATACCTATATATGTCCTGCAAAGATAGAATAAAAATGGGTCAACCTGAGAGAAGATTATGCAAAAATCTCTACTCTCAGGAATTTTTGTACAGATCTAAAATTATTTAAAAGTAAATATAATCATTTAAAATGAGAAATTTCTTTAAATAAAATTTCCCCAAAGTTCAACCAATTCAAAGAGAAATTCAAAGTTATCTGCAACACCTTGTGGTACCATTTTTTGTCAGACTACATAAAACAATTGGAGACTTTTTTTGAGCTTTGATAGTGAATAATATTAATAATGATCTTTATTCATTTTCATATCAAAACAAATCCATGGAAGAAACCTAAGAAGCAAAATAACTGCCTTAGGAGAAACTTTTAAAATCTGCTGCCACAGGACCAGCTTAGCAGAAACAAGTGGCCATTACTAAGAGTTTCAAGAAGTAGGAAAGACAATAAACTTCTCTACATTTAAAAATGAGGTATTTGTGGTGTTTTGTCATAGTAACAGAAAGATGAGTAACACTTTAAGAGTCCACTAAGGTATCCACAGTAAAATAGAGAGTAAAATACAGTAAAACAAATTGTTATGACAGTTTTTTTGAAACCGGCCACATAATCACACTAGTCTTTACAATTCCCTTCTACTCTGCATCCTGTGTTTCTTGTGCCCTTAGCTCTTTTCTGAATGGCAATGGAAGGGGAATAGGTATGAGGGAGAGGGGACGTGGAGGGGGGAAAGCTGAGAGGAGCGGAGGGAGGGGAATATAGTGTGTGAGTCGGGATATAATGTTTGAGAGAAGAATCTATTTTCAATTAAAAAAAAAAAAGAAAACAAAAACGAAAAGGAAGATATTTCAACTGAGTGTGGCTTTCTTTTAGAAACAATATTTTAATGTTTTATTAATTAGTTTTCATACAGTATATTTTGATTATGTTTCTTTTCCTCTTTCAATGCCTTCCCAATCCCCCAAGTTCTCTAGACACCTGACTTATGTACAATTTTTCTGTATGTCTCTCTTTAAAAAAAAAAAGTACAAAAAACAATTAAAACCAAAAAACCACAAAAATGAATATTAAAAAAATGAGCAAAGGACCAAAAAAAAAGCAAAACAAAACAAAATAGAATGAAACAAACAAACAACAAACAATCATAAAATGCCTCAGTGAAGGAGCATGGAGAAACACCAGGAAGGTAGAAACAGTAACAGGAAATGAGGGAACTGTGGACAAGAGTAGGGGCAGCTTGAAGAGGAGGAACCACACATCAGCACCACGGAAGTTCAGTGAACGACTAAAATTGTCAACTGTACTCACCAATTGCAAGGTCACTGCGAACATTAATCAGAGCAGGGGTTTTTGGATGTCAGCTTCAGGTATTCCCTGGATTCAGTTGCTCCATAAATCCAATAACCTATTAGTTTTTGAGTGATGAATGTGTCACTGATTGCTTAGTAAAGTCAAACTGACAGGTCACGGAATTGATTTCATACTTACTCAGTAAGACTGTCTTTTTAAAAAATAGAAATGTTGAAATCCTACTGCAGTCTTCACACCAATCTTATTTTTGGATTTCAGCTTTAATAATCAAACACTTCTCATGTCAAAGCCACAACTCTTCCACTTTCCTGATGCCCACTGTCCCCTCGTTTTGGCATGCCCAGCGGTGTTCTTGTTGCTAACAGGAGCAGCAGGCATTGATTTTTGCCCACTCTTCTCTCTTCTTCTAGAATGAAATTAAAAGACTAAAGATTGATATGGGAGTTTGTTCTGCTCGGTGCTGTCTGGCATTAACTCTCTATCTGATGGTTAATATCTGATGGTTAAATTTTGGCATTGCACGCATTTGCTAACTGCAAAGCCAGGTGGATTTATAACAATTTTGTCAAAATTGTTTGCATGTGAAAAATAATAGTAATGTGTATTCTAGTTGAGAGTTAACTGTTGCATTTTCTTTTAACCAAATTTATAATACTTCTAAGTTTCTGTATCAGCATCTCTCTATATATATGTTTGTATACATTTTTGTTTTTAACAGCCAATTATGAAAAAAATCTACTAATATTTTGTTCATGTAATATTTTCTTAATTATGTTTGATGGAAATTCTCTTTCTAACACCTAGATTTTATTGGACATTGCTGCTATAACACACACGTATATGTATATATATGCTGCATGTATATATATACATATATATGTACATATATATATATGTATGTATGATCTGAAACTAGCTATGCAGCAGATAATGACTTTGAAATCCTAATCCTAATCCCATTCCTAATCATCATCCTCCTGGGTGCTGGGATTACAGGCACATACTCATGCATCTGGCTTTTATATAGATATTTGTAAAACCAATCTTTCTTTTGTTCCCACTCTATCTCATAGCTGAGACTTACATTTTATCATAACTTATGATATTGTAGTTTCTCTTTCTGTGCACTCTTTTAGTAGAGTATTCAGCTAACAGTAATTTGGCTGAATTTATCTTGTTAAATTCACCCTGTCTTTGGGGTGTTTTTATATCTCTGTGACAATAAACCTAGATGTACAAAATCAATTGTGCCATTTGGAGTCCTGTACATTAGGGCTCATATTTGAATTTCCCTCTAGAAATCCTGGTCTCCCCAGTGTCTGAAAGGACTCACCATGGGCACGTAAGCCCCTGCAGTTATAGTCTACAGCATTACTGGAGATATGCACCCTGGAGTAGAAGAGCCACCACTGAGGGGTTTTGTTTTGCTTTTGTTTTGTTGTTTGTTTGTTTGTTTTTTTGTGCTGAATAGGACAGGCCTGCTCACTATTCTAGTAGTTGGAATACTATGGATTCTCTTTTCTGTTTCTTTCATTGCATCTTCTCTTTATCATTTATTTAGGCCTTTGCCCAACTAAGATGGCTAGTTTACAAAACAGACATAGCAGCCTTCTATAGCTCAGTGCTAGTCAGCTTTACTATTTTAGGTCAGGCATCAGGCATCAGGCATCACATATAAAGTTGTCATCATGATTATCTAATTGATACTTTTATTTTCAGAAAGATTTATTTTTTTTATCTTGTCTCTGTGTGTATGTTAGTGTGCAGCTATGTGCACATGAGAAAAGGTACCCACAGAGACCAACACATACACTGGAGTTGTACCTACAGGAGGTTACAAGCCATGGGTGTTAGCAATAGAACTTGGGTCCTCTGTGTGAGCTATATGCAGTCTTTTCTTATTTTTTTTATTAATTCATTTTACATCTCAATAGTTATCCTATCCCTTGTACCCTCCCATTTCTCCTTCCCTCCTGCTTTCCCCCAACTTCCCTCCCCTATGACTGTGACTGAGGGGGACCTCCTCCCCTGTATATGCTCATAGGGTATCAAGTCTCTTCTTTGTAGCCTGCTATCCTTCCTCTGAGTGCCACCCAGCCCCCTTATCCAGGGGATGTGGTCAAATATGGGGCACCAGAGTTCGTGTGAAAGTCAGACCCCACTCTCCACTCAACTGTGGAGAATATCCTGTCCATTGGCGAGATCTGTTTTGGTGTTCAGTGTTCACTGCATTAGTCCTTGGCGGGCACCACAGTTTGAACAGGACTCCTGGGCCCAAATCTGCCCGTCATAATGTTCTTCTTGTAGGTTATTAGGACCCTCTGGATCCTTCTATCTCCCCATTCTCCCATGCTTCTCTCACCTAAAGTCCCAATAGGATGTCCTCCCCTCTGTCCCACTTTCATGATAAGTGAAGACTTTCATGGGACATGCCCCTTGGGCTAATGTCCAGATATAAGTGAGTATATACCATTTGAGTCTTTCTGCTTCTAGGTGAACTGATTCATTATGATCATTTCTAGTTCAATCCATTTGTCCACAAATTTCGGAAATTTCTTGATTTAATAGCTAAGTAGTATTCCATAGGGTAAATGTACCACAGTTTCTTTAGCCAATCTACTGAGGGACACTTAAGCTGTTTCCATGTTTTGACTATTATGAATAAGGCCACTATGAAAATAGTAGAGCAAATATTCTTGTTGTGTGCTGGAACTTCTTCTGGGTATATTCCAAGGAGTGGAATAGCTGGGTCTTGAGGAAGCCCTATATCCTGTTTTCTGAGATAGCACCAGATAGACTTCCAAAGTGGTTGTACTAGTCTGCATTCCAATCAGCAATGAAGGAGTGTTCCTCTCTCCCCACATCCTCTCCAGCGTGTGGTGTCACTTGAATTTTTGATCTTAGCCATTGTGATGGGTGTAAGATGGAATCTCAGAGTTGTTTTGATTCACCTTTCTCTGACGACTAAAGACATTGAGCATTTCTTTAGGTGTTTCTCAGCCATTCGATATTCCTGTTGAGAGTTCTCTGTTTAGTTCTGAGTCCCATTTCTCACTTGGGTTATTTGGTTTGGTGGTGTTTAATTTCTTTAGTTTTTATATATTTTGGATATCAGACCTTTGTCAGATGAAGGGTTGGTGAAGATCTTTTCCTAGTCTGTAGGCTGTCACTTTGTTCTGTTGACAGTGTCTTCTGCCTTCCAGAAGCTTCTCAGCCTCATGAGGTCCCATTTATTAATTTTTGACTTTAAGGCCTGGGTTGTTGGTGGTTGAAGATGACTTAAGAAGATGGAGGAATCTCCCTTGCTTGTGGATTTGGAGAATTAATATAGTAAAATGGCCATCTTACCAAAAACAATTTACAGATTCAATGCAATCACTATCAAAATACCTACACAATTTTTAAAGACATTGAAAGGACAATTCTTAACTTTGTATGGAAAGACAAAAAACCCAGAATAGCTAAAACAATCTTATACAATAAGAAATCCTCCGGAGGAATTTCCATACCCGATCTCAAGCTGTGCTATAGAGCAATAGTAATTAAAACAGCATGGTACTGGCACAGCAATAGGCTGGTTGATCAATGAAATAGAATCGAAGACCCAGATATGAATCCACACACATATAGTCACTTGATTTTTGACAAAGAAGCCAAATTTATTTAATGGAAAAAGGATAGCATTTTCAACAAATGGTGCTGGTCTAACTGGACGTTTACATGTAGAAAAATGCAATTAGACTCATATTTGTCGCCATGCACAAAACTCAAATACAGGTGGATTAAAGACTTCAACATAAAACCAGAGACACTACATCGGTTAGAAGAAAAAGTGGGGAAGAGCCTGTAACACATTGGCACAGGAGACAAATTACTGAACAGAATGCTATAAGCAGTCTTAAAAGCCATCTCTCCAGCCCCCACTTAAATTATTTATGTTGCATCACATATAATTTTTTTCTGATGGTAAAGGATATGTTTATTTTGTTCATAAAGTAAGACATATAATAGACACTCAGTAAAAAAGTACTTAATTGTATAGTAATAATAATTTTCAAGAGAGAGTTGCCATACCAAAGGCTAGTTTAATTTTTCATAGAATTTATTTGTTAAATTTTCTAGTTGAAATTTCTGGGAAATGTAAGATGCCTGCCAATCTGTCCTTGACGTGATGAAAAGGAGATTTCCCCCTTGAGCGGGTGGGATGCATGTTTGATGAGAAGGGCCCCCTTACTCTCACAGAGGCTAAGTTTACTGAGTTGAGGTTAAACAACAGTATGTTCAAAAGCTTGAGAATGGTGTGGAGAATATGATGACAGAAGCATATGGGAACTGTGTGGCTAGCATGCTGAATTTTAATGTTTAATTTAAGAGGATTGGATTTTGACAGCAAGAATTGATGATTTAAAAATAGAACTCAATGATAAATATGGAGTAGAAGTCTGTGATGTTAAAAATTCTTTACACAAGAACATCCCCCTGTGTGTGTGTGTGTGTGTGTGTGTGTGTGTGTGTGTGTTTGCATATAGACGTAATAGTGCTTTGGCAAAAATAATATTCATTCTTCTTATCTGTTTAATCTCTATTCTAAATGCAAATTGTCATTTTACATGTGAGAAATGTCATTTTTCTGTATTGTACAATGTTTATTTTTTGAGTTTTCTCTTCTCATTATTGTACTTCTTAAAGACACTGTTAGTTAGCTATTTTTAATTTTAAACAAGTATAATTGAAATTTGAGGTTAAAAACCAGCCCCTTTGCCTGCCCTAGAGGCATTGCACTTGTGACTGCTGTGTCACATGTGCATCAGTCAGTGAGCCAGCTGAGGGCTTGGGAGTGGAAGACCTGATAGGCAGGCTAACTATCTCAGATACCTTTCAAGTACAGATCCAAGGCACTGAGTTGGCCCACACCAACATCTATTCCATCTATGAACTCCTGGAGTGCATGTAGGGGCTGGTCCTACAGATACAAAACTAAAGGTTTTCCATGACACAGAGCAACAAGAGGATATCTAAAAGGAGTTCCAGTGAGGTCCTGGTGTCATTAGAGTAGCAGAAGCCAGAGGCCTCGGACCAGACCGACAAGTAATTGCCATGCACAGCTACAAGCAAAGAAATATGGACAAATGTGCTGTAGGACACAGTGTGACACACTACAGTTTCCGTAAGAAGATATTTTTCTCTGATGTGGGCGAGGCTGCAAGGGTGGAGGGCAGGTACACAGTGGGAGGGAGATGAGTGGGGTTAGGGTACATGATGTGAAGTTCACAAAGAACCAATAAAAAGTAAAATAAAAAGTAGAGACTTTGGTGAATGGCACATAATACCCAATTCTCTAAGGATAATTTAAAACAAATTTAAGTAGTCATGGATTTCTGTGAGTCTCATACCATCCTTCTTTTTTTTTTTTAACATTTTTTTTAATTAATTTATTCTTGTTACATCTCTATGGTTATCCCATCCCTTGTATCCTCCCATTCTCCCCTCCCTCCCATTTTCCCCTTATTCCCCTCCCTTATGACTGTTCCTCAGAGGGATTACCTCCCCCTGTATATGCTCATAAGGTATCAAGTCTCTTCTCAGTGACCTGCTGTCCTTCCTCTGAGTGCCACCAGGTCTCCCCCTCCAGGGGACATAGTCAAATGTGAGGCACCAGAGTACATGAGAAAGTCATATCCCACTCTCCACTCAAGTGTGGAGACTGTTCTGACCATTGGCTAGATCTGAGTAGGGGTTTAAATTTTACCGCCTGTATTGTCCTTGGCTAGTGCCTTAGTTTGAGCGGGACCCCTTGGCCCACTAGATGAGAGAACCATGTGAGAATAGCAATGTAGAAGGATCCAGTGGGTCCTAGAAACCTACAAGTAGAACATTATCATACCATCCTTCTTAACAATGCATATTTGAAGTGCACGTTGAAATTACAATGATGTCTCATCATCTCTATTTTAGTTTACATGTGGGAGTATTTTCTCTGCATGTCTGACTACACAAGGCATTTGGGCAGTGCCCGTTGTAGCCAGAGGAAGGTATTGGATCTCCTGGAACTGGAGTTACAAACAGTTTCAACTGCTCTGTGGGAACTGGATCATCACCAAGAGGAGAAAGTGCTCTACCTGCCTAGCAATCAGTCCAACCTGTAATTTTCTCTACTTTTAAAGGACAGATTTTGTGGTTGGAGATGTTTCAGAAAGGAAAGCATTAACAATTAAAATCACAGTCTAAGATATTAGATATTTTCACTTCTTTTATCTCATATGAGTCAGGGTAATAAAATAAGCCTTTACCTTTGGGAATTTCAAAACAGTAGGAGTTGGAAAGATGGATGTTTACCATATGAATTATTAAAAACATTAAGCATGGGTTTAAGACACAAAGCACTCAGAGAAAAATACAGATTACAAAAATCTTCCTGTACATTTCCAAGGAGTTTATTGTTTCTATGTTATCCAAGGCTAGAGATTAAACAGAGCCAAGATGAGGGTCACTGTCATCAGTCCTCAAGGAAGATAACAAGTCAACAGGACAGAATTGGTCGCACTATCATCTGTCTCAAACAAACTCTCAAGTGGAAACCTCAGATCTGGTCATGAGTTTCATGGAAATGCTCAAAGTAAGGATAAATAAAACTAATTTTTTCCTTGTTGCATTTATACTAATCTTAATTATATATACTATCTTAGAACACACCGTGATAATCACTGTGATCAATTTTAAGAATGTAGTTAAACTTGAAGGGCTTCAAAGTGTAGTACACAGGAAACTCCTTCAGATGATACAGTATTGCAGACTAATACATCATACATTATTAGAGGCATTTTGCTCTCAATGACTGAGAAATAGAGGACTCAAAACTCAATACACACAGTACATTCAACCTGGCAGTGGTTTTCCTATTTTGATGTCTGTGTGACACTCAGAACCTTGCTCATCTTCGTATACAGACATGAACACTAGTGATCATTGCTGGAACTCAGTTGCTGGCATTGGTGTATTTATGTAAAACTGCAGTCATTGAGGTCACTGGGGTACATCTTAAGGTTTATTTCACTACATTTACCCTCGTGATTTGCTCTAAGGCACCAGGACAACAAATTTAGCCCAGAACACATATGGACTTGTTCCTTTCAGTAACACTCAGGAAAAAAAAAGTATAGCTGTGAACTTATTGCCTAAAGAGGCCTCTGTTCCTCCAAGGGATCCGTAGGACCAATCTCTGAACTGTAACTACTATGTAAGTTAATTCAAACAAGAATTCAAAACAAACAAGAACTCTAAAGCTAATCATCAACCTTAGCAGCCTGCATTTAGGTACCAATGAAAACTGGCTAACCATTTCCAAAATGGAGCACATGAGAAATAGAGCACAATTGCAAAATTATAAATAAATGAATAATATTTATGGACCGAGAGTATGGACAGACAACAAAGTACAGATGGAAAGGACATAATTTCTCAGAAAGACTGGAGATAGGTCTTAGGGTCTCTCCAAGGAAAAAACTAGATCTGTAAGTAGATCATAAGACACAGAGAACAGAATGGCAAATGCCAAGTGTCCCTAAATTGTAGTGATGGCAATTAGGTGCCCAAGGATAAGAACAGAGCAAAAGGGAAATTGTCCAGACTCAAATAAATTTAACCAGAGATTTCAGGAAACACATACACCATCACATAGTAGAAATTGTCCCTTTACTTCAAATACATATGAAATATTGTTAAAGATATGATAGATGATTTAATTCCAGACCAGTATTAAAAGGCTGAAAAGAACAGACATAGGTTACATTTTCCTCCCAGTGATATGAATACATCCCCTTTGCCTAGTGTACAACTGTACATAGAAGCAAACAGTTTTCAGATCACAGTTGTCAGTTCACTCTCCAGCTCATTTTGACAATCTCTACAGCACAGACAATGTTATCCGTAAGGCGCAGAGCCAGAGAGAGTACCAATATTTAAAGTACCACAACAGAAACTTTTAAAAAAGCAACCATGAACATCTAGGTCAAATGAACGATTTAGCAGAAAAGTAAAAATTAATAGTGCCAGTCTAAGAAAAAATACACAACACTTTTAGTAGATGGGCAACATGAAAATAGTTAGCACATACACAAAAAATCAACATAATTAGTGTTTTTATTTAGCTGTTGGAGTTACTGCACACACTCTTATTAGGAGATATGCTTTTCTTATTTTTGTGTGGAATATTTTTTTTTATTTCAGTTGTGATCTATATATGTTATGTTTACCTGTGGTGATACCTTAAAATGTAACTTCCTTGCTATCTTATATTATAGTCTACACTAAGAACCTTTAGTCTCTATAGTAAATGCATGAGCTTTCAGTTTAGAACATATTATCCAAGAGGATTAATATATTAACATGCACATCTCCTATTTTGTTACACTTAGAATTAATTCATGATGCTTTTCTGTTGAGTGCTTGTTATAGGTTAGCACGCATGGGCACCAGAGTTCTGTCCATTACAGAGACTTCTATACTCTGTTGTATCTCACCACATTACTGATGAAAATTCATTTATTGGTTTGTTTTTGCATGGATAAGAGGAGCTGTTGACAGTTGATGGCTGCTGAGTAGGGTGAGTGTCCCTGTTTTGAGAACATGGCCTCTGGTAGGTCGCTTGTGATCTAGTAGATGGACACATACCCACGTTCATATAAGCAGCAATAACTGGACTCAGAGATAATTAATAACAAGAAGAAATAAATAGAGACATGAAGTTGGGAGGTGGTGGCACTGGAGGCATTAGGAGAGGATTTAAAAGAGGTATTGGTTAGAAGATATAATGAATAGCAGTCATAAAAATGTACAGAATCCTCAAATAATAAAAACATTATTTTTTTTAAAAAATATCACTTACTAGGCCTGGGGATTAGCACACTGTAGAAATGCTTGACTGTGCCAGGTCAATATACAGCACAAAACACTAACCTAATATAGTGTATAAATAGCATTATCTTCAACTAAATAGTGATCTTAAGTGACATTTTGAACATTAGAGGGGGTTTCAGAAGGCAGAATTTTTATTACTTATTTTTCTTTTCCAATCCTTATTATTTATTTGTCATAAAATGTCAGGTACTCAATATTTCAAGAGAAACCCAGCTAAACCTATGATGAAAAAATTCAGAGAACAAGAGTAAATGTACACGTGTAAAGAGAAATTAAATCTTGTCCAGATATTTAAGGCAAGGTAACAAACATTAAGATGAGAATTTCCATCTTAGATAGTCTAAAAATGTATTCACACATTCAGCAGTACTAAAATATGTGCTATCTGGAAATTTAGCTTTCCTGTTCGTTTTCTCAACATTAAAAAACCTTTGGCTTGGACATCGTACTTCTAGGAATTAACCTAACAAATTCACTCAAATACCTCCCCAAAGGAATTTTAGTGCAGTTTTATAATTACCATTTAAGTAATCTTAATTCTCATTAAGAGAGTTCTAATTAAGTAAATTATGGGCAATTTAAACTGTGAGGTACTACCTGAGCAATCAAAAAGAATATATAACACCGATATAAAAAATGAAATGTGATGAAGGAATTTGGAAGTGATGGAAGAGATATTTCTCCTTTCATTAAACTAAATTTTTATTATTAAGTTAAACTGCACAAGTTTAAAGTCCAATAAAATTAAAGTAATATCAAAGTAGATTTGTAGATGCTAGATAAGTTATCATTGTGGGGTAAATACCAGAGCAGGGATGCACACACGAGCTTAGTTTGATTTGCTAATGGTCCATTTACAAGATTTAATTCATGCTTAAAAGTTGAGGTGGACTTTTCTTTTCTCTCTCTTTTTTTTTGTCATTTTAAAAAAACCATCTTGAAGCAGCAATTTCCTTTTATTTTGAGAAACAACAGCACAAATAAAATATTAGTATTCCTCAACCCTGAAAAGCCAAATATCCATTCAAAATTTTATTTTGTATGTAAAATTAAGCAAGGACATTCTTCTCATCAGTGAAGGTGTTTAGTCATGAATGAAACTTAAAATTATATGTATTCTAAATAATTGTGTTTTAAAATATTTAACTAATATCAATAAATGTTTGACTTGTATACTTAGTTATATATCTCTATTATCTGGACTCATATAAAAATTTTTCAGGCTTGAGGGTTGTCGATTGTAAAAAGGTTTGAGACACCTGTTCTCCACAAGATCCCTGGTCTCTACTTCCATGATACATATGTGAGCCTGGAAACTTCGAGTTAACTTCCTGTATCCTGCCTATACTTCTGGGGAGTCCTTGAACTCCACAATTGAGAAGATTTCAGGCCCCTCTCACTGCTGAGGACCATTACAGCATAATCCAGAGGCAGCCTTGCATACATGTGAGTTAGCACAGCTGAGGATTTACTTATCAACAGGCATTTTGCTAGACACTCAGTTACGACTGCAAAATAATTTAAAAGGCCATGAACGTGAATAGTCCAGCAGCAAATTTATGTAAATTAGTAAAAAATATGTCAAATGTAGGAAGAGTAAGAATGTAACAACAATGACTAACAAAGTGTTAGTGAAATAGTAACTCAATAACTTCCAATCATTCAGTGTAGTAAAAACATACATAAAACATAAATTTCTTTTAAAAAATTTACCACAGTAATTTCTGTAGTCAGTTTGTGTGTGTGTGTGTGTGTGTGTGTGTGTAGTGTGTGCCATGGTATGGTGCGTATGTGACGGACACAGAGTAACTTTGAGAAATCTGTTGGTTCTTTCAGTAACATGTGGGTCACCAGAGTCAATTTCGAGATTGCTAGCAAGTACTTTCACCTGATGGCAGGCTTCTCGCTATCTCTGAAACATGACTTTCTAGTAACAGATGAACATGAGAAATTGGAAATTTCCATATTAGAATTTCACGTGTGACACATTAGCTTTTTTTCATTTATGGCCTTTCAATGTTTAGCCCTTCAGTCTTATTCCAGCAATTTGTTGAAATCTGAGAATTTATTAATTGCATAAAAGTGGATCTTCAGACTTTTTTCTCCTAAGAATATAAATCTTATTTTTAAAAATAGATATCAAACAAGAAACAAAAAACAACATTTTCCTCATGTGTTTTAAAAAGTTGTTTACCCATTAAGACAAAACATATGGGAGGATTTTCAATATGAAGTTCTAAAGTGTTATATATTGCACAGAGTTTATGTTCCAAAATATTTTCAGTCACTCATCACATGATCATAAAGAATTGATCAAATTTTTTTTGTAGTTTATTTTTTTTATTATTTTTATTTAATTAATTTATTCTTGTTACATCTCAATGGTTATCCCATCCCTTGTATCCTCCCATTCTTCCCACCCTCCCATTTTCCCCTTATTCCCCTCCCCTATGACTGTTCCTGAGGAGGATTACCTCCCCCTGTATATGCTCATAGGGTATCAAGTCTCTTCTCGGTGACCTGCTGTCCTTCCTCTAAGTGCCACCAGGTCTCCCCCTCCAGGGGACATGGTCAAATGTGAGGCACCAGAGTACGTGAGAAAGTCATATCCCACTCTCCACTCAAGTGTGGAGACTGTTCTGACCATTGGCTAGATCTGGGTAGGGGTTTAAATTTTACCGCCTGTATTGTCCTTGGCTGGCGCCTTAGTTTGAGCGGGACCCCTTGGCCCAAATCTGCCTATCATAATGTTCTACTTGTAGGTTTCTAGGACCCACCGGATCCTTCTACATTGCTATTCTCCCATGGTTCTCTCATCTAGAGTCCCAATAGGGTGTCCTCCCCTCTGTCCCAGTTTCCTGGTAAGTGAAAGTTTTAGTGGGACATGCCCCTTGGGCTAGTATGCAGATATAAGTGAGTATATACCATTTGAGTCTTTCTGCTTCTGGGTTAACTCACGCATTATGATCATTTCTAGTTCAATCCATTTATCCACAGATTTTGGGAATTCCTTGTTTTTAATAGCTGAGTAGTATTCCATAGTGTATATGTACCACAGTTTCTTTATCCATTCTTCTACTGAGGGACATTAAGGCTGTTTCCATGATCTGGCTATTATGAATACGGCTGCTATGAACATGGTTGAGCAAATTTTCTTGTTGTGTGCTGGCGTACCTTCTGGGTATATTCCAAGGAGTGGAATAGCTGGGTCTTGAGGAAACCCTATTCCCAGTTTTCTGAGATAGCATCAGATAGATTTCCAAAGTGGCTGTACTAGTTTGCACTCCCACCAGCAATGAAGGAGTGTTCCTCTCTCTCCACATCCTCGCCAGCATGTGGTGTCGCTTGAATTTTTGATCTTAGCCATTCTGATGGGTGTTAAAGAAATGCTCAACCTCCTTAGTCATCAGGGAAATGCAAATCAAAACAAGAATTGGTCAAATATTTAGGATGGCCACTTGATAGTATCATTGTTTGGCTTCAACACATGGATGTTTTTATCCACATCACAAAAAAAATCACTTGTCACAATTTATTATAAAAAGAATTAATATTAACAATGACAGATATTTTGATAACAGATCACCAAAAAATGACTTTGTTAAAATAATGTTTAATATGTTTAATAATTTGTGCCTTGCCTAGAAAGAAATATCCACGCAATCCAGGCTAGCCTCAAACTCAGCCATCTTCCTGGCTCAGCCTTTCATCCATCTATTACCACTAACATGCTTTAATTTGATTCATACCATGCATTGTCTTTTAGAGTATTTATCTGCTTTGTTCTTTTTTATTAGGGCAGAGTTTTTCTTAGTATGATTTTGAGATGAATAATTGATATAGTAAGTCTAGTTTGTCATCTTTATAAGGACAATATATGATTGAAAAGACAGAAAATATGAAAGAAATAGAAAGTAAATATTGAAATAGTTAATCAAGTTTGTAAAGGGGGAACAAATGTTCTGAAAGCAAACACCAATATTTCATTAGTTTGAAAGTCTTAGTTCATATACAGTGTTTAGTGAAATGGGTTTATTTAGGAAATAATCTTTTTTGGCATGGGTTCTATCAGATAAGCCTCTAAGATGATATTTCTGAATAACGAACTTTTATTTTGTTTGTTCTGCTTGGAGTTTTACTTGGCTAGTCCTATTGTGATCTCTTCTCTTTGTCTTATATTTAAACCAAAGTTTCTGTTTTCAAGGAATATGAAATTGAATTATTATCAGTTTTAATAACTAGTATTACTTTTGTTTCTCCTAGTGATACTTGCATTTTACAGGAGTTAAAACTTTCATATTAATAGTTAATTGTTGATCTTGTTGATTTCTTTAGAATAAGTTCTTTTTTTCTTTATGGATCCTTTATAAAGAACAGATGATGGGTAACCTCATTATGCCTTATGTTTTATTGTGCTTATTCTGTATGTGGAAAGACTGATCAGTGGTCTGTGGACCTATTATTATGTATGGATGGCTAGTGCCTCCCATAATTATAGACTTGAGGCACACAAAGTTCTTATTCTACAGCTACACATTTTGAATAGTTTTAGACTCATATGAATTAAACATGTGGTTAAAGATAAAATATTATGCTGTCCACCACAAATAGTAGCCACTCAGTACATTTCTACTGTATTGTTGCACAAATAAATGAAGGTTGCAACAGAGTGACTGATTTCACAAGGCTTCCACACTTTATTTTTCAGCTGATAGTTGTAACTTTGGCATAGTCTTTACTTCAAGTGAGACTGGGAAATACTGAGTAGCAGGAGGATATGCTGGGTACTACTATGTTGTTTGCAAGATGGAAGGCTGGGGCAGGGCGCCTATTCATCTTACTTGGCTTGGTACATCAGCCGAGGAACAGCCTGGATCCCACCCATGTGTCTTGGCTTGTTTTGCTGCCCAGTCTCTTGTTGGAATTCTTCCCCTACAGCCCCATTATACTCCTCATGAATAACTCCTTGAAAGATATCTATCAGGTATAGTGGTTGACGGCTTAAATCCTGGCTCTTGGGTGTTAAGGGCAAACAGATTGGGAATTCTTTTTCAATGCCCTTTTCTCAAGTGGGAAAAAGTAAAGACAAAGAACATTAAATAAAACAAAGGACTTCAAATGCTTAGAACCTGCTTCCAACTACAAGGTACATGAGATTTCTTAGGTAGGTGTGGATCAAAAGAATGAAGTTCACAAATTCAATGCCATTGTAATTCCCATGCCCACAACTGTCTCTGTGAGGTAGGGTGAAATGATCCTGTGGGTTCAGGAAAATACGATGCAAATTTTGATATTTGTTTCCATGGAAAATTGTCTAAAGTTCAATTACATTCAAGACACTTTCAAATATGAGCCACTGGTGAACTGGAGAAAACAATTTTAGAGCTCACATTCAAATGAAATTGCGTAGAAAAACATTGTAATAGCATATACACAAATATTTTGTTTACTTCCTTTCATAAATGCAAATTTAAGTCTAAACTCAGTGCTCAAATATTTCATTCAAAGTGTTTGATTTTTAA
>OU015749.1:45540194-45552911 GCA_907169655.1 Acomys percivali
GCAAACTCTCATGTTTTCTTTCTGAAAGTACTCTACAGTAGTGGTGACAAATCCTAAACAGCACAAGTTGGCTCATAGAGTTGAAAGCCACAAATTATCTGCAGGCCTCACTGGGCTACAAGTAAGTGGTTGGAAAGACTGGGTTTCTTTTCAAAATCTGGAGCAGACATATTTAACCTTTTGAAATTGGGAAAAAGCATTGTCATCTATAAAGTGTATTGTGGCAAACCACACAATTGAGTTATAAATCATCCCTCCAACATTGCATAACATCATAAGTTTATGATTTTGAATTTGGTGGCATTTATCACTGTCCTGGTCTCCGCCAATCCTGCTTCCAGGGATAATTTTATTCCTCTCTGTTAGATTCAGCTTCTAGAATACATGAGTCAGGTAGATGCTTTGACTTCCTGGCATCTCTGCTTTTCACTCCATGATGACAGATTAAGCCTTAGCAAGTCTTCTCCTGGTCCTGATCACAAGAAGGGAAAAATCCTCTACTTGTAAAGATGTCATGATTAGACTATGTCCATTCTCATGATCCACTTTAGCCTTGTACATAAAGCTATGAACTGCAGTCAGACTTGTAGAAATCTTTCCCCCTATAAAGTACCATCTTTTTAAAAATATATTTTATTAATTTATTCATATTACATCTAAATTGTTATCCCATCCTTTGTATCCTCCCATTCCTCCCACCCTCCCATTTTCCCCTTACTCCCCTCCCCTATGACTGTGACTAAAGGGGGCCTCCTCCCCTTGTACATGCTCATTGGGTATCAAGTCTCTTCTTGATAGCCTTCTGTCCTTCTTCTGAGTGCCACCAGGTCTCCCCATCCAGGGGACATGGTCAAATATGGGGCACCAGAGTTCGTGTGAAAGTCAGACCCCACTTAAAGTACCATCTTTATGGATTCTGGATACCAAGACGTGGACTTGCGCATCATTCTACCATCACACTGCTAAATATCTTAGAATTTTTCAGACTAATAATATAAATATAAAGATGATCTCTAGTCAGCAACTTTAAAAGATAAAATACAGCAATCGTTTTTATAGTGCTCGCATTACAACATTGTAGAAGTCTGAGTGAAAATTTTTAAAAAGGGTTGGAAAATAAACTAAGATCAAACAGACAATATGTCAACATAAAAGACACATGAAATATTTTAATTTCTACTGAAATAATGTAGCATAGAGTAATTTCAATACATTTTGTACATTATAAAATATCACTAATAAGACATGCATTATCAATTGCAATATGTTTTCTTTGTTGATAAGATCCTACAAACTCTGTCTCCTTTAGGCTTTATACAAATCAAACATTCCTCATTTTAAAATATCAAATCTAATATGTGCTGAATTATAAATTTTCTATCCTTATGCGTTGTGATAAGTAAAAAATTGTACATTTGATATCAGTCAAAAGATGAGTGTACACTGTTGAACAGCATCACAATCAGAGCATAGGTATAAAGTGGGCTTGGCGCATTCAAGAACTTCATAAATAGACCTGTGCTCCATCTGCTAGGATATTAACTGAAAGCATTTGACTGAAGATTCCTTTTGTCTTTCTACCTGTGAAGAAGCCCACATGGTCCCAAGCAGTAGTTTCTACAGAAGCTGATGACTCAGGCTATACAACACCTCGGTATGGAGACGATGAGCCAAGCACACCTGGACAGCTTGTAACTCACTTCTCCAACAGATAGGAGGGACCTTATTTGTATTGATTTCCCTTCTTCTCAAAATCCATAGAAAACTAATGGCAACCGGCCCCAGTGAGTGAGTACTGCATGGGCTATCTGCTGTTGTGCTCAGTGGCATGGAGATTGGAACAACGATGAAGAAAGAAGAGTTTAAAAAACAGCCTGATCCTACAAGGGCATGCTGGCCCATAGGCAGATAATTCTTTCTGGAGAAAGATATTCTGTTTGTTATCCTTCTAATAAATCTGCCTTCATCACACAGTACTCAGTCTGTCAGGGAGTGTAAGGGAGACTTTGTCTTTAAACTCTGAAATTGAGGTACATGATTCCACAAAAGCATAGTGAATATGTTGAAGAAGTTACCAATGCTTTTTGCCCAGAAGATGGGAAAAACTGCAGTTTTATAACTGTTTCCCAATATTATTTTTCAATGATGTCTCCACTGTGTAAACCTCACTCTTGGTTTTCATTTTGCATTTTTCTTTCTTAAGAAAACAAAGTTTTATTGTTTTCCAAACTATCTTCTATGGAATCAGTTCCTGCATTCTCTTGTTGTTAGGAGTAAATACTAATTCTGGTATTTGTGGTAATGGAAATTTATAACTGAAGAAAAAATTAGAAATTTTCTCAATGATAGAAACACTGTTCATTGCTATTTCTTATTGGAGCAATGTTAGTAGGATGTTTATCCTTAGAGAAATAGAAATAACTTTTTTATCCTTAAAGAAAATGCAACCATAGTAGATAACTTGAATGACTCTCTGGTATATATTTGCCCCAAACAAAAAGAAGTTTTAGGACCATATCATTTATTTCAAATTCACAAAAACTGTGTCATAAAATTCTAGTGTACTGAAAAAAATCACTGTGTCTAAAGTCATACTTCTGAAGTGCCTGGCATCACACTGCATTAAACCTGGCTGCTTCGCAGTTGACCATTTTGCTTAATAATCCTTTCCTAGGCATTGGTGTGCAGAGGCACCTGTTCTTACACCTCCCAGGGAGGCAAACCTCAGGGAAGAAAGTTGAACACAACTTCATGAGTGTAGCCTACAAAGCTGACCCAGTAGCCTGTAGAGTTAGGGAAATGGCCCTGGTTGGTGAGAGTGCTTGCCTCCCTTTATAAAATGCCCCACATATACTTCTGCCTAGAGAGCTTGAACTAATCCCTTTCGAAAATGCCTACCTTCCTTGGATGTTGGGGATCTATTAAAAAACTTAGAAATAGTACTTCATAGAGACATAGATGGCAGTGGATCTAGGATACTCCTTTGCTCAAAGACTAATTGATAGAGTCATTTGTGGGACTTTTGATAATTAGTTGATCAGTGTGATGGAAATCTTGATCTCTGCCTCCTCCCCAGTGCAGAATTCTTGTAGCTTTATAAAATGTTGGATACAAGCAAAATAACTTTAAAGATAATTCTTTCTTGGTCATAATTTATAATCTCATAAAATATAGGTTCATATCTTGATTTTGTGAAAGATAGTTTCTGTCTTCTTAGCCATTTTCCTGAGAAAGGAATGCTCACTTTGTGCAAAGTAAACCTATATTGAGTAAACTTATGGACTGAGTTCATAAATAAAAATGTGCCTGGAAAATACATAGCAACATAAATATCCAGTGTAGTTGAGGAGGCAGCAGAGTCCCCAACAAAGTCCAGATATTTGATTCGGCTTAAATCTAATTAGAATATTTAAAGTTTATAATATGCAGCTGCATGATTCAGGATTCCTAAAAGAACATAGCATGCACTTAGCTTAAAGATGGTTATGTTGTGAATCTGGCATATCATTGCATGTGTCAGAACTACTCAAATTATCTCTGAAGTCATAACAGTGCCGGTGAAGGATTTAATTTTGGTCAACCCTAAGAAACAATATTTAGTTTAACATAATCAACATGTGGATGACACAAAATCATACTTTCATGGTGACATACAATTTGTGGTGTTACAATGAGGTGCATGTTTTAACTAAAAGAAGCCATGGGAAGGTGGTGTTCTGAAAGGGTACAAAAACACCTTTGCTAGTTTGTTCTTTCTGGACAAAACAGTCTTACTCTCAGTTGTTAAGGAGGATTCATTCACTTTTAGCAGCACATGAACATAATAGATTAAAATTTCTAGCATCCAGCATAATAGAGTCTATGTTTGATTTTCTAGATAACAGAAATGGATATGTAACTGATATGATCTATGTACCCATATTTGAATGCAAATGCGATCTTACTTCAAAGTGAATTCTGGAAGGAGCCCAAATTTTGTTTGGAAGGTACAAGTTATCCTGCTTTGGCCTCTTGGGTTGGGCTTGTTGGTTAATTTTCACATGCTTAGGCTATTTTCTACAGCTGAAAGAGGATGGATAGTAGAATGTGGCCTTTCCACTGCAGCAACTCATGTTCCTAGAAGCAATCCAGGCATGTAACTGGAGTTAGCAAATCTGACTATTGCTCGCTCTCTCGTGTTTCCTTTTAGGGATGCCCGATGTCGTTTTCTGGCTCTGTGTTTCAGGCAACGTTAGTCTATCAAAGGAATTTCTGAGTTTTGTCTGTATTGTTATATATTAGTCTTGATTCGGGAACAGTATCACATCTTTAGCTCTACACACAAATAAATTTTCTGCTGATAAGTTTAATACTTGGGATTAGCGAAAAGATGCTACTTTTGAGTATCCTTATATGCTGATTCTATTTAGAAGATTTGGAGAGAATTTGTGATTAAGAGAGATATAAAGGAAGGAGGGAAGCTTCTGAACCTTTACAGAGGGCCTCAGTGACATTAATGACTAGTTATATAATTTCTCTAAAATTAGCAAAAGAAAATCTTGTGCCTAAAGATGACAGGAGCCCTGGAAATCTAATCTGAAAACTGGAAAAAACTTGTCAGTGTTCTTTTTTTCCTGCTCTACATTCATTTTTAGCAACAGTGGAAGAAATTTGAAATGAAATACAACAGTGAAATCAAGTCAAAGGAAAATGGATGCCATCAGTAAATGCAAAGAAAAAAATACAGTTCAGTGTGCTTCCCAGCAGTCCTTTCTCTTGAGACTAAATGTTGCAAATTAAATTCTTAGTCTTACTTTTGAAAGTATATGACCATGAAATTACACATTGATCCTGAATTTGTTTTCCTGGATCATGACCATTTGTTCTCTTAAAAACACATGTTTGGCCTCAAGTTATTTCTCTAAATTTCTTTGAAAAATTTCATTTTTTCTTAAGAAAATTATATTTTATTATGAAGATTGAAGATAAAGTGTCATATGCTGGCTTATCACATGTGGGAGATACTCAGTGTAGAACTGCAACTATGATTGTTATATCTGATATTATAACAATAACTTTCTGTTAATTTTCAGATATTATTTACTTATAATACATTTATGATAATGATTTGTAAATAGAATTCATGCATCTAAGGTTGCTATTTGGTACACATATAATGATAGTCACAATGAAAATAAACCTACTGTGCAATGTCGTATTTTTCTTTTTCTTTTTTTTTATTAATTTATTTTATCACTTTACAGCCTGATCATAGCCCTCTTTCTCCTCCCCACAATTCTCACCCTCACAGCCCCCTCCTACCATTCTCCTTAGAGAAGAGGAAGCCCATCCATGAATGTCAACACACCCTGGCACGTCACAGCAGGACTAAATGCATCCACTTCCACTGATGCCAGACAAGGCAGCCCAGCTAGGGGAAAGGGATCAAAGCCATGCAACAGAGTCACACACAGCCTCTGCTCCAGCTGTTAGGGGACCCACATCAAGAACAAGCTGGACATCTGCTGCATATGTGTAGCAGGTCTGGATCCAGCCCATGCATGCTCTTTGCTTGGTGGTTCAGTCTCTGTGAGTCCCCATGGGTCCAGGTTAGTTTACTCTGTAGGTCTTCTTGAGGTGTCCTTAATGCCTCAGGCTCCTTCAATTCTTCCTTCCACTCTTCCACAAGACTTCCTGAGCTCTGCCTATTGTTTGGCTGTGGGTCTCTGCATCTGTTTCCATCAGTTGCTGGGTGAAGCCAGTCAAAAGACAGTTATGCTAGTCTTCTGTCTGCAGTCATAGCAGAGTATTGTTAATAGTGTCTGGGGTTGGTTCTCTCCCATGGGGTGGGTCTCAGGTTGGGCCAGTCATTGGTTGGCCATTCCCTCAATCTCTGCTTTACTTTTTTTTTTTAAGTTTTTTTCTGGTTGATTTTATTTTTATTTTTATTTATTTTTTGACATTTTTTTATTAATTTATTCATATTACATCTCAATTGTCAGCCCATCCCTTGTATCCTCCCTTTCTTTCCTCCCTCCTGCTTCCCCCTCTACTCCCTTCCCCTATGTCTGTGACTGAGGGGGACCTCCTCCCCCTGTATATGCTCCCAGGGTATCGAGTCTCTTCTTGGTGACTTATTATCTTTCCTCTGAGTGCCACCAGGCCTCCCCATCCACGGGACAGGGTCGATACCCACCAGACGAAATTTGTGGACAAATGGATTGAACTAGAAAGTATCATAATGAGTGAGTTCACTCAGAAGCAAAAAGAGTCAAATGGTATATACTCACTTATATCGAGACACTAGGCCAAGGGGTACGCCCCCATGAAAAACTTTACCTACCAGGAAAGTGGGTCAGAGGGGAGGACATCCTATTGAGACTTTAGGGGTGAGAAGCCTGGGAGAATGAGGAAATAGAAGGATCCAGAGGGTCCTGGAAAACTACAGGCGGGTCTGGGCCCTGGAGTCCTCCTCAAACTATGGCACCAGCCAAGGAAAATATAGGCAGTAAACTTCGAATCCCTACCCAGACTAGCCGATGGACAGGACATTCTCCACCGTTAAGTGGAGAACGGGATCTGACTTTCACACAAACTCTGCTTTACTTTTATCCCAACACTTCTTGTAGGCAGGACAAGTTTTGGGTCAAAAATTTTATGGGTAGGTTGGTGTCCTCCTCCTTTTACTAGACATCACACCTGGCTATAGGAAGTGGTGACTTCCATACTGGTGACAAGCTGAACTGGAATTATTTGGGTTCAGGGATTGTTGTTGACATAGTTGGTTTAAGCTACTATATCAAAATACTCTATACTTAGTAACTTATGAACAATAGTTTTCTGTTCCTCATAGGTAGCGTTTTCTATGCCTTTACATAGAATAAGTAGCTAAGGGGTTCTCTCCAGGTCTTACATAAGGACTAATCCATTTATGAGGGCACAGGTCTTTTAACCTGACATCTCTCCAAAGTCCCTAACTTGAAATAGCACCACGGTTGCAGTTAGGATGTCAGCACATGGAATTTGAAGGGACACTAACAGGTAAACAATAACAATGGTTAAGTGAAGGCCCTTATCCTTATGTAAGTGCCATTTGGTAGACACTGTATGCTAACAAAGGTGGGCGTAATCAAGAAGGAGTTTAATGTCCAATATTAGTTTCTGCATTAATTTCAGGTTTTCCTTGCCTGGAATTCTACCAGTCAAGTCATGTGTGTATATATATATAACTTTAAATTGCTATTATTGATTACTATCCTCCACTTAACGGGCTTTGATCTAATGGAGTTTCCTTTTAGGCATTCCTGTTGGATATTGTTTTGTTTTGTTTTGTTTTGTTTTTGTTTTTCCAGACAGGGTTTCTCTGTCTTAGTCTTGGCTGTCCTATACTTGCTTTGTAGACCAAGCTGGCTTTGAACTCACAGTGATCCACCTGCCTCTGCCTCTTGAGCACTGGAATTAAAGGCATGTTCCACCAAGCCCAGCCCCTGTTGGATATGTTAACTACAGTAAAACATCAATATTTATTTTTTAAAATTTATTAATAACAATTAATGACTTTATTAATGACTAATATTATTTCAATCCCAGAAATATATACACAAATGAAACTTGTTTCTCCATTTTCAAGGAAGTTGATCTATTTGGAAAGAGATTAAGGGAAACAGCAATTGTAACTTAATTATATCACTTTATGTGCAATTTAGGATTTCCATGATTTTCACATAATTTCACAGGATGGCAATAGCTGGAGTAAGAAATATGAGGAACTTGCTTAACAAAAAATAAAGATTTTTCTCAGTGCTGTCTACTGTCTACCACATGGATAAATGCCTTCACTTATCCATTATATAGAATGAAGAGCACAGCCATCAAGAGCTAAGTGTGTATGACTTTTCTAACTGGTGGTAGGACTGTTATTATAATCAAAGCTCTGAGGTTGGTAATATCATCCAAGCAACTAGTGTTGGCTAATAGATAAGCTCTGGGAAGAACGCCAGAAACAATTTTTCTTCTATTGTTTAGATAGATTAATTCTTTCACGAATCTTAAAGGGCGGGCTTTAGCAAACATTCTTAGGATTATATTATCATGCTCTCAGAGTTTCATTAAGGGAGAAACATGCCTCAGAATGACAAGCATACCCAGAGAAGCTGCCTCTACATCTGGTCCTATTGACCCATGGTCACCTGCAGAGATCATGGACAGCTGGAAATAGAAAGCCTCCAGGCTTTTTCAAGAATGGTTCATGTTGGTTATGAGTAAATACAAATTTCTCAACATACACATTTCTTAACTGTCCCGTAGAAGTCTTTAGTCAGGAAATCATTCACTTGCAATGATGTTGGTATGAATTAATGTACTATTGGAGTCTAGTTATATGTTAGAGCCCATGAACTTCTGTCTATATCAAGACAGGGTGGTGATCAACACTCTACCAAATATGTGAGTCAGGTTAAAATACCTCGAAGTGGGAATATTGTGGTCAGTGGGCACAGATATCTGGATACGGAAGCTGGAGTTCAATCTAGCTTCGGCTGTTGTCTAAGTTATAGAAGCTCCACAAACACTAAAATGCCCATAGTTCTTGGGAACATGGCTGTGGGTAGTTACCAAATAGAAACTTGTGCCTCATGGCTCCCTGTCACTTGATTGACTGAATCCATGTTCCTGCCTTCCTCAATTCTGAATCATGAAAAAGAACATCTGTCAGAGAAATGTGGACACATACATCCAAACTGATGCTAAGATAGGCTTACCTTCAATTTTGGACCTTTTGGACACCTTGTTTTCACATAAAGCAGAGAAACAGCTTGAAAGCTGAAAGCTCTAAGCACTTGCTTTAGCCTTCATATTTTTGAAAGAAAGAGCCACTTTCTTCTTGAATAAATAAAGAAAGTTCTTCAAAGGGGTTGGGGATATAACTCAGCAATAGAGCACTTGTCTAGAATGGCCAAGTCTCAGTATTTCCAAAGGAAAGGTTACCAAATTAGAATCCTGTCGGTTTTCTACCATATTATGCAAATCCAAGTGTGTCTGCACTCAGAAATCCTCTTTCCCTTTCCTGTTACAATTATGATATGGCACACCATGTTTCAGAGGCTAACTATTTTATTTATGCTCAGAATTCTAGTTTACAGGAAAGTTTTACCTCTGTCAATTCCTTTCATGTGACACTGCCACATCACCTTCCCTCTTCTCAAACAATTCTTTGATCTCTTCTAGTACAGGAATGTTTTTCTTGACTTAGTACTATCCTTAAGTCATACTATGTTGATTCTTCATCTTCACAAGTATTAAATTTTAAGAGGCGAAGATGGGAATATTTGAAAGAAGATATGAATGAGACATAGCCCCAGCTTCGTAGTCTACAGATCCATAGGGGTATGAGTGGCTTAACTGAGAGCATGCTCTGTGAAGAGTCCTAAGAAGAAACACAGTTTAATGGGTCTTCATAACCCTGCAAGGGACTTTTAATGAGCACAAGTTGTGGGAGAAGGCTTGAGTGGGAAAAAACGTCAGAGAAACAGTGCTTTCAAGAGACAGATTAGATGTAAAAAAAAAAAAAAAAAAAAAAAAGCCACAGTGATATGTGAGGGTAAGGCTGGTAGAATGGTGCTTCTTAAATGTTTCCAAACACCCAATCCATAAGAATCAACTGCAGTAAGCAAACAACAAGGATAAACTAATAAACAAATATTGAAAGAAGCAGGTTATACTTAGAATACTTGACCTTAAGACACTCTGTCCTAATATAAAAAATGTAACATTTCCTTTAAAATTAATGCTAATAAGGGAGGTAGAGTTGAATGGCAAAACAGTTTTACTGGGTGGTGCCTATTATCAGTCACAGGATTCCATACATGACAAAATACCATTGTTTGAACTGTGTTTTATAGCCACTTTCTTTCTCTTTGATTCTCCTTAAATATATATATGATTAACTGATATAAAAAGAAATAAAAACAGAAGGTAATTTTTAAAAAAATCAACTGCATCCAGATGAAGCTATAGATTCCCAGCTTCCTGTGGTGGTTTTTATGATGACATGAATGTGATAGGGGTTAGCCTTGACTGACACTTGTATTTGTGCATGCATGTTCACCTGCATGCCCGGGCTAATAAGTTGATGTGGTAGATGGGGCTTTGTGGAGATTTGCATAGGAGATGTAACGTTAGGCTCAGGTACTTGAACCCACAGTCTCCAGTTGGATACACTCTTTGGGATGGTTATGACTTTGTTGTTCTATAACTTTCATATATTTTATAAAATATTTTTTGCATGTTTCAGTGAAGGTGTTTCTGAATGAGATAAGGTTTAAGCCATTGTACATTGATTTAAGGAGATTTCTCCCCATAATTTTGTGGATTTTATCCACAAAGTTAACTGTCTTACTTTGTTATAATGATATATCCAGTAACGAATCTTAAAATGAAAAAAAAATAGCTTGAGAATTCTGGCAGTGCATCTCCATGGTGGACAAAACCAGCAACATGCACAGAGCCTTGCATTTGATCTTTAGTACTCTCTGCCATCTTTAGAAGAAGGAATGGACTAAGTAGAGACTTCTGGAAGTAATAGCAGTACTTAAACAGTGAGGATTATGAGGGCAGAAAAAAATCCTGAGGAAGATTAACTGCTGAGGAATAAATAGTGTCACAGCAGTGAGTCGGCCACTTGTACTAGCAGAGCAGATTAATCGATGGCAGTGGGATATAGCATCAAAGAGGTACATAAATATCCAAGTGTAATCATAGGCTTTGGTGGTTACAGAGCCCTTGAATAGCTTGACAAGATTATATTTAAGATAAGGATCTCTGTTTTTATTCTGGAACAGAATTTGTTGAGAAATTAGAAGCCAGGGGGTACTGGAAATGAAAAGTAAGTGAAAAGGCTGTTGCTAAAGGGAAAAATCAAGTCTAATATACAAGTGAGTTTGAGCAGAAAGGAAGGAGAGTTCCTATGAGAGAGGGACAAAGATGGAAGCAGGATGTTAGCTGTAGTCTTGATCTCAAGTATGAGAGAACATACAGACACTTCAGAAATCAGAAGAAAGCCTGCAGGGCAGTGTGTATACAGAGATGGAGGATGGATGTTATGGCGATGCTGAGGGTCACAGACATAGATGTTGACATGATGAAGAGTAAAGGTCAGCATGTGGAAACTCATGGTGACAAAGAGTTAGAGCTGTGGCTTAGGAGAGAATTAGCTAAAGATGGACCAATTGCTAAACAGTAGATTTAAAGACTGGCTTTACTAGTGATGGTAATCAGGATCATCCCATTTTAGTTTACTAAAGGCTTACTATCCCAGACTCAGGAAGGGTGTCAACACTGCACTAATTATGTGTGTTTAGGATATAAAGAGACACCAGAAGTTTCGTGTTCAAGAAATGAAGGTCTTCCTGAGCGGTATGCGGGGGAGTTGGATGAAGTGATGCCATATGGATGTAGTTTGGAAGGTAAAGAGATACACTGACAGGTTTCTGCCAGTCGTCTTGAAACCCAAAACATAATCTTAAGTCAGGCTTGTTCCCTTCTATGGCCTGGAGAATTATTCAAATAGTCACCTCTAGTACCTGCCAATTGACTCAGAGGATGACTCCAGGTGGCTACAAGCTTCGCCATCTGCTTTGGATCCTTTTTCCTAGATTTCTCTGCCATTGACATCATGTCTTGGAACCTTTCCTTCTGGCTGGCCCCAACAGATTGATTTGGACATTCTGCCATGCTTTGGACAATCATGGCAGCATGTGCAGTTTCTCAAATTGCCCTCCATGGCCCCTGGGGCCAGCTGGAAGAGGTGATCCACCTTTCTTTGAAGCTCCCTGAGTACCTGCTGTGCCTGTTTTAAGGGACACTGAGAGGATTCACTGTTGTGCTCCTAGACTGAGCAAATTCTGTGTTCAAATGTTTGTTGAAAATTCTGACATAGTTGGGGAATTAGTTATATTTTATAATACTCAGAGTCATATAAGATAAAACATGAATACTAAAGAGATGCAACCATAATGGCCATGAAGCTTGCTCACCAACGCAATGATGCTATGATAGGAAATTTTGACTCACATAATAATATACATTGCTGAGGGCTAATCTCTCTCTTTCTCGCTCTCTCTTTTAAAGAGTTAGAACAGCAGCTGCGATCCTATAACTGCTGAATTGTCATGCCTTGTGTAATTGAAAAGCACCACTGGAAAGATAATAACAATCTATTGGGAATCTATTGGGTTTGGAGTGAATTTGATAACAGTAAATATTTCAGTGTTCACCTCCAGAATTTCTTAGGTAGGCTAGCGTCCGACATAGTTCTGATGAATTTTTAGTGAAAAACAACTGTTTCATATTAGTTGATTATTCATCCAATACAGAGATTTCTGGGTGTTTTGCTCTGGCTCTCAGAGTGACTCATACTGAGTGGAATGACAGCACAGGAGGCTGATCCTCATCACTCACAGATGCCCTCTAGTATTATCTGCATCATCTGTAATGAAGACAGCACTGGCCTCAGAACCAGAAGAAATGATTTTTTTTCTTGCTCTTTTATCATAGTTTTTCTACGACTTTTTACCTTAAGCTGTTATGTTACTTTGGGGACGTTAGTGTCTACGTTTTCAGTCTGACTAGTTGACACATCTTCCCAAAAGGCCAGGTGCTTACATGAAGTTGTATAAGTGACTCAAGTTTTACAACACACACACACACACACACACACACACACACACACACACACACACA
>OU015749.1:45552921-45583177 GCA_907169655.1 Acomys percivali
ACACACACACACACACACACACACACACACACACACACACACACACACACACACACTACAAAGTAATTCTTTACATTTTCCTCAATGGACAACAACTGGGGAAACTTGAGCAGTTATTTATGTGCATTTACACCATTCCCATTCGGAGCAGGTCTTCAGGTAAGTGTGTGAAAAGGATGGAAGACCCGATACAGCAGACCATAAGAGTAAATAGGGAGATGCAGAATTTTTTCCTTGCTACCTTTCAGCGTTATTACGATTACAGACACCTGCCTCACTGCTTGGCTGTTTAAATGAGTTCCACGTATTCAAATACACATCCTTCTTCTTGTACATAAAATACTTTATTCATTAGCTCATCTCCCTAGCTGTTACTATTTTAAAGCAGATAAGAATTTACATATATTTAGTTTCATTTTATCAATATTATTAGATAAATGATAGCCAAAGAAAGATTCACTCAACTGCTTCAGAATCATTTTCTACTCCATTGAAATATTTACATATTTATTTCTGGGAATATCAATTGTTAAGTGCATAACCCAATTTCCTTTTACAAATTGATTGAAGAATTTCATTATTTACATACACCCACATAACATATAAATCCATTTAAAATTCTCATTTTTCTACTTTTGTTGGGATGAAGAAAAACTATTTTAAAGCACCACCAAAATTACTTTTCTTTTCCAAAGAAAAGCCATACAAAGAAATTTGAAGGCATTCTTTAAAATTTTAGGAATAATGCAGTATGTGAGTAATATGAAAATACAATACACAGGCTGTGATTCTGTCATGGAACTTACTTTTTTTCTGTAAGCATCAATATGCTATATTTTAGCTGGTGTTTCACTGATAGAACTTATTAGCTTAAACTGTTATATGACTAAAACAATATTGTCAGTCAATGACACTAAACTAGTTACAGTGCTTTGTAGAACAATACTTATTTTATAGCATTTATTACATAAATTCAAGCTAACTTTGACTCCAGGAGTCATAGGTTTATAAAAATTAGTCCCCATTATGAAATGCCTGCTATGTTTTGAATTTGAAATTTCTCCCACAAGTAGGTCCTATCTCAAAAGTCATGTGATTTTGGGACCTTTTCTACCTTAACTTGCTTTTGTGTATTCTTGCAGTGATGTAACACTGGGTCTGTATTTCTTTGATAAGAAAACTTACCTTGAAGTGACATCACCTAAAGAATGGATGCACTCCTAGTCTTATTGTGACTTGTAATGTTGTATTAAGTTGATATCCCTGGAAGAGCTACTCTTTTCTGAAGGGAAACAGAAAAGGAGTGGATCTGGGGTAGAGGGGAGCTTCAGGGGAAGGACTGAGAGGGTTGAAGGGAGGGGAAACTGAGGTCATGATGTAATATATAAGAGAAGAGTAAATAAAAAAGAAAACCAACGCTATAAGAAAAGAATATATATTGTAATTAGATGAAATGGTTATGTGCCTTTTTAAAACTTAATGCGGATACTAGTTGAAGTATTTTATGTAAAAGGTTTATGCAAATGTCTAGCTACTGCATGCAGCTTCTTCCCTTGATCCATAAATATGCATATCTAGATTATTTTGTTTTGGAATAATATATTGGAATGTTGAAGTCTTTAGTACATTCTCTTTACCATATATCATTATAAATACTATAAGACATATCCTACATAAGCTAAAATGTTACAGACCACTCATAGGGATTCTTAATATAAAATTCTGCAGGTGGATGGGATTCAGGACGTAGATAAAACATGATTAACACAACTAACTCTAGAAGAATGTGGCTGCCAGGGAAGGATGTGGGATGCCAAGGGAGAAAAGCACTGAAAAGGGCTGAAAAATTTTCAAGATGGCACTGATAAGAATACAGCATCAGACTCCTCAATTAACATAAAAAGACAATAGAAGAATTACAAACATGGGCTGTGGGTGTGGTCTGTGCACTAAACCATCCAGATCACCAAGGAAACCCAAGGAAGGCAGGGTAGATCTCAAAGTGGGAATGGCTGCTGTATAATCTTGAGATTTTTATAGTTTAAAGTGAAATAAATCTCATGATTTTGATACAGAAAGAGAGAAGGAAGCATCTCCAAACTTGTAAATTTTCAAGGGAATGAGAGGAAAAGCATGATCACTAAGGGTAGCTAAAGTCATAGGAGACAGGCAGTGACTGTGCCTTAGAATCTCCACTCTGTCTTCATCTCAAAAACCAACATCTCAGAAACCATGAAGTTAAAGTTTCTGGGAAAGAAATACTAACTAAAATGGACTACAATCATGATGCCACTTAATAGGAAATGAATTAGGGTTTGGATAAAGAATGAAGAAATGTTATTTCATGCCGTATTTGCCACAGCAATGTTTCTACAACATTGCTGAGACTCATTTGATAGTAGTACACTGGATGCAGATTTAACACGAACAACTTGAGGCATACTAAAAAGCTTGGAGCACTCATACTTTTTGATTTCAGAACACACTGAAGTATGACAATAACCAAGATAACATGTATGTAAAATAGCTATAAATCAATGCAATCAAATTCAGGATCTAGGAAAAGCAGAACCTTCCATTTTGGTCAAACAAATTTTGAAAAATATTGAAATAAAATTGAATGAAGATGGAATATTTTTGGGATGTCTGGATGATTGCATGCAAAATAATGTGATGGGAGTCCTTTTCTCACATGATATTAATAGTCTGACTCAAATTGAATCATGAATTTGCATATAAAAGCTAAGCTCACTAAATCTCCTGGAAGAAATCATGAAAATAGATCTTTATGCTTTTGTTTGTGAATTTTTACATTTGACAGCAAAAGTACAAAGAAGAAAATTAACTATTTATGAATAAACTTCATTAAAATGTAAGTTCATATTTGAATGAGTGTCATATATATACATCAAATATCAAATAGAAGAAAATATTTTCATAACATTTATTAGTAAGAATCATATATATATATTTTACAACTGAACAAAAATGGTATTTTCATTAAAACAAAGTAAATAATTTGAATGTGTTTCTCCACAAAAATATACAAGTAATCAGAAGCACATGAACGATATGAAATCTGATTAAACAGTAATGCAATGCAGCTTAAATCTACATTACATGTCTACATCAAAAGGTATATTATAATATATCTACTATTTTATGTTAGGGCCAGCAAAAAAGTTAAGAAATTACATATGACATATTACATAAGTTATTAAATTTATTCTATTAATAAATGTCCTCTCTTTGGACATTTATCCTTTTGACTACATCAAATTCATGGTCCTAAGAAAATATGCAGATAGGGAAGGTAAAAGAAAGAGCTACACAAAGAAGAAACATTTCATCCTTTCAGGAAGACTTTCCCAGTGTTTGTTCTTTTCAAATTTCTGTAAGTCCAGGAATACTCTCACCATGTTTTGAGAGAGCAGATTTCTTTTCTTTTTAATTTTATGTTATTAATTTATTCATATTACATCTCAATGGTTATCCCCTGCCTTGTATCCTCCCATTCCTCCTTCCCTCCCATTTTCCCCTTAATCCCCTCCCCTATGACTTGACACCAAAAAGGGCTACCTTCTCTTTGGTTGTAGAGCCAGGAGAAAGAGACAGAATCTAGAGGTAATATGGATCAGGAAAATGTTCTCATCCTCATCACTAGACATCCTAGCAGTCTGGCAGAAAGATCTGGAGTTCCTTGATCTGAGGGTTTCAGGACTGAAGTCTAGCCTGTCGCAAATGCTTGTGGGAAGAATCATCTGTATACAGAATCTGGATTTTTGTTTATATGCATGTGCTCTCAATTAGTTTCTTTGTATCAAAAATTTGAGGAAATGTTTATAAATATACCAATCATTTCGGTCATTTTTATTGTATAGATTTTTTTGGCACAGATTTTTGATAGAAAAGGAAAATTGGGCCTCACATGTTTTGGACAGTATCCTTACCATTTGATTTCTTAAGAAAAAACATTCTCATATCTTTAAACAAATTCTGTAGCTTCAAACAAGTGGAATAGAGAAAGTAAAACTTAGTCTTGACAAAAAACGAACAACCAAACAAAAACCAAAAAACCCAAACCTTTCTTGTTATTTACTGGTTTCCATTCCAGTGACAGAGCTGCACATTTTTAGACTAGGAAACCTGTAATGGAGAACATATTTACTTTAGAATGTAATTAACATATGTTAATGAAATTTCTGACAAATATAGAATAAAGTTGCTATTTGTACAAATCATTATATTTTTCTTAAAGCAAAAATGTGTAAGGGGCTGGTGTTGAACTACCAAAGTTGCTAAAGGTGATCGTGTACTTGTGATCATCATACTTGTAGCTCTCAAGTGGTAGAATTATAATTGTGTACCAACACATATAATTTACATGGTACTGATACTATGATTCAAACCTAAGGCCTCATGGGTGCTAAGGAAGCAGACTACCAAATGAGTTATAACCCAGATCATTATTTTTTCTATTTTTAAAATAATTTTAGGAAAGGGAATGAGAAGGAAGATATGAGAGGTGAATGCAAACAAAGTATAATAGTGTATATGAATAGAATATCACAATGAAACCCACTCTAAATCCCTTTAATTAAGGAGAATATGGGCACCACAGTCAACTTGTACTGTAATACCCGACATCTTGTGTTCTAAGATTGCATAAAACTGTTATACTTATGTATCACTCAGTTTAATGTTAATGGAACAAATGCATAGACAAGTTACTCAGGACATTCTAATATGACATAAAATCAAGTTATATACATTGCCTTTAATTAACCTTGGGTAAACTGTCTAGGCAGAGGTCTTCATAAAGCCTCCTTTAGAACTGTGCTTAACTGGAGACAAAAGAGGAAAATTATTACCTTCTGGGCCCTTTAGCAAATGAATAAACAGCATGGGTCCAATTGAGAAGCCACTCCTGCATAGTCAGAGGGCAGCAGTTATTAACCAGTCTTTGAAGAGATTATGTTATTTCCACCTCTCCTGATGAGCATAAAAAATTGATAGAAAAAGATCAGTTGACCAAAATAGAGCCAAAGATTATGTTATTCGCAAGGTACTCAGGTGCAAATGAAATTCGTGACAGCTTCCGTTAAGCCTGAACACAGCAGAGTCAAGCTAATAGAAAGGGATAAAAGTCCCTTAAATACAATAATGAGATGGAGCCCTTGTTCATTTTGATAGGAAATCTAAGCTCTACAGAAAAAAGAGGAACAGACCCAGCTCCTCCAGGAGGCAGAATGTGAAGAGGCTCTTGCTAGAGATAAAGGAATTAAAAACTATATATGACAAGTTTTCCCTTTTGCCTCAGGACTGTGGTTTTCAATTTGATACACTTTTACAGTTATTGCTGTAGATACTTAGTAATGTTTGGGAATTCTTTTTTACATTAGACCTGACAAGGAAAGTTCTACTGCCATTTGGTGTATAGCCTAGATTTTGCTAAATATTATAGTGTATCCAACCTAACCCCATGCCTGAGAGCTCTACATGTAACCTTCATAGCTCACTTTCCCACATCACTAACCCTCTGTTTTTGTCTTTTGTGCTAAAAATAAATATAGGAGGGCTTGAGGATAGTCAGCTAGCAAATGGTTGGCCTAGCAAGCGTGAAGACCTGAGTTGAATGGCATAAAGAAAACACATTTGTGGTGGCATGGCCTTATAATTGTAGCACTGTGGAAGCACAAACAGACTGAGTCCTAAGGCCTGTTTCCAAGCCAGCCTAGATCTAGCTCTTAGCCTAACCTGCTCCGCATGAGGTGAGTTCTAAAGCAGTGAGCAAGATCTTGTCTTGAAAATTAAAGAAATAATAAAATCATAAAAAGGTGGTACCCAAGGAGTGACAGTCAGGTTGGACCCCCCCCACACACACACACTGCATGCATGCTCTTGCACACATGTGCACACATGCATAGGCATGCACACACCCCAGTGCATGCACATGCATATGCAGACAGAGAGAGAAAGACAGAGATAGAGAGGGTGCAGACAGATGTATGAGCCTGATGGACATTCACCTCCCACATACATAGAGCGCATACACAAATTTTAAAATTTAATAACTATAGAATCTTCAGATAATTCAACATCTTGGGGGAAAAGGGAACTAATCAGAATGGCTCCCTATTTCTACTGATGCTTTAGCCCAATATATCCTATGACCCACTGGATGTAACCCTGGGTTGGTGTTTCTCTCTGTGATCCCCCAAATAGAGTGAAGATGTGTAAGATTCCATGTGACCCAATTATATTTCTTGATATTTGAATAAAGACTATGAGGGGCTCTTGTCTCTTTTCACCACTGTCTCATGTAACTTGTGGTGCAGGTATATGACTTGCCAGACTTGAGCCAATTTGTAACCAGTTCACAGTGAACATCTATTCTCACTAAATGAATAATTAGCCAAATTATTCATTTAACTATGTAAATGATACTGAGTTTGAGAAACCGTCAAGGAACTAAGAGATGATGCTGTTTGCAGACTTGGCATCCTGGGTACCAGATAGGAGTTTCAAGAGAGGAGAATGACCTGAGAATAGATGCTGAGTGGCACTGTGGACGTGTCTAAGGTAACCAAGAATGGGAAGAGTTCAGATTAATCAATACTGTATCCTCAACAGTACTCCTCTCAGACAGCCTGTTGTTGCCCTGCATTATAGATATCTTCCAGCCCTGACTAGCCTCTTTCATGCACTCCAGCAGTTCATAGACAGAGTAGATGGTAGGGTGGGTCAACACAAAGCCCTGGATCTGGGCCTAGGAGGTAGGGTAAGTTGGTCAGCCTGCCAGCTCTCTTGCACTCACAACATCTACTGGGGCCAGCTCTCCCACAGCCATGTCACCAGCTGTTAACATTACCATTCATAACAATAGCAAAATTACACTTATGAAATAGCACCAAAAATAGTTTCATGGTTGGGGGGGTCATCACAACATGAGGAACTGTATTAAAGGGTCACAGCATTAAGGTTGAAAACCATTTCCATAAATTATTTTGCATTGTTATGTTTTCTAATTAAGTTGTGAAAAGTGATTTCTGGTATTACTTATCTGTTCTGAATTACTGAGAATGATCACAATAACTTAACAACACAATCATTCATTATTATTGAAGACACACTACAGGCATTGAGTGAGCACATAACATTTATCATTTATATGGCTTTCTTTAAGCATCTTTAAGCAAGTAGACCTCATATACATCATTGAGTTCTGTTTTAAATGTTGAGTGGTTGTGAAAAATTTATCCTTCTATATGGCTATGTAGCAATATTTTTAGATAATTTAATTTAAATGTGTTTTAAACATTTAAACTTTATTTTCTTAAAGCCCTTTTAAAGTCTAGTGAGATGGCTTATCAGGGCATTTCTTGTTATGCCTGATGATTTGAGTTCCATCCAGGCATCTATATAATCTAAGGAGAGAACTCTATACACATACACACCATGTTGCACACTCATAGACACACACATATGCACACACACGCATGCAAACACGCACACGCACATGCACACATACACCCCACAACCTGAGGCTTGCTTACTGTTTTGTCTGTTTAATGTTCTAGTTGCATGAAAACCACTGTATCATATCATAAAAGACATCTCTGGTCATGCCTTGTACTGGCTGTTGAGCCATTCTATTCCTGATTTTGTTGATAAATGAATATGCTAATAAAGTTTGCAGAAGATGAGCACTAGAAAATATATGAGAACGCAAAACAGCAGCTAAGTGGAGACTTCTCAAAGTCAATATTGCAAGAATATTAAAATGTAGAAATGCAGTACATATTTATAGCATTTTCTATTGTTCAAATTAAATGTGCTCTTATAATAGTTTCACTTCTAGAGTTTATTATTTTCCATTAAAATACAAATTCTTAGGCAGTGGCATGTGTTACTACTTTCTCACCTCGTTCTTGGCATTGCAAATATAACTGTATTATGTACTGAGTAAATAAATATTGCATAACCTAACAAAATGTGTACAAGTAACTTCATAAATAGATATTAGATATAAAATATTAGGTTTTTATTTATTTCAAAATAGTTATAAATATTTATACCTTATAGATTACTTTATTAATGATAAAATATTATGCCAATTTTAGATAAAAATTACATAGGCAAAAAACTAAACTTTAAAACTACCTTTGAAGGAATAGGTAGGGATTCTGAAAGTTACTGCAGATAGTTTTTCTCATTTTAGCTGGGTTGGTTGGTAATGCCTGACTTTAGAGCAGGTTAACACTGCTTTCAGTTTCAGATTAGCAGCATTGAAAGGCTCATTAAAATTGCGAGGCATTGAATTCCAACTCCTGCAGTCACAAAACTCCATAGTTATAGAGTCTTGACTTTCTTTAATATCAAAAAAGTAAAATATGTTGATTCTTGATAAAATCTCATCAACATTATTTTCATTAGAGATTAAGCTATCAGAAAAAAATAAAGTCTGTGCATTCCAAAATATTTTCTGACATAGTTGGAAGATGGTTTCAAAGTATTTAGACCACTTTTCTGGGTAAATACCCATTTTTAATAATAAAATCCAAATTCAGAGACGAAGGTTGAATGTCAAAGTGGTTGATTGCTATTTGATTTGATATGTCTTCATAGCACACATTAACACAATATTTTAGCTAGAAAGTTTCCTACACTGGTTTCATGTATTTAAAATTAGAACTGGATTAATTAGCTATATAAATTTTTCTAATTATATGTATGTTGAAAAGTAATGTTGTCTTAGAACTCTATGTTCTGGGCCCTGAATAATATTTTGCTTGATTTAGACAAATATTAATTAGTATTATAAAAAACCAATTACTTCTGAGTTAAATTGAAATTTTGAAAACATTTCGTATTTTTATTATGTGATCATTTAACAACTATATGTTGCTAATGGATTATTGATTAAATGAAAAACTGTATCTAGCATCATTGAGTTTATGTATTTATGGTTTATTTGCTGTATACTGTGAATACAAATATAACAACAAAGGCAAAACATACTTAACACTAAACTTTGGTGTAACCTGGTAAATGGTAATCAAGGATAATGTACAGTCTGCTCAGCTAGCATGTTCAGATGTACAGAATTCAGCATTGGGTATGCTAATATTATAAAACATTTTGTTGAGTTCTGATATGTCTATTTTCTGAAATACAGTTCATTTATTATTTAGCAAAATAAGTCAAGTTTCTGCTCTACACAAGGCATTCTCGTAAGTGATATTTTAACAATTTTACCTTGATGAAAACTTTTACCAAAGTAAAATTTCAAGTTTTTCATTTATATTAAACAACATACAAATACAATTACAATATTATATATAGAACAAGTTTTAAATTTAAACTTTTATTTTTTAGTCTGATCTCAATCTTTCTTCTTTTTTACTTTTCTTTTGCAATTGTAGCAAGATAATTATAATTCTTTATCACATATGATTATTTTTATGATTCTCATCCCACTGACATTCTTACAACCATATTCTATTCTTTCTATTTGAAGATTTTGTACACACATCCAGTTTTTTCACTTCTTTTATTAAAATTAATTTATTTATTAATTCATTCATATTACATCTCAATTGTTATCCCATCCCTTCTATCCTCCCATTCCTCCCTCCCTCACCCTTTCACCCTATTCCGTTCCCCTATGACTGTGACTTAGGGGGACCTCCTCCCCCTGTATATGATTATAGGGTATAAATTCTCTTCTTAGTAGCCTGCTATCCTTCCCTTGAATGCCACCAGGCCTCCCCATCAAGAGGATGTGGTCAAATATGGAGCATCAAAGTTCATGTGAAATCCAGAGGGTCCTAGAAACCTACAAGAATAACATGATGATAGACATATTTGGGCCCAGGGGTCCCGCTCAAGCTATGGCTCCAGCCAAGGACAATACAGGCCGTAAACTTCAAACCCCTACCCAGATCTCGCCAATGGACAGGACATTCTCCACAGTTGAGTGGAGAGTGGGGTATGACTTTCACATGAACTCTGGTGCCTCATATGTGACCACGTCCCCTGGAGGGGGAGACCTGGTGGCACTCAGAGATAGGATAGCAGGCTACCAAGAAGAGACTTGATACCCTGTGAGCATATAAAGGGGGAGGAAGTCCCCCTCAGTCATAGTCATAGAGGAGGGGAGTAAGAGGAAAATGGGAGGGAGGAAGGAATGGGAGGATAAAAGGGATGGGATAACCACTGAGATGTAACAAGAATAAATTAATAAAATAAAATTTAAAAAAAAGAAATTCAGTTCCCACTCTTCACTCATCTGTAGAGAATGTCCTGTCCCTTGGCTAGATCTGAGTAGGGACTTGCTGTTTACTACACATATTGTCCTTGGTTGGTGCCATAGTTTGTGCAGAACCCGTGGGCCCAGATCTGCCCATCATAATGTTCTACTTGAGGGTTTCTAGGACACTCTGGATCCTTCTATTTGTCCATTTCCCCATACTTCTCTCACATAGAGTCTCAAAAGGATGTCTTCACATCTATCCCACTTTCCTGATAGGTGAAGACTTTCATGGGACATGCCCCTTGGACTAGTGTCTAGTTATAAGTGAGTAGCTACCATTTGAGTCTTTCTGCCTCTGGGTTAACTCACTTATTATGATCTTTTCTAGTTCAATCCATTTGTCCACAAATTTCAGAAATTCCTTGCTTTTAATAGTTGAATAGTATTCCATAGTGTAAATGTACCACAGTTTTTTTTATCCATTCTCCTACTGAGGGACACTTAGGCTGTTTCCATGTTCTGGCTATTATGAATAAGGCTACTATGAACATGGTTGAGCATATGTCCTTGTTTTGTGCTGGAGCATCTTCTGTGTATACTCCAAGGAGTGGAATAGCTGGGTCTTGAGGAAGCACTATTCCCAGTTTTCTGAGATAGCACCAGATAGATTTCCAAAGTGGGTGTACTAGTTTGCATTCCCACCAGCAATGAAGGAGTGTTCTTCTTTCTCCATATTCTCGCCAGCATGTGGTGCCGCTTGAATTTTTGATCTTAGCCATTCTGATGGGTCTAAGATGGAATCTTAGAGTCGTTGATTTGCATTTCTCTGATGACAAAAGACAGTGAGTATTTCTTTAAGTGTTTCTCAGCCTTCCGATATTCCTCTGTTCAGAATTCTCTGTTTAGTTCTGAGCTCCCTTTTTCAGTTAGGTACATCCAGTTTGTTCTGATCTACTCCACCCTTGATTCACTCTCCTCTTATTCTCCTTTCATTGTCAACACAACTGTTTCTTTGTACCATGATGTTCCCTTTTCTCTTAGCTCACAGAATTCATGGAGTGCTGCCACTATGTGCATAGGTTTAGAGCCATTTCCTAGAGCATGGGTGTCCTTCAGAGGCCACACCTCTGAATAAAACAGCCTCTTCCTCTTCCAGAACTCACCAGTTAATAAATGCTAAGCTGGGGGTAGAATTTCATGGTTACCCACCGTTTTCAGAGTTGGGATTTTGTCTGGCTTGAGCTTGTGCTGATTCAGTGTCTCACTGAATTATAATCTCAGAGAATTGATATGTACAAAACCACCCGCTTATGTCCTAAAATACTATCTCATTGCCATCCATTGCCTCTGGCTCTTACATTGTTCTGTCCTCTTTTCCATACTGATACCTGATCTTTGTAAAAATGGATTATGACATAGATGCCCCATAGGGCTGAGAAGTTCTCTTTTCACATTGGTCAGTTGTGAGTCACTGTGCTAATTGACATTTGCTACTAGAAGAAGCTTTTCTGGTGAGGGATGAGAACTACATCAATCTGTGAGTATAATTTTAAATCATTAGAAGTCAGCTTAATATTATGTTCATTTGGCAGAAAATAGTTCATGTACATCTCTCACTGGGCTTATGGCCTATTTAGTCACAGATTCTTAGCTCTGATATTGGTGCCATGTATGGATTAACTCTTGCAGATAAATCCATGAATCCTTTCAGAAAGTTGCTGGTTACTGCCATAACACTCAGCCACTATTGCACCAATGGGAAGATCAGCTAAAAACTGAAATACAGGAAAATTTAAAAGAAAACTGAAAAAACTCAAGTTGCAAAAGGGCTGGAGGAAGTCAGCATCAGGTCACAAATCAGCTCCATCACTGTGACACAAGTTGCAATGCTTTGAATGCTCGTCCTAAAAACACACTCCCATAATCTCTCTCCTGGGAAATCCCTTTCTTCCTCTCCTTCTTGAAGGCAGCACTGTGAGCTATATCCTCCACTAAATTTCCAAAATTAATCTTCTCTTTCTTTTCAATGACTAGATCATATTTAAAGCTTTCACATCTAAAGTTCTGTAATACAATACTGGAATTAAAGGAACAATTAAGAAAAAAAAGATCACCACTAAGAATTTTTCAAATTTTTGAAGTTTTAGAAGTAGATGAAATGAGATGCAACCACACAACTACTCCATTTCACTAACCAAGAAATCCCAGTAGGCATCAAGTTTGATTTTCAGCAAACATTCAAATTGCTAATAGATCAAAAATTTAATTTGTTCCAGTTAGCAATTTTGTTGTGTGATAAGTAAAGTTTTCTTCAATCATCTTAACATATCATGTCCCAGATAAACTAAATTAAAGGTGATGTTTAAATCAATATAGTTGCAGTACTTTCTCTGGTAAAATATTGAAAGTAAGTTATATAATACTATAATTGAGATCACTCATGAGATCAAGTCTTACAAGCTTTTGAGTTCTGCTGAAAGTGTCATTACAAATGGAAAATGTAGACATTAAAAAATTATACCAGTGGGATGTTTGTAGGCAAAAATATGCATTATCAGTAAAAAATAATTTAATCAACTGTATTCTCATCTGTGTTTGTTTATCAGTAAAGTAATTCAACTTTGATATCTCAGTATTCTTATACAATGAAACAATTGATCATACCTTGACCTAGTTAGCTTTTTGTCAACTTAACACAAACTAGCTTTATCTGGGAGGAGACACTTCAAATGAGAAAACACCTCTATCAGATATCTGTGGGCAACTTGCAAGGTTTTTTCTTGATTAATGGTTGATGTGAGTGGACTGAGCCACTGACGATGGCTCCACCATTTTACAGGTGGTCCTGTTACTCTGTGGCTCTGCCTCTAAGTTCCTGCCTGAAATTCCTGCCTTGACTTCCCTTTAGGATAAGGTGAGCTAAACACCTTCCTCCCCAAGTAGCTTTTGATCATGTTTATTTTAATCACAGCATCAGAAACCCTAAGACAAACACCAATGTATATAAAAATAAACATTTCTGTTAGATAGTCCGGTGTCTACACTAGGATTATGTTCACTCATATTTGGCATTGGTTTACTTCAGAAAAGAGAAGATTTCTCTCATCTTTCTTTTTCCCACTCCAACAATTTGCTATATTTTGACCACATAAAGATTTAAAATTTGTAATTTCATATGATTCTTACTTTTGAGTAAAAGGAAAACACTAACGCATTATACTGTGAATTAGCAAAAAAGATTGAATGTAGGTATTTTGATAGGGATTGCATTGAATCTGTAGATTGCTTTTGGTAGGATGGCCATTTTTCCTATGTTAATTCTCCTGATCCATGAGCAAGGAAGATCATTCCATCTTCTCATGTCATCTTCAATCTTTTTCTTCAGAGTTTTGAAATTTTTTTTCAAATAAGCCCTTCACTTGCTTAAAGTAACTCCTAAATATTTTATATTGCTTGTGGCTAATGTGAAGGGTGTGGCTTTCCTAATTTCTTCCTCTGCCAGCTTGTCATTTGTGTATAGGAAGGCTACAGACTTTTTTGAGTTAATTTTGTATCCAGCCAAATAGCTGAAAGTGTTTATCAGCTGTAGGAGTGCTCTGGTGGAATTTTGAGGGTCACTTATGTACACTATCATATCATCAGCAAATAGGGATAATTTGACCTCCTCCTTTCCCATTTGGACACCCTTGATCTCTTTTTGTTGTCTTATTGCTCTGGTGGTAAACTTTAAATCCCTACCCAGATCTAGCCAACAGTCAGAACAGTCTCCACAGTTGAGTGGAGAGTGAGATATGACTTTCTCATGTACTCTGGTGCCTCACATTTGACCATGTTCCCTGGAGGGGGAGACCTGGTGGCACTCAGAGGAAGGACAGCAGGTTACCAAGAAGAGACTTGATACCCTATGAGCATATACAGGGGGAGGTAATCCCTCTGAGGAACAGTCATAGGGGAGGGGAATAAGGGGAAAATGGGAGGGAGGGAAGAATGGGAGGATACAAGGGATGGGATAACCATTGAGATGTAACAAGAATAAATTAATTAAAAAAAGATTAAATGATAATTTACGAGGAATTTAATAAGTTACATTCTAAATGTTAAATATAATTGGGCTCTATAAGATCCTAAGACAGCGCTAGCCAGACACGTAGGACAGGTGCAGATGTGAACTTGAGTGACTGGAATGGCATGCACAAGATCTGTGCAAGCTAAAACCAGACATAATGGCAGCATGTAGAGGAGGGATGGACTTAAGGCTCCACCCCTAGTGACATAATTATTTGTGATTGACAGCTGCTGGGGTAGGGGTATCAGTTTTTTTTACTTGTGTGTAACCCAGTGTGCTGCTAACCTGGGTCCAGGGGAATGCCACACACCCAGAAGTACGTGACCAGCACAACTTGGACTTGATAGATTCAACAATAAAAATGAATACAAAGTTGGGTGGGCAAATAAGGTGGGGTGAACCTGGAAAAATTTGATGGAGGGAGAAGAATATAATAAAAAATTGTATAAAATTATCCTGGGCATGGTGTTACATGCCTTTAATCCCAGTACTCAGGAGGCAGAGGCAGGCGAATCACTGTGAGTTCAAGGCCAGCCTGGTCTACAAAGTGAGTCCAGGACAGCTAAGGCTACACAGAGAGACCCTGTCTCAAAAATTTATCAAAGAACTAAAAAATTCCAATAAAATAAAACAATGAACAACAAAACACAGTTCAACATAAAATCATTACCAAATTTTGGTTCATGGCAAAATGTATCTCCATGATTCTTTTGTTTGTTTGTTTGTTTGTTTTGTTTTGTTTTGTTTTATTAATTTATTCTTGTTACATCTCAATGGTTATCCCATCCCTTGTATCCTCCCATTCTCCCCTCCCTCCCATTTTCCCCTTATTCCCCTCCCCTATGACTGTTCCTCAGAGGGATTACCTCCCCCTGTATATGCTCATAGGGTATCAAGTCTCTTCTTGGTAACCTGCTGTCCTTCCTCTGAGTGCCACCAGGTCTCCCCCTCCAGGGAACATGGTCAAATGTGAGGCACCAGAGTACATGAGAAAGTCAAATCCCTCTCTCCACTCAAGTGTGGAGACTGTCCTGTCCATGGGCTAGATCTAGGTAGGGGTTTAAATTTTACCGCCTGTATTGTCCTTGGCTAGTGCCTTAGTTTGAGCGGGACCCCTTAAATATACAAGATGTAAATTGTTTAGAGAATTCTGCTTCATTTTATGTGATTTTATTTTACTTTTAAAAATTAATTTATTCAGATTACATCTAAATTGTTATCTCATCACTTTTATCCTCCCATTCCTCCCTACCTCCCACTTTCACCCTAGTCCCTTCCTCTATGTCTGTGACCTAGGGAACCTCCTCCCACACTATATGGTCACAGCCTAGCAAGTCTAATCTTGGTAGGCTTTCTATTCTTTCTCTGAGTGCCACCAGGTTTCCCCACCACAAGGAAATAGTCAATTATGGGGCACCAGAGTTTGTGTCAGAGTCAGTCCCAGCTCTCCACACAGCTGTGGAGAATGCCTTGTCTAAATTTTATGCAGCTTTTAAACAATGGAAAGTTTAAGGAAAAGTCTGTTGAGACTTTTTTTCTGATTTCATGGATTTATTTAATTTTGCCAAATTGGATGTTTCTATTTTCATGGAACATCTAATGATGCTTTTATAATTTCTAAAATTCATCTAGACACAGCATATTGTCATGCAAAATACTAGTGGAATTTTGTATAGTATATATAGTGTAAATACATAGGACAAATTCTAAAATATGTAAGAAAATTAAAATGAACTAAGTAAGTGAAAAGCACAGCATAGTATTTTAAGTATTCATAGTGCCTACTTATAAGGCTTACTATAAAATTTCCATTTACAAGACAGTGTTTAATTAGAGAAAAGATGGGTATTGTGGACTCCTATTATAGAAGAGAATAGAGAATAGAAATTGACTAATAAAAGTGTAGCCAACTCACTTTTATTATTCACAAATGTTTGTTTTGTTGTATATCTGCTGTTCATCTAGTTGAGTTCTGTGGGGACAATTTTTTTGAATATATTTTGTACTTTATTTTTCTTATATACTAACTGGAAAACTTTCCTAAGCTCTTAGTATATAATCACTATATACTTAAATATTTAACATAGGCGTTATCCTGCAGATGGGTGCTTTAGATTTTCCAGCAAGATAACATTTCTTGTTCTTGTGGAACATTGTTCTGAGGAAGCATTATCACTTGTTCAAGTAAAAATTTGAAAATCATTATTGTCTCAGTTTTTCTCATTTCAGGTAACAGCATTTTTTTTCAGCTCTAAGCTCTATAATCCTCAAAACATTATAATCAGTTCAAGGATTTGGTCATTATCCAGGATACATAAAGGAAATTAAATAATTCAGATTGTACAGAACAAATGAAAAGCTATGCTAATCCAATAAAGATACATGCTTACTAAATTTGTGAAAGAATTTTACTTAGTTGTTACCTGTTTCCAAAAGTGTAGCAATAAAAAAATGAAGTATTATCCTTAATTTACCTGATCTATCTACGAGGTAAACAGTGGAAATGTAACATAAACAGATGCATCAGATGTCCAGGGAGGAGGGGCAAGTGGCCTGAGAAAGAGACTGATGGAGTAGAAGCTGCACTGGGAGTTATCAGATTGTTAGCTTATATAGTGGACTACATTGATGGATTTCCATATATTGAACCATCCCAAGAAATATAGGCTTATTTAATTGGTTTACCTAATTTGGCTTCAAATTTGAATGGCACACAGGATCCAAGATGTCAGCTCCGATCACACACTGCATCTGATTAGCAGGACAATCAGTACAGCACAGTGACATAAAGAAGAAACAGAGATCTACAAAACAACAGTGCTACTGATTCCTAGCACCAAGTGCTTCAGTTGCTGTTCCTCATCAGAATAAGACAGCTCCCAGGACATCTTCAAAGACAGCTTTCAATCCCAATTTGTCCAGCATTTCAGACTGTGCACATAAGACTCTAATTAAGCCAGGAATTTCTCAACATTTAGAAATTGGACCAAAAATGCAATCCCTGGCTTGCTTACCCTTTTTCTCCTTTTTTTTTTCCCCTTCCAAGGTATCATTTGCCCCAATTCAGCCTGAAGAAAGCTTAAGAGAACGACACCCCATTCCTTCTAAGGATGGGTGGTGTAGGTTTCTGTTTGCTCTCTTGGTCAACAAATGCTTATCCTCATTGGGAGGTGGTCATAAGTCTTTATTGGTCTTACATAGAGAAAAAACTAGGTGGAACTCGGGGACATCTCTCTTTTCCTTTATCTTTCAACCATAGATAAGGAGATTGGAGCTGAAAAGATGGAAAGGGAAACAGGAACACAGAGGGAAGACAGAACAAAAGCTAGATGATTGAACCTACTCCTTAACTCAAGGCCTTAATTGTTACTCATAATAAAGGTTATTTCTAAGTCATTGATATAAAACTTAGTATATTGATGCAAAACATGGGCATTTCAAATACTTGTCAGATTCTAGAACAAGAATTTATATCCTAAGTCTAACAGATAGGTATGACTCTATAGATATATGAGGTAAAATAGTTAAATAAGGTCTTTAAAAGCCTCAGAGACACATAGAATATGGCACTTAAAGATGTTTTTATAATCCTAAAGTGTCTTTCACAAGACAAGTTAACTCCTGCCAACACCCAGCTGACCTCAAAGAAGATGATGAGTATCAAAAAGCCTCCTTATGGAGATAGGTTTAATGGGGCAAACAAGCCACTGGGTAAAATGTCCTCATTCCTGCTACAAAGAGAATTCTGCCTAAATATGGGCAGCTTAGATGCAGGCAGAGTCAATGGCCACACTCTGCCAAGACAGGGTAAGCAAGTCCTCAGTAGTTCCTGTGTTGTGAATAAGTCTGGCAGAGATATTGAGCCAGAAGGCAAAAGATGAAGCCTCCAATGTTATGGAGAGTGTTAGGTGACTGTTCATGCAATAAAATGTCTCAGTCAATTTTTTCATTTTGGAAGCTGCTAACTTACACTGCTGGTTCACTCAGGAATTTACGTTTTTATTCCTTCTCAGGTCTCTGAGGGGAGTTGAAGGCCAGATAGTTTAGTTTTACATCAAGTTTAATTTGTTAGGGCACAAGATCTCTTAAAATAAAAATAAAGCAGTTAATTTATTAGAGTTGCGATAGACTATAGATATTGAATTTCATTCAGCAATTTAGGCACAAGAAGACAGGAAAAATGTTTACTTCAAGCTTGACAAATACAAATAGCCAAACCACTATGAACATAATATTTATAGAACTCATGATTGTCACATGGTTTTCCTTGCTGTATGTAGTTTGTTTTATACATGTGTAATAAAATAAATGTATTTGAAAAGAAAAAGAAACTGGACCACAAATGCTATTCCTTGCTTGTTTAACCATTTCCCCTATTTTATGTGGGCCCATACAAAGATATTATTCATTCCAATTCAGCTGGAAGAAATCTTAAGAGAACAACATCCCATTTCCTTTAAGGGGGTCAGGTAGGACTTTGGTTACTTTCTTGGCCTATAGGGTTATTATCAGTGGGAGTTGGTTACAAGTTATTATTTGCCTTATTGAGAGAGAAAATAAGGTTGGACTCAGCAATACAAGGTTTATTTCCAATACTTTGAAAGTGAGATTGCAGACTGTTTAAGATAAGTTAGACAAATTAATTGTTAGTTGATCAAATTATGGTCATGTCAATTACTAGCCTAATTTTATCGTGAAAATATACATTTTATGTGCAACAGATCGATAAGATTCTATAGAAAGATAATATAAAAAAGATAAGGTCTTCAAAAAGCCTCAGAGACATACAGAATATGGCATTTACAATGTTTTTATTATTTTAAAGATTCACTGAGAATGAGACAGGTTATCTCCTGGCAAAACCCAGCCTAACTCAAAGAGGATGATGAACATCAAAGAATCTCCTTATGGAGATGGCTTCAAATGTGGCAAACAAACCACTGGGAAAATGTCCTCATTTCTACCACAGACAGAATTCTGCCTAAAAAAAGGCAAGGTTTGGTGCAGGCAGAGTCATTGGCCAAAGTCTGCCAAGACAGGGTAAGCAAGTCTTCAATAGTTGGTGCCTCACAAATATGTCTGTCAGATATATTGGTCCAGAAGGCTGAAGATGATGCTCCAGTGTTTTAGAGAGTTTTGGGTGACTATTCAGGTAACAAACTGTCTCTGTCATTTTCTCATTTGGAAAGCTGCTAACCTGCACTCCTGTGTATACTCAGGTAATCAATTTTATTCCTTCTCAAGTGTCTGATGGGGTTGAAGAGCAGGTAGCTTAGTTTTACATTGAAGCTTAATTGTTTAGCAGTTAAGATGTTTTTAGGTCTAGATAGATGTTTTAATTTGATAATGATGAGATATGATAGATATTGATTTAGATTCAGTATTTTAGATGCACCAAGATAGGAAAGATGTTTTCTTCAAGGCTGTCAAATACAAATAGCCAAAACACTAAAGAATATAACATTTATATAGTCCCTGATTGTGTCATGGTTCTTCTTGGCTCTTTATTATATGTTTGTGCAATAATATAGATGTATATGTAAAAAATAAAAAAATGTTGACTTTATAAGGAAAATTTAATTTAAAGAATGCTCACGCTTTTACTGTCTTGTAAAATTTGCTCAAACTTTAAGTCACATATTCCTTCAGGGATGAATTAAAGTCCATTGATATTTTCTCTTATTTGGGAAAAAGTGTCCACATATGTTCATTTAAATGCATTTTGAAGAACTCACAGGGCAACATGTTAGCAATACAATGAACAGAGGTTGAGTTTTGAATATTAAGGATTTTTCATGCTGAGTTGAACAGTAATTTCATATCTTGTCTAGAATTTCAACTTCCCTGTTTCTCATCTCTGTGTAAATACTTGCTTTTGTCACCACCATATTACAGAAGATTATAAATGCCACTTTTTTTTTTTTACCTCGTGGGATGTCTTAAAGATTTTAAATTAATTTAGCACCATGGGTAAGAACTTGATGCTAACCCAGGTCTGGCATGCTAATTAAAACTTTAAATAAATCTGAAGGCAAAAGCAAAGCATCCTAACTGGAAAATCACACACATCAATCCACACTAAAGGCCAACCCAATGGCACTCCTGCAGTGTCTGTTCAGAGCAAGAAAGGTGTGAAATTTCTTTTCTTTAGAAAAATAATACCTGCTGTGTGTAAAGTATTTTATCTAAAACTTCATGTTGTGGTGCTGGTCACAGTAATGACTAAACCTCAAAGTTATTAACATTTTATCTACTAAAATTGAAATTCTTATTTCATAATGTAAAAAGCTATCATTTCTGAGTATAATTAATAGTTTGTTTTTTCTTCTTCATTTCTTTTTTTAATGTCCCAAGTCTTTAAAAGCATACACTTTTTTATTTTGTATGCCCATGTGTATACATGTGCATGTACCTGTTGCATTAGGAGTATGGACAGGGGTCAAAGGGGAACTTGTAGTAGTCTGTTATCTCCTTCTACTGTGTGGGTTCTAGAGATCAAACTCAGCTGGACAGGCTTCATGGAAAACACCTTTATCTGCTGAACCATATTGCCAGCCAATATCATCGTTTTTGAGGCTGTGTTGGTCTTGGAGAAAATGGATGTGTAGAAGCTAAATATCTTTTTTATATATTTTTTTTTACTAATTCTGGAGTATTTTTAAAATAAATATTCACTCCCATCAAATTGTATTCTTCTTTTGAAACACCAAAAATTTCTTCAAAATGAGTTTTCACTGAAAATTTACCAGGCTACAATGCTTTGATGGCAAGTTCTCGTCCCTAGATATTATCACCATGGCATAGTATGTCAACAATTTTGGCTAGTTTACCTCTTTGGGAAGAAAAATGCATAAAGTACTCAGTTCTGTATCCATAAAGAAGATAATTACATGTGATAGGCTGGTCCTTGTAAACAGGGAAAATCATAAACTGTAGCTATCCTTTAATATTAGATGATAAATTTAAAATTCCCTGAGGCTTAGAAAACTACTCTGGCTCCATCTAGATTCTGTATGTTTCTTTGTAATCAGTCTTTCTCCTTGTTCATGGACCTAGGAATCCTCTGGTCTGCTGTTATTACAATTTTCTTTTAATGAAATTTAATTTAGTGGAATCATTAGGTATTTTTTAATTAAAATTTTATTTAATTAATTTATTCAGAGTACATCTCAATTGTTATCTCCTCACTTGTATCCTCCTGTTCTTCCCTCCCTCTCTCTTTCACCCCATTCCCCTCCCATAGGTCTATGAGTGAGGGGGACCTCCTTCCCCAATATATGGTCATAGGCTATCAAGTCTCATCTTTCTTTGAGTTCCACCAGGCCTCCCCACCAAGGGGATGTAGTCAAATATGGGGCACCAGAATTCATGTCAGAGTCAATCCTTGCTCTCCACATAACTGTGGATAATGTCCTGTCCATTGGCTAGATCCGAGTAGGTGTTTGAAGTTTGCTACTTGTATTGACCTTGGTTAGTGTACTAGTTTGAACAGACACCCCTGGGCCCTGATCCACCCATCATGATGTTATTCTTGTAGGTTTCTAGGACCCTCTGGATCCTTTTATTTCCCCATCTCCTATATATTACTCTTATCTAGTGTCCCACAGGGATGTCCTCACTTCTATACCAATCTCCTGGTAAGTTAAAATTTTCATGGTCTCTGTTGAGAACTCTCTGATTAGTTCCAAGCCCCATATCTCAATTGGGTTATTTGGTTTGGTGGTGTTTAATTTCTTGAGTTCTTTATATATTTTGGATATTAGACCTTTGGTCAGATGTAAGGTTGGTGAAGATCTTTTCTCAATCTGTAGGCTGTCCCTTTGTTCTCTTGACAGTGTCTCCTGCCTTACAGAAGCTTCTCAGCCTCATGAGATCCCATTTGTTAATTGTTGACATTAAGGCCAGGGCTGTTGGTGTTCTGTTCAGGAAGTTGTCTTCTGTGCCAATGTGTTCCAGGCTCTTCTCCACTTTTTCCTGTAACCGTTTTAAATTTAATGTCTCTGTTTTTATGTTGAGGTCTTTAATCTACTTGGACTTGAGTTTTGTGCATGGTGACAAATATGGGTCCAGTTGCATTTTTCTACATGTATATATCCAGTTGGACCAACACCATTTGCTGAAGATGCTATAGTTTTTCCATTGAATAGATTTAGCTTCTTTGTCAAAAATCAAGTGACCAGATTCATCTCTGAGTCTTTGATTTGATTCCACTGATCAACCAGCCTAATGCTATGCCAGTACCATGCTGTTTTAATTACTGTTGCTGTATAGTACAGCTAGAGATTGGGTATGGAGATTCCTCCAGAGGATCTTTATTGTATAGGATTGTTTTTGCTATTCTGGGTTTTTTGTTTCTCCACATGATGTTGAGAATTGATCTTTCAATGTCTTCATAATATTTTGTAGGTATTTTGATAGGGATTACAATAAATCTGTAAATTGCTTTTTGTAAGATGGCCATTTTTACTATGTTAATTCTCCTGATCCATGAACAAGGGATATCCCTCCATCTTCTGATGTTATCTTTACTATCTTTCTTCAGAGATTTAAAGTTTTTTTCCAAACAAGTCCTTCACTTGCTTGGTTAGGGTTAATCCTAGATATTTTATATTGCTTGTGGCTATCGTGAAGGGTGTAATTTTCCTAATTTTTTCCTCTGAATGTTTGTCATTTGTATATAGGAAAGCTACTGACTTTTTTGAGTTAATTTTGTATCCAGCCAATTTGCTGAAGGTGTTTATCAGCTGTAGGAGTTCTCTGGTGGAATTTTAGGGGTCCCTTATATACACTATCATATCATCTGCAAATGGGGATAATTTGACTTCTTTCTTTCCCATTTGGATCCCCTTGATCTTCTATTGTTGTCTTATTGCTCTGGCTAGAACTTCAAGAACTATATAGAAGAGATATGGAGAAAGTGGACACCCTTTCCTGGTCCTCAATTTTAAGGGAATTTTCTTGATATCTCTCCATTTAATTTGATGTTGGCTATTGGTAGGCTGTATATAGCCTTTATTATGTTTAGGTATGTGCCTTTTATCCCTGATCTCTCCAAAACCTTAAACATTTATGGGTGTTGGATTTTGTCATATGCTTTTTCTGCATCTAAGGAGGTAGTTTTTCTCTTTTAGCTGGTTTATATCATGGATTACATTAATGGATTTCCATATGTTAAACCATCCCTGCATGCCTGGAATGAAGCCTACCTGGTCATGGTGAATGATGCCTTTGATATGTTCTTGTATTCAGTTTGTGATTTTTTTTTATTGAGTATTTTTGCATCAATGTTCATAAGAGAAATTGGTCTGAAATTCTCTTTCTTTGTTGGGGCTTTGTGTGGTTTAGGTATCAAAGTGAATGTGGCTTCATAAAATGAGTTTCATAATTTTCCACCCATTTCTATCTTTTGTAGTAGTTTGAAGAGTATCGATATTAGCTCTTCTTTGAACATCTGGTAGAATTCTGCACTGAAACCATCTGGCCCAGGGCTTTTTTTGGTTGGGAGACTGTTAATGACTGCTTTTATTTCTCTAAGAAAAATAAGACTATTTAGTTTGTTTATCTGATATTGATTCAATTTTGGCAAGTGGAGTAGATCAAGAAAATTGACCATTTTCCTTATATTTTCAAATTTTGTGGCATATATGCTTTTGAAGTAGGATAATATGATTTTTTGTATATCTTCAGTGTCTGTTGTTATGTCTTCATTTTCATTTCTCATTTTGTTGATTTGGATAGAGTCTCTCTGTCTTTTAGTTAGTTTGGCTAGTGGTTTGTCTATCTTGTTGATTTTCTCAAAGAACCGGCTCCTGGTTTTGTTGATTCTTTGAATTGCTCTTTGTTTTTAATTTATTGGTTTCAGACCTGATTTTGATTATTTTGACATGTCTACTCCTCTTGGATGTTTCTGATTCTTTTTTTCCTAGGGCTTCCAAATGTGCCATTAAGTTGCCTTTGTGGGATGTTTCCAGTTTCTTTATAAAGGCATTTAGTGCTATGAATTTTCTTTTTTGCATCACTTTCACTGTGTCCCACAAATTTGGGTATGTTGTTGTCACATTTTCGTTGCATTTCAGGAAGTCCTTAATTTCTTTCTTTATTTCTTCCCTGACCCAGGTGTCATTAAGTAGAGAGTTGTTTAGTTTCCATGTTTGTGTAGGCTTTTTAAAATTCTGTTGTTGTTGAAGCCCTGCTCTAGACCATGATGACCTGATAGGATACAAGGTATTATTTTAATCTTCATGTATTTGTTGAGGCTTGCTTTGTGACCTACTATAAGATCGATTTTGGAGAATGGTCCATGGAGTGCTAAGAAGAAGGAAGGTATAATCCTTTGTGTTTAGGTAAAAAGTTCTGTAGATATCTATTAGATTCTTTTGATCCATGACATTGGTTAGTGTCATTATTTCTCGGCTTAGTTTCTGTTTCAATGACCTATCCTTTGGTGAAAGTGGGGTGTTGAAGTCTGCCACTATGAATGTGTGGGATTGATGTGTTGTTTAATGTTTGTCAATAATTCTTTTACAAATGTAGGTGTCCTTGTATTGGGAGTGTAGATGTTCAGAACTATGGTGTCATCTTGGTTGACTTTACCTTTGATGAGTATTATGTGTCCTTTCTCATCTCTTTTGATTAAATTTTGTTGAAAGTCTATTTTATTAGATATTAAAATGGCTACACCAGCTTGCTTCTTGTGTCCCTTTGCTTGGAATACCTTTTTAAAGCCTTTTACCCTGAGGTAATGTCTATCTTCATGGCTGAGATGTGTTTCTTGAATGTAGAAGAATATTGGGTCTTGTTTATGCATCCATTCAATTCGTCTGTGCCATTTTATTGTAGAATTTAGTCCATTGATGTTGAGAGATATTAATGACCAGTGATTGTTAAGTCCTTTGATTTTGATGTTGGTTACAGTAGAGTGTTTGTGTGGTTATGTTTTTGAGATGATGTAGTTATCTAGTTCTCATGTAATTTTGGTTGTAGTTTGTCACTTTGGTATGGAGTTTTCCTTCTAGGAACTTTTATAAGGCTATATTTGTGCATAGGCACTGTTGAAATTTGTTTTTGTCATGGAATCTCTTGTTTTCTCCATAAAATGTTATGACTAGTTTTGCTTGGTATAGTAGTCTGCCTTGGCAATTGTAGTCGCATAGGGTTTGTAGGACCTCTGTCCAGTCCCCTCTGGCATTTATGGTCTCTGCTGAGAAGTTGGGTGTAATTCTGATAGGTTTGCCATTATATGTAATTGGCTCTTTTCCCTTTCTGCTTTTAATATTTTTTCTTTGTTCTGTATATTTTGTGTTTTTATTATAAGTGGTGGGAAAATTTTCTTTTCTGATCTATTCGATTTGGTGTTCTGTAGGACTCTTGTATGTTTATATGCATCTCCTTCTTTAAATTGGGGACATTTTCTTTTATGATTTTGTTGAAGATATTTTCTGGGCCTCGGAGTAGGGCGTCTTCTCTTTCCTCAATGCTTATTATCCTCAGCTTTTGTCTTTTCATGGTGTCCTTGGTTTCTTGGATGTTTTGTGTCAGGAAATTTTCAGATTTACCATTTTCTTTGATGGTTGCTTCAAGTTCTATGAATGTGTCTTCTAGTCCCAAGATTTGTTCCTCCATCTCTTGGGTTCTATTAGAGAAGCACACTTCTGTGTTGTTTTCTTCCCTAAGTTCTCATTCCCATTTTTCTTCTGTTTGTGCCTTTATGATTGTTTCCATTTTCACCTTCAAATCTTGAATTGTTTCATTGATTTCTTTCATATAATTATTTGTATATTTCTGAGTTTCTTCCAGTGCTTCTTTATAGGTCTTCAGACCTTGAACTGTTTTATTGATTTCCTTCATATGATTGTTTGTATTTTTCTAAATTTCTCACAGTGCTTCTCTATAGGCCTCTTTTATGTCTTCAACCTGTTTGGCTGCATCTCCTGCCATTTTTTATGGATTTTGCTCATTTCTTCCATTTTCATCTTTATTATTAAGGATTTGAGGTCATTTTCTTGCATTTCAATTTTGTTTGAGTTCTCAGGATTGCTTTATTTGGGATAGCTGGGATCTGGAAATGCCATATTGTTTTTGTTTTTGTTGTTTATGTTTTTACATTGGCTTTTAGTCTTCTTGCTATCTCAGATGTTGGAAGGTAGCTTCTGGTGTCCTTCACTGGTTGTGGAGAGAGAATGATTATTGGTGAGTTATTATAGGTCAAATGTCCTTGCTTGTGGGGATCAGGGAACTCATCACTGGAATAGGCAGGTGACCTGGTTTTGGCTCCAGGAGACTTTGCTCCACATTCTGGTCTCCCCACTGGGTCAGTAAATGTAGGTGCTGAGCCAGTCTCAGTTTGAGGTAGTGTATGTAGAGTCAGTTACCTTGTCTTTGGCTGGGCTTTGAATATCCTGGGCTTTGGCTGGGACCTAGGTTCCACATGCCAGGGAGAGAGCAGCTACTGACTTCTGATTGTGTTGGTTGGCTAGATTTCTGCCTTATCCCCTAAGTCCTGACCAGCCTCTCCTGAGAGCATGGGAGGCCCTGATAGGTATGGAACCTGGGTCAGTTTTGCCCTACGGTGAAGACAGTCCACTGGGCCTGGTAGCTAGGTACCTGCCTTGTGCTATTCAGTCCTCACACCTGAAATAGCTCAGTACTACTGTATTGAGCCAGCTGGATATTTTCCTGCCCTTTCCCCTCAGGCTTGTCCAGTCTCTACCAAGAGTGTAGGAGGCCCTGCTAGGCTGTAGAGCCTGACTAGGCTTGGGCAGTTCTGTACAATTGTGCAGGGATAGTCCGCTGGGGTCAGTAGCTAGGTTCCTGCCCAGTCCCACTCAGGCTGGGTTGCTGTGGCCGAATAGATATTTTATGTGAATAGAATTCTACCATCTTCTTGTTATTCTTTTTTTTTGAGACATTCTTAGGATTGTGGTTATCATATCTTATGTGAAAAGAACCTAATATATGAATTTTATTATATCAAGGGATAGAATGAGGTTGGTGTGAAGAGAAAAAGGCCAATGATAGAACAGAAGGGGTTAAATATTATGAAATAGAGGAGGGCAAGGTGGAGGAGGGAGTATGATCAGGGATAATTAATACTAACGATCCTTTTATAAGTCATATGGAGACTTACTAAAGGAATTTCATATATGTATGAAAGTATATATTACATAGCCATATGTAAAACGACTTCAAAAGTGTTACCATGTACTGGGACACTATGTATCCCAAACATAAGTGACTATCAAATAAAATTTCCAGCGACATTCATGGGTTACCTCTTTTTGAGCTATAGCTCAGGGGGTCCTATGAACCCTTAAAAACATTTAAGGCTTTTGACATTGCATTTTGTTACCCTCCAGAGGTTGGTGGTAAGATCCTATTCTGAAGATAATATATACTTGAATCATTAGATGTAGAGAAATCAAGCTGATAGGAACCTAGAAGCTTCATCATACTGGCTAGCCTTCATAGTGCTAAAAGGTTCTGCTCATGTTGCTAGGGGATAAAAGTAAGCAGCAGTCTTACCCAGGAGTGTACCCTGTGAGCCATAATAAAGACTGGCCTAGCAGGATATGCCTACTTGCACAATAGTGATGTGGCTGTTGTAACAGTAAGCAGTCACTTCCTGGATGCATTTATGACTCATTCCACAAGACAAAAATTACACCATGTACTATTAACTTGGGTCCAAATGCATGCCTTCCAAGGTCATAGGACCTAGGAAAAATATGATACTATTATTCTGCCAACTGGGCATAGTATTAAGCTGCCTTCCAACTTGTTATTTTTATACCTATAGAGTAATGAATCACTCAACTCCCGTCAGCTTCTATTTTCAATAGGAGGAAACTAATACAGAGACCTACAACTGGAACAAAAAATAAGAAACTACAGGACGTCAGCTCTAAGTAGGACATATATATCACCACTATCTATACAAGTTTCAGGATCATTAAGGAAGAGGAGGCCAAAAGATCGTAAGAGCCAGAGGCAGTCACTCTGCTGCAAAACAATATATGCTGGACATAAAGAAACACATGATTTCATAGTGGCTGTGACTGCATGCCCAAGACATAGAGAAGATCAGGTTAGCCCCAGTACCAGTGTTGATGAGGCAGGGGCTCACGAATTCTTTCTCCGAGCTGAGGAACTATAGTCAACTTATGGCTGCTAGGGAAGGAGTAATTAGTGGATGGTGAGAGGCCAGGTATATTGTCCTACACAGAGGCAGCACTAACTAGACTCAATGGAAATAAGAAAAGAAAAAATGAGCACAAGAAACTTGTGGAAAAAATGATGAGGAAAGGACATGGGCAGAACTGGAAAGTGTGTTAGATCATAACACATTACATACATGAATGAAATTCTCAAACATTGGACAGTAATAAATGCTAAATAATCAGTTGATAAAACTATATTAAAACTATTTGAGCCAAGGAAGAAATACATATGTTTATATGTGAATTGGGTAGGAAAATAGACACATAAAGCTCACTTTCCATAGTAAGGAATTACTATATGAAACATCTAAAACTACAGAGATAAAAATGACAACACAAGCACCACATTTATAAACATTAAAAGTGGTTAAAGAGTTGAATGGCAATGCCTACTGTAAGTGAAAAAACATAGGCACAGCAAAGTTGACTTTTTCTTATTCTTGAGATGATTATTTAATAACATTTATCTATTCTTTGTCCTCTCCCCCTAGCCCTCATATGAGGTTACTTTTTAAATTTTTAAATGTAAATTTCCTATGTTATTTAGCATTGCAAAACTGTGTATTTATAACATCATAATAAAGTTAGTATATGTATGTGATATGAGGATTGACCACTTTGTATTGAGTAACCTGTTAGGTGGCTAATGCTTGGGGAGCACTATTTCTGCTGAAACAGTTTTCACTGGCATATAGTTCTTTCAATGTGTTTTAATATTATTCACCCCTTTCTCCCAACTGCATCCAGATTTACATTTAACATTTCTGTGCCATCTTCCACTACAGTGGTCAACTTACAAGGAACTACACTTTTTAAAAAAAACTGACTATCTCTTTCTCAGAGGGTTTCAATTACCCATAACTCCTCTCCTAACAGTAAGCATTCGTGCCCATCTCCCCTCTCCATGCTGGGATTTGGCTGAGCTCAGGCAGGTGTTGTTCAAGCAGTCTCAAACTCCATGAGTTCACTCTGGAAGGGGCACTGCTGTCTAACAAACACCATTTCCTTGTGTTCATCTCCATTCTCTATCCCTAGATTCTCTGTCTGCTTTTCTCCAATGACTTCTGAGCCTTGGGAGGATGGAGCATCATGTAAATGTCTGATTTAGTGTTAAGCACGTCACAGTCTTTTATTCTATGCACTGTGACCAGTTGAGGGTCACTGTGCTAATGTCTAACTCCAAAAGAAGCTTCTTAGATCAGGGTTGAGAGATGCATTACTCACTTGGAGTCAGTTTAGTACTATGTCCGTTAAGTTAAATAACAGTAGCAGTGGAATTTATTTAAATAAGAGTGACAAGTAATAGATTCGTTATTTAAACCAACACTTCACTGCTTCCTCTATATCTTATAAATATCATGAAATGCAAAGGACTGTGTAAAAAAGGAAATCCCCAGTAAGTCTGACACAGAATGAGAAACAAAGATGGAAAAATACTGAAAAAGGAACTTGTCATAGAGTTAATACGAATGGGCTTCAGAAACTGAACAATTTTCCTATTCCTTACTTGTTAAATTAAGCTGGTTGGAGGAAAACACCTTTGTAAACTGCCTACTATGTGCCAAGCACTGTGAGGAAGTTTTACTAAATTTTCTCATGCTTATAGTGTCATGTGAGGACATTAACACCATGAGACAGATTGTTTTACCCTAACTTTAGTGGAGAATAATAGCATGACACTGTAAATATTCAAGCATGTTAATTTTAGTTTTACCCATA
>OU015749.1:45600233-45610465 GCA_907169655.1 Acomys percivali
AATAATAATAATAATAATAATAATAATAATAATAATAATAATAATAAAATAAAAGGAACCTAACAGCAAGTAATAGTATCATACTAGAAATATACTTTTTAAAAATTTTTTATTAATTTATTCTTGTTACATCTCAATGGTTATCCCATCCCTTGTATCCTCCCATTCTTCCCTCCTATTTTCCCCTTATTCCCCTCCCCTATGACTGTTCCTGAGGAGGATTTCCTCCCCCTCTATATGCTCATAGGGTATCAAGTCTCTTCTTGATAACCTGCTATCCTTCCTCTGAGTGCCACCAGGTCTCCCCCTCCAGGGGACATGGTCAAATAGAGAGTCCAAAATGACAGGGCTAGCCTCCTGCCATCCACACCAGTGAAGCAATAGAAATATAATTTTTATCCCAAAGAATCAACTCCTTCTTGAACAGACATCAACGGAATAGGTTGGTTATCAGGCAGCAGCAAGGACCATGCGTTTAATTACAACTTGCTGTGTTGTCAACTCAAATATAATTTGGTTTGAAAATAGGGTAAATTTCAATTTCGAGAACTCAAGGCACTTTCACGGAAGCACCTAATAAAAGCAATAGGAAAAGGCAAATATAAACAAATATAATTCTTTCTATTCATCTATGTTTGAGTAAATGACAGTGTAGGGATAAAGAAACATTCAGTCCTTTGGAAACCATAATGTCACACAGCCTTTCTTCACATAGTGTCTCAAATATTTTTATTTTCAGTAGCTGAGAACACTTCACTTCTGGGAAAGTGCTTTGTCTTTCATACGGTTAGGAGTAAATCACCAACTTAATAGTGTTGTTACGAGTGTTGCATATCACGCTGTGTATAAAATCTTTATACAATCTGACTGCATACATATTCATCTTTTCTGATCATCTCTGAAATGTTTTCAATATCTTCAGTTTCCAAGTGTTTCTGATATTTGTTTTGCTTTCATGGCACCTGCTAGAAAAACTCATTTAAGCCAAGTGTGCCCATCATATTTCTGTTTCTATGATAAAAATACCCTGATAAAAAAAGCAACATGGGTTGTAGGGTTTGTTTAGCTTAAACTTCACTGTCCTAATCCTTTATTTGGAAGAAATCAAGGCAGGAGCACACAGTATCACATCCTTATTCAAGGACAGGGACAATTAACACATGGGTCCCTGCTTGCTTGCTTACTTTGAGTTAGCTTAATCCTCTCTTATCCTCCTCAGGATCTGCTAATTAGGGAATGGTGCCTCCCACAGTGAACAGGGTCTTCTTAAATCAATTAATAATTTCTAGGTAATTACTCATTAGGAATCTTATCCCCAGGGGATTCTAAGTTGTGTCAATTTGAGAGCTGAAACTCACCAGCACCAGAGAAAAGAAAATATCTTACAGTATGTGAGTTCATGTCTCAGGTCAAGTTGTTGCAACACCATGGATGCACACCAAAGACAAGTGTATAGCTCACTCATGGAAGCTCTGGGATAAAGTTTCAGAACTGACTTTAGGGATAGAAATAGCTTTCTATCACCAAGCCATGTCTAGCCCATTGTAAATGAGAAATGTGATCTGGAAGTTGTATATTGTGTTCATATATCATGATATGAAACCACATCCCAAGCTAGAAATTTGTGGTACTATAGAGCAGCTGGGCCGATAGGAGCTTGGGAGAAAACATGACATCTTAGAAGGGGGTGTTGAATGTACTACCACTGAAGCATAATGACTAACTGGGACGTGAGTCAGGAACCTGCTAAGGAAGTTGTTTGAGTTAATAATATACCCCTTAGCTCTTTTTATTTACTGTTTTCTATTGGCATTTCACAGTTTTAACAGGATCAAAATTAATTTTCCTTATTAACTCATGAAATATACATTGATGTGAGAATTTAAGAATGTCTTCAAGGCGCTTGATAACTACGAAAATACCATTGAATAGATGCTGGTGTTTCTATTAGGTATTGATTTGTGCCTGGGGTGATAAAGTCATAGTAATGGCAGAAGTGTGTTCTTCAAGTGATTCAATTGAATTCAGTTCAATTCAATACCTTTTATGGGAATAGACCAATTCTCTCATTTTATCACTTTTAAAATGATTCTCAAATAAAAGCAAATGTCTGAATTCAATAAAATTGAATATTAGAAAGACAGGAGAAGATGGAACATATGAAATTAAATTAAACTGAGAGGTGGAAAAGCTAACTTCACACCGCCAAAGTGAAGGTACTGAGCTGAAAAGAACAAACTAGAGAAGAACTAAGGATGCCACAGGTGAGCAACGCTGTGCTCTGAGGCGGTTTCCTGCATGTACACACATACAGTCCATTGAATGGTTGTTCTGATGGGCAAGAATTCCCCCTACCTAATTCATTCATTTTGGTGCCTATCTGTCCTCTCAGATGTGAGAGTTAAACCTGAATTATTGTTCTGGTATGTCTATTACTGATACTATATCTTGTTGTATCATTTATTTTGGTTGATATCAAAGTTGGTATTTATTAGTACAACTTTTTTTTGCATTTTGATGTTTTTAATCAATTTATTTTATGGTATCCATTCATGTTCACAAATGTAGCTCTATATTTTCCATTTTTAGTATTGAATAACATTCTTTGTTTGAATTTGCCTTAATTTATTAACACTCATTTTGTTTCCATAAACTTTTATTATTAAAATACAGTGTAATAGAAACTTTTCTAAAAATAGCTCTCAATAAATTTGTTACTATCAGATTTAGATTACATTGTAAAACACATGTAAAGAAATTTCAAATATTTTCTTAAGTTGAAAATAGCATAATTGTAAGATCCAACTAGATAATCAGAAATAGTGAGACTGGATACTTCCTAAGAGATTTGACACATGGCCCAGAGGAGTTTTTTACTGGTCCTCTATTAACAAATATCCATGTTCAGAGTAACCTATGACAAATCTGGTTTCATAAGCCTTCAGATATATAGCCGCAAGGAACTACATATCTTCGTTATCTGAAAGGAATTCTGAAAGAGATTGCTGGCCTCAGGGGCTTTAATTCAGACTGTCACTTCTATTTTCATCATATACTTCCCTGATCAGAGCACTTAGCCAACCTGAGCCTCTACTATCCTGTCTCTGAAACTGTAGGAAAAGCAGCTGATGTTAATCTCAACACTGAGTTGTGGGGATTTGTTACACATCAATCTGAAAGTAATGTGGCTTCTCCAAACATGCTGCCATGTGTTTCCTAATGCATTTGCATGAAAGTACCTTGGGAAATGAACCTTGGACCATATTCAGTAGGAAGGATATAGCATGGCCTGATGTTCAATAGATACAGCTAAGTAACTCTCAGCAGTTGACTTCCAACATCATTACTAACTGTGCAGAGAGTAACAACCACCTGGTCCAGGAGAGAACTCATTACCAAACCATTCACCCTAAAATATGTTAAGATGTTCTCACAATTTCAGGATAGCCATTTAGCAATTTACTCTCAGCACACAATGGAATATTAGCACATTTTCATTAATTGTTAGTGTAAACACAACAGTTACTTGGCATAACATGATGACCACATTTTTAAAGTAAAGAATATTAGTTAAGTAATGATTTCATATACTAATTTTTAATATAGTATCTCTTTTGTGTTTCATTTTCTTTAGGTGCCCATGGACTCTTTGGATAATTTATATACATGCTGAGAAAGAATATAATTCCCATGTCTAGAGCATCTTCAAATGTGTGGCCAAGAGTGTACATAGATCATTCAGCTGTATCAGAAGCAAGAATGAGAGGAAGGTCACTAGCTTTGCTCTGCAAATTGATATTTGTGAATGTTACTAAGAAGTACAAGAAACTCACATTTATAAGTCTTGAGTTGCCTTTTCTGACATTCATTATTAAAAAAATTCCAATGAGCCAGCTACTGCGTCTGCCATGATACAATTTCATGTAGGTATTTTGAGATGTTGTTAAAGTCTGACACCTCAGATAATAAGAAGTTAATTTCCATCAGTTAGTTGAAGAAAGCCATTGCTTTGCATTTTCTTTTTGAAGATGCTTTAGGTCTTATATTGATCATTGTTTTATTTGAAAATTGACCAAGAAGAGGCTTGATACCCTATGAGCATATATATGGGGGGGGGAAATCCCCCTTAGGAACAGTCATAGGGGAGGGGAATAAGGGGAAAATGGGAGGGAGAGAAGAATGGGAGGATACAAAGGATGGGATAACCATTGATATGTAACAAGAATAAATTAATAAAAAATTTAAAAATATATATTAGAATTACATAAAAGAAAGAAAGAAAATTGACAAGTCACTCCTTCCTCTGAGTGCCACCAGGCCTCCCCATCCAGAGGATGTGGTCAAATATGGGGCATCAGAGTTCATGTGAAAGTCAGACCCCACTCTCGAAGGATAGCAGGCTACCAAGAAGAGACTTGATACCCTATGAGCATATACAGGGGGAGGAAATCCCTCTCAGGAACAGTCATAGGGGAGGGGAGTAAGGGGAAAATGGGAGGAAGGTAGGAATGGGAGGATACAAGGGATGAGATAACAATTGAGATGTAATATGAATAAATTAATAAAATATATTTTTTAAAAAGAAAGAAAATTGACAAATCTCATTTGCCAGTCCAAAATGCTGTTCAATTCCTTTTTGTAATTTTCAAGCTTAATATTTGTGACTATTCGTGAATGATATTGTTGATATTTTCCGTCATCATTTTGCTGACACACGTATATCTGCTTAATTATTTTCAACCAATCAGGACACAAATCACACATGCCTACCTTTTCTTCTACATAGAATCTTTTTCTTGTGAATCAAGAAAAAAGAAGACAAGCAGACAGACACCGTATTGTCTTTGTTAAGACTGTGATTCTCCTTATGTGATCAGAAGGTTAAAAGTGGAGAAATTCCAGAGGAATAACTGAGGTTCAGTTTTTAAAAAACCTCTCCTTTGCAGTAGTCCTGTGGCCCAGTTCTGAAGGTATAGCTGTGGGAAGGATTGTAAGCTTTGTCACAGGTGAAAGCAGTCATGGCGGGCTTTGCCCTTGGACACACCAGGGATACTCCCTGAGATTAACCTTGAGATAGACTGGGTGGAGCCATTCTGGGCCTGGAATTCAGGAAGCAGACATGGACCCCACCTGGATTATTGTGTTTCTAATTGACCCTCAATGGGAGGAGGAGACTGCCCTTGCACTTGAGAAACAGGCAGGTAGAGAAGATGAGAGGGGCAGTAGGTTCTATCGATCTTGAGCACACGTGGATCAGGAAAAGGATGACTGAACAAGCTGGACCTGCGCGCAGGCCAGAGACACCTAAGGACCTAGGAAACAGACACCGGAAGGTTCACTCTTGTTTCCCTTTAACCTTTTTTCCCTCTTGTGTAAGCTAGTTGGGTTGTATAATAAAGTTTAATTGTTAAGAAAAAGAGCCAACATATAGGTTTCTGAAGTTCTTTAGGAACCATCTTAATAGAAAACAAGTAGGTATCACTGACATTCCATCTTACTCACTGTGCTTCTGCAGTTGAGAGAGGCCCAGATTGTGCCAAGTGGACCAGAAAGTGAAAACCAAAGCAAATCAAAAGTACATGAAAGTGGAATGGGGATTTGGAGGGAGGAAGGTTAAGGGTTGGTGGGTTGGTAGAGATGGAAGTGGATAAAGGGGTGGGTGTGACCACAATGTGAGATGTGTGTGTGTGTGTGTGTGTGTGTGTGTGTGTGTACATGTGCACACATGCATGCCCATGCATGCACATGCACACATGCATGGAATTGTCAAATAATACACATTTTTAAATATTAAAAGTTTGTATTAAATTTAAAAATATGCAGGTAGATTCAACAATAACTGCAATTAATCAGTAATGACAATGCTCTAACATTTGAGTCCCAGACCAGCCATCTGTATTACCTTTAATATTTTTCTGGTTTTTGTATTGCCCTTATGTACATGTGTGTTTACATAATTTAGAGTTGACCTGAATACATTTTTTTTTTTTGAAAAATTATTTATTCACTTTACATCCCAATCATAGCCTCCTCCTTCCTCTCCTCCTGGCTGCACCCTCCCTCCTCCTTTCCCCTATCCTGTCCTCCTCTACCTCTCAGAAAAGGGAGACCCCACCTAACCACCCCAGCACACTAAGCTGCATCAGGACTAAGTGCCACCTCTTCCATGGCAGCCTGGCAAGGTAGCCCTTCCGGGGCTAAGTGATTGAAATGCATGCAACAGAGTCCTGTCAAAGACAGCTCCCATTCCCCTTACTAGAAGACCTAGTTTTCTCTGCTTGTTATTTTTTTCTAGGTAAGGAGCCCATGCCATACAGAGGTGTTTGCCTCTGAGCATGTGTTCAGTCCCATATAGTGGCACCTCTCTCCTTGCAATGCATTGCCTCCCACTTCCACATCAGTTTCCAGCTAGTTACCACATGCTGGTGTCCATTAGGAATGTTGCCACTGCACTGGAGACACATCTTTGGCCCTTTTAACTGGACAGTTTGTATTTATACAGATGGAATTTTGGAATAAGCTGTAGTACATGTATATGTTTGAAAGCTTGAAATCATCTTCAGTAAGCTCAGCGGTATTTGATTGTTCAGTGCTACATTGGCTCTGTCGTCTTCAAGTCATCACACAAAACCAAAACAGCAATGACATCACAAGGAGAGTGCCTAGGACTGTCAAAGACAAATAATAGTTGAGAAATTAACAAGAAATATTTATTTCTGTTTCATTTGTGTTGAGGTAATTTTATCAGATAAGCATGTTGGAATCACTAACTAGGCTTTTATTTATTTATTTTTAACTTATGATTTTTTTGTGTTTTTTAAAATTAAACATTTTTACATATACATTTATATTATTACACATATACACAATAAACTACCTACAGCAAGAAGAACCATGACACAATGAGGATTTATAAAACTGTTACATTCTTAGTGTTTTGGCTATTTGTATTTGGCAGCCTTGAAGAAAACATCTCTCCTATCTTGGGGTGCCTAAAATTCTGATTGTAAATCAATCTCTATCACATCTTATCATTATCAACTTAAAACATCTATCTAGACCTAAAATATCTTAAATCCTAAACAACTAAGCTTCTTTGTAAAACTAAGCTACCTGATCTTCAACACCATCAGAGACTTGAGAAGGAATAAACTTGGTTACCTGAGTATACCAGGAGTGCAGCTTAGTAGCTTTTCAAATGAGATGATGACAGAGACAGTTTGCTACCTGAACAGTCACCCAAAACTCTCTATAATGTTGGAGCATCATCTTCAGCCTTCTGGCCCAATATATCTGACAGACATATTTATGAGGCAGGAACTATTGAGGACTTGCTTTTCCTGTCTTGGCAGAGTTTGCCTGCATCCATGCCTGCCCTTTTTCAGGCAGAATTCTGTTTGTGATAGAAAAGAGGATATTTTTCCCAGTGGCTTGTTTGCCACATTGGAAGCCATCTCCATAAGGAGGTTCCTTGATACTCATCATCCTCTTTGAGGTAGGCTGGGTGTTGGCAGGGTTAGCCTTTCTCATTTTCAGTGAATCTTTAAAATAATAAAAACATTTTTAAATGCCATATTCTGCATGTCTTTGAGGCTTTTGAAGACCTTATCTAACTATCCTGACTTATCTTTCTATAGAATCATATCTATCTGCCACACCTGAGATGTACATTCTTGTGATAAAAGTCGACTATTAATTGACATGACCATGATTTGGGGAACTAACAATTAACTTGTATAATTTATTTATTCTATACAGACTGAAATAATACTTTCAAAGTGTTGGAAGTAAACTTTGTATTATAATTGAGTTATATGGGTATAATACCTCACATTAGAGTAGAAATATAGATATAATATGAGTGAAGAATAATTTTACATTTGAATTCTATACCACTGTATCTAGAATTAAACTTATTTTGCATCTATATACAAAATTCTATGCCAGTGAATTAAAAATAACCTTTTCGGTGACAAATGAAGAATTAATTTGAGGAGTAGATTCACTAATCTACTTTTTGTTCTATCTTCCTTATGTATTTCTATATTCCCCCAACTAGGCTTTTAAATTCCTGATGACACTGATTTACTCAGTATGGAATTAGCCTGAAGTGTGCAGATATAAAACACAGCCCCTGCTGTCTTGGCTTTCCTTTCCCTGGCTCTCAGCTCTCTAGTTCAGTTTGCAATGCCATCCATCTTCTTGTCTTTCTCCTCATGTCTGCAGTACATCATCAGAGGAACTTGAGAAAACCAAATCGTTTGCAGTGTTTACTGATTATGCTTCTTTCTTTATATTTTTAAACATTTAACTCATTTTTTTTGTGTGTGTGGGAGTCTCTTTTCCACTTCTACCATGAGTTCTAGACTTAAACTTGAGCCATTGGAATTGTAGCAAGGGCCTTGATCTGCTGAGCCATATCTCTAGGCCCTCTTTACTCACTTTGGATAGCTTTTCCTTTGTGACTGCCCAATGCATCATTGCTTCAGGATATTTTGTGCTCTAACTCCCTAGAGACACCTTCGGCCTGTTGCCCAGTCTTCATATGACATCACTGATTATCATTCATCAGCTGTCAATTGTCCAGACATTGGGTTTTGCTTTAGTTGTACTTTTTATCTGAACTGAATTTCCTGTGATTATCTAACCAGAGAACCAAACCGTATATGCAAACACTTCTGGCTTCAAGTTTCAGTAAAATGCTTTCCTTAGCATTTAACATAGCTAAAAGGGGCACATTGGCTCTAATTCAGCTTTTACAACAAATTAACTTCTTGTTGTTCAATGTGTACTATGATTATTAAAGTCTTTGAGAAAACAGCTTCACAATAAATTATTGGAAGCCTTCCTCAGTAGGCTGTTGCTAAATCCTCAAATAATGGAAATAATTTCTATGTATATTGTTCGTTTGTCTCTTGCATACAATTTAAGTGCCTGCCATGTGTTATGTGAGACTATTTCGTTGAGTTAATTATTTCGTACTTTAATGTAGTGTGTGTGTGTGTGTGTGTGTGTGTGTTTGCTATGTGTCTGTGTTCCTATGTGTGTGTGAGCTTGTGTAAGGCACATGAGCATTGTGAAGAGGCATGAGATTGATGTCAGGAATCATTTTAAAATATTTTTTATTTTTTACATATATGTTTATATTATTACACATATATACAATAAACTACTTATAGCAAGAAGAACCATGGCACAATCAGGACTTATTTAAGTGTTACATTCTTAGTGTTTTGGCTATTTATATTTGCCATCTTTGAAGAAAATATCTTTCCTATCTTGATGTACTAAAATTCTGAATGTAAATCAATATTTATCATATGTCATCATTGGTGTCAGGAATATTGCTCCATCACTCTCTGTCATATCTGAGGAGCAGGTTTCTCAACTGAAGCATTAGCTCCACGTCTGTGCCCACTGAGTGATAGGATTACATGTGACTAACAGTGCCCATGCAACATTTATGTGTGTGTGGATTCTTGGCAATTGAACTTGGTACCCATGCTTGCAAGTACTTTACCCAAGGAGCCATCCTCCTGGCCCCTTGCTGGACAAACTCTATGAAAAGTAATAATTTCTACAAAATATAAGGCCAGTATTTTTGCTAGTCAGAAACATTGGGGAGCTGACATTTTGTAATGGATTTCTGAAGTGTAAAAGCAGTAAGATGATGCTACTTATGTGACTTTTGTTAAACTTTATGTGATGTACATGTAAAAGTATTAATAAAAAAGGTACACACTATAGAATGTATAGTATAGTATTAACCTTTCATTTTATGACAATGCTCACTTTAATTCTTTTTATGTTTACAGTCACTGACAATGTAATTAATAGTCTCCCTGGGTAAGCTGAAATTCAGATATGTAACAAAACCTCATTTGCATTTGTTGTGCTTTAGGAAACCTCAACTCTCAGGAGCTGGCACTCATTACATCTGCTTTTCTCTCATATTCCGTTCATTGTTTATGCAAATTATGAGATTAAAGCATTCTGCAGAGTTGTGAACCATGCATGTTTTATGACACTGTGAATGTATCTTTGTACATCTAAAATGGTACGTTGGTGAAAAAATGATTCACCACTATGTGTATTACAAACTGAAACTAATTGTTTAACTGAATGGCTTAGAATCTGCGAGGCATCTGGGAGCATATCCTGATTCTTTTCATGCCTTTGTAATTTTATTATAATAAATTTTATGCAAACAAATGACCTTAAAACAGCACATC
>OU015749.1:45610865-45636228 GCA_907169655.1 Acomys percivali
ATGGCCACAGATCTATCCTGGCACAAGTCCCTGTAAGACTAAGTGCATCTTCTCCCACTGAGGTCAGACAAGGCATCCCAGCTAGGGGAAAGAAATCCAAAGGCAAGCAACAGAGTCAGAGAAAGTAGCTGCTCCAATTGTTAGAGAACTCACATGATGACTAAACTACACATCTGCTACATATGAACAGGGGTTCTGGGTCCAGCACATGCATACCCAGAAATGGTGGTTTAGTCTGTGAGCACCCATGGGCCCAGGTTAGTTTATTCTGTAGGTCTTTTGTGTCCTAGATCTCTTCAGCTCTCTCAGTCCTTACTCTCAGTCTTCCACAAGACTCCAGAGTTCCACCTATTGTTTGGCTTTGGGTTTCTGAATCTGGGTCCATTGGTTGCTGGATTAAGCCTCTCAGAAGACAGTAGTTATTCTAGGCTCCTGTCTGGAAGCATAGAATTGTATTATTAATAGAGTAAAGGGTTGGCTTTCTCCTGTGAGGTGGGTCTCAAGTTGAGCCAGACATTGGTTGGCCATTCCCTCAATCTCTGTTCCATCTTTTTCCCTGTACATTTTGTACACCGGGCAAGTATTGAGTAGAAAGTTTTATGGATGGATTGGTCCCTCTCCATCCAATGGGAGACTTGCATGACTCCAGAAGGTGTCAACTTCAAACTCCATCTCTCCAGCTGCTAGGAGTCTCAGCTAGGGTCATTCCCCATAGACTCTTGGGTCCTTCTCTGTCTCAGGTCTCCGGCTCATCACAGAGATGACCCTCCTACTGATTTGGTTCTCTCTCTCAGCCATCTCCCCTCTCCCACACTCTTCCCAAATTTGATTCTCACTCCTGTTCCACTTCCCACCCCTTCTCACACCCAGTTCCCTTCATCCATCCACTTCCAATGTCTATTTTATTTCCTCTTCTGAATGGGATTCAAGCATCCTCCTTTAGACCTTCCTTGTTGCTTAGCTTCTTTGGGTCTGTGGATTGTAGCATGACTATCCTGTACTTTATAGGTAATATAACTTATAAATGAGTACATGCCATGTGTCTTGGTTTCCTTACTCAGAATAATCTTTTCTAGTTCCATCTTTTTGACTGCAAATTTCATGATTTCCATGTTTTTAATAGCTAAGTAGTATTCCATTGTGTAAATGTACCACAGTTTCTTTTCCATCCTTCTGTTGGGTGACATCTAGTTTGTTTTCAGTTTCTGACTATTATGAAGAAAGCTGCTATGGACACATTTGAACAAGTGTCCGTCTTTTGAGCAAATGCCCAGGAGTGATATATCTGGGTCTTGAGGTAAAACTATTGCCAATTTTCTGAGAAATCTCCAGATTGTGTCTCTCCCACCAGCAACAAAGAAGTGTACCCCTTGCTATACATCCAGATATACTGTCACGTGAGTTTTTATCTTGGCCATTCTGACAGGTATCAGAATGTAGAATCTCAGAGTTACTTTGATTTACATTTTCATAATGACTAAGGACATTAAGCATTTCTTTACATGCTTCTTAGCCATTAGAGATCCCTATGCTGAGAATTCTGTTTAGCTCTGTATCCCACTTTTTAATTGTGTTTTCTGGTTTGTTGGTGCTTAATTTGTTGAGGTCTTTATATATTTTAGCTATTAGCCCTTATGTAGGGTTGGTAAAGATAATTTCCCATTTCGTAGGCTGCCATTTTATCCTATTGATGGTGTCTTTTGTCTTACAGAAGCATTTCAGTTTCATGAGGTCTCATCTATTAATTGTTGAACTTAGTGTCTGAGATGTTGATGTTCTGTTCAGGAAGTTGTTACTTACGTATACTATCATATCATCTGTGGATAGAAATACTTTTAACTTCTTTCTTTCCAATTTATATGCCTTTGATCTCCTTTGTTTGTCTTATTGCTCTAACTAGAACTTCAAGCATTATACTGAGTAGATAGGGGGAGAGTGGGCAAAATTGTCTTGTCTCTGACTTTAATGGAATTGTTTCACACTTCTCTCCATTTAACTGATACTGGCTATTAGTTTGCTGTATTTAGCCTTTATTGTGTTTAGGTATATACCTTGTATCTCTGATCTCTCCCAGACTTTTAACATGGAGGACTGTTAGATTTTATCAAAGGCTTTTTCTAATAAAATGGTCATTTGTTTTTTTCAGTTTGTTATTACGGTTAATTAAATTGATGGGATTTTATATATTGAACTATCTCTACTTCCCTGGGATACAGCCTACTTGATCATAATGGGTGATGTGTTCGATGTGTTTCTGAATTTGGTTTGAGAGTATTTTATTGATATTTTTTGCATCTATGTTCACAAGGAAAATTAATTTTCTTTGTTGAGTCTTTGTGTGGTTTAGGTATCATGGCTGCTGTGGCCTCATAGAATGAGTTTGGCAATATTCTTTTTGTTTCTATTTTGTGGAATAGTTTTAGGAGTATTGTTATTAGCTCTTCTTTGAAAATCTGGTAGAATTCTGCACTATAACCAACTGGCACAGAGCTCTTTTTGGTTGAGAGATTTTAATGATTGCTTATATTTGTTTAGGCATTATAGGACTATTTAAATTGTTTATCTAATTTTGATTTATATAAGTGGAATCTACCAATAAAATTTTCCTTTTATCTAAGTTTCCCAATTTTGTAGACTACAGGCTTTTGAAGTAAGACCTAATAATTCCTTGCATTTCCTCAGTTTTGGCTGAAATATCCCCCTTTTCATTTCTGATTTAGTTAATTTAAATATAATTTTTTCTGCCTTTTAATTAGTTTATCTAAGGTGTCTATCTTCTTCATTTTCTCAAAGAGCAAGCTCTTGTTTTCATTGATTCTTTGTATAATTCTCTTTGTTTCTAAGGTTTTGATTTCAGCTCTGAGTTTGATTATTTCCTGCCGTCTATTCTTCTGGGGTGTGTTTGCTTCTTTTAGTTCTAGATCTTCCAGGTGTGCTGTTAAATCACTTGTATGAGATCTTTCCAACTTGTTTTTGAAAACACGTAGTGCTATATATTTTCCTCATAGCACTGCGTCCCATAAAATTCATTTTCATTGAATTATAGGTCTTTAGTTTCTTTGTTTTTTTTTCTTGATCCAGTGGTCAGTCATTGAGTACAGAGTTGTTAACTTTCCATGAGTTTGTAGGCCTTCCACTGTTGCTGTTGTTGTTGAAGTTCAGCTTTAACCAATGGTTATCTGATGAGATACAATGGGTTATTTCAACTTTATGTTGAAGCTTCTATTGTGACCACAAATATGGTCAATTTTGGAGGTGTTTCCATGAGGTGCTGAGGTGCTGAGAAGAAGGTATAGTCTTTTGTGTTAGAGTGAAATGTTCTTTAGATATCAGTTAGTTACATTCGATTAATGACATGTGTTAGTTTCATTATTTCTCTTTTTATTTTCTGTCTTAATGACCTGTCCATTGGTGAGAGTGGAGTGTTGAAGTCTCCCACTATTAATGTGTGGTGTTCAATGTGTGATTTAAGTTTCAGTAGTGTTTCTTTTACAAATGTGGGTGTATCTTGCTTTTGAGGCATGGAGACTCAAAATTAAGATGTCATCTTGGTGAATTTTTCCTTTCATGTGAATGAAGTGTCCTTTCCTCAGCTCTTTTGATTAATTTTGGTTGAAAGTTTATTTTATTAGATATTAGAATGTCTGTTCCAGCTTGCTCCTTGGGGTCATGAGCTTGGAAAACCTTTTTCCAGCCCTTTATGTTGAGACAATGCCTATCTTTGTTGCTGAGATGTGTTTCTTGTATGTAGCAGAATGATGATGGATTCTATTTTTGCATTCATTCTGTTAGTCTATGTCTTCTCATTGGGGAATTGAGTGCCTTGTTGTTGAGAGATAGTAGTGCCCTATGGTTGTTTATCCAAGTTACTTTCATTTTTGATGGTAGTGGAGTGTGTGTGTGTGTGTGTGTGTGTGTGTGTGTGTGTGTGTGTGTGCACGCGCCTCCTTTTTTTTTGTTTTGTTGGTATAGTGGTATTTATTTCCTGTGGGTTTTTTTGGGGGGGTGGTGTAGTTATCTTTCTTGGCTTGGCGCTTTCTTTCTATAATCTTCGATAGGGCTGGATTTGTACATATATATTGTTTAAATTTGTTTTTGTCATCAAATATCTTGTTTTCTACATCTATGGTGATTGAAAGTTTTGTGGGGTATAGTAGTCTGGGCTGACATCTCTGGTGTTTTAGAGTCTGTAAAATATCTGCCCTGGTCTTTCTGGCTATTAGTGTCTCTACTGAGAAGTTGTTTGAAATTCTGATAGGTTTACCATTTTATGGGACTTGGCCTTTTCCCCTTGCAGCTTTTAATAGTCTTTACATCTCTCTATATTTTGTGTTTTGAGGATTATGTGGTGGGAAGATTTTTCTTTCTGGTCTGATATATATATATATATTTTTTTTTCTCTAATCTTCTTTTATATTTATAAGCATCTCTTTCTTTAGGTTAGAGAATATTTCTTTTATGATTTTCTGGACCTTGGAGCTGGGAATCTTCCCCTTCTTTTATTACCATTGTGCTAAGGTTTGGTGTTTTAATAGTGTACTAGATTTCTTGCACATTTTGTGTCAGGAACTTTTTGGATTTAACTTTTCCTTTGACTGGTGATGTATGGATTTCTTTAATCTTATCTTTTATTCCTGAGACTCTTCCTTCCATCTCCTGTATTCTGTAGATGATGACAATGCATGTGTCTGTAATCCTGTGCTTTTCTGTCAGTTTTCCAATTCCAGGATTCCCTCAGTTTGTGTTTTCTTTATCAGTTCTATTTCCATTTTCAGGCATTCAACAGTTTTATTCATTTTCTCCACCTTTTTGAGTGTATTTTCCTGTATTTCTTTTAAGGGTTTATTCATTTCATTTTTAAAGGCCTCTATCTTCTTTATAAGAATGAGTTTAAGGTTATGTTCTTGTGCTTCAGCCATTTTAGGATATCCAGAACTTACTTTAGTAGGATATCTGGGCCCTGGTGCTCCCATATTACCCTGGATCTTGTTGATTGTGCTTTTATGCTGGACTTGAGTCATCTGGTTATCTCTGTTATGGCCTGGGTGTTCCTGATGCTGGCAGGAGTCTTCAGGGAGACAAGCAGAACCTTGGGCCTGGCAATGGAGGCCAGGGAACAACTCACTGCTCACCTCTGCTGCCTGTGCCCCAGATAGATTTGGCAGGCAGGGAAATGGCATGGACAGGTCTAACCTGGATGTTCCTTGGGCCCAGCAGGCCTCATTGGGAAGGCAGGTAATGGAGCTCATGGGACAGCATGCAGCTCACTTTTGCTGAATGTGCCCCAGTTGGTCTTAGCAGGAGAGGGCATGCAAAAATTTGAAAAGATTTAGAAAAGTTTTTTATTTCAAAGATCCAATATTAAATGAACAGCTCAGAATACATACATATATATATAACAGTATACAGACTGAACAGTTAATGTTCAGAAATACATATGGATATATACATATACACATATTCATGCAACAATATAAAAGGAGGTCATCAATTTGAGAGTGAAGTGTAGTACATGAAAGTGTATTGAGGGAGGAATGAAATAATTATATCATAATCTCAAAAACAAAATAAATTAAAATGTAATAAGAATATGTAACTAGAACATCATTCTACTTAATAAAAATTTGACTGATGACACAGATGAACATTCTACAGATTTGAGAAATTAATTTTGTTTCACAGCTATTCAATAGACACTCTCCACCTCCTCACTATGCACATACTTTAGCATCTAAGAATTGGAACGCACGATGTTGCATTGGACTGGAAGCCCTGAGGAAAGAAGCTGGGCTTTTCTGGAAGTCACTGAAGTGCTTGCAATGAAGGAGTGTTTTTGGTGATTTGGGCAGAGTTGATTGAACTGTATAATGGTAGGCTTGCACCCAAACTAAAAGTAGCAGAGAACTGAACCATGCTCACACACTGAGCATGAAAGGAGCAGAGAAAGAATTGATGGGAAGCTGCTGTCAGAGCCTGGAGTTGTTCAAGATGGATGCTCACAGCCTCTGTCAAGACACCAGGCCTTTGCCATATGTACCCTGTGGGAGGAACTTTGTGAAACAGTTTATTTTTTTTCCCTCTGCTCTGATTTTAAACTAGTATCCCTCACTGTTGAAAGTCATGCATCACTAACTACAGCCCCGAGGCAGAATGCACTTTTGATAAACAAGGCGAGGGGTCCAAAAGGGCCATGACACAAATGGAAGCACCTGCAATGAAGAAATATCCAGTTGAAGATCTAAATAAATCAGCATCATGAGTATAAAACATAAAAAATATAAAGAGACAAAAGAGAAAGGTCATGTCTTCTTAGAAAGACATTTTTACTCTGTTCCCTGTATTAAGATAAAAGGCTGCGAAGCTGGATGTTTAACATATGTTGATTTTGCTGATGTGACGTAAACATCCTTCACTCTGCATAAATCACAAGTGGCCCATAAGAAGGCTGGCACAAACACATATGCTAGGAGATATTTTACAACAGATGCTGAGTCTACAAGTTCACATTAAAGAAGCCAATAGGATTTGATAGCGCTGTTGTTAAATTTTCTGTCTGGACAGTGGCATTTGCACCTTCATTTACAAAACCAAACCATCTGCTGATGTTTGAATGTAAACAACTGTGAGATCTCTACACTGAATGTGGATAACTACAGTCTAACGTGAATGTCATATAATAAGGATACTTAAGGTAGAGGAATTTTAACCAAGTAACATGGGTGCTCTGGCAAATGATCACAAAGACCTTCTAGGTCTATGTGATCCAGCTGGAAATACAGACAGACTTAGATTACACTATGCTCTGGCTGTAATACAGACAAGCCTTTAGTAAACACCTTTCATCCCAGAGGAAGCAGCCATGTTTGAAAGTAAGAGCTACTTGAGGAGAAGACATAGGGATAAATCAGAGAAAGATTTGACAAAATGAGTCAGGGATAGAATACACTGAACTCTCACAAGACAGGAAAGAGAGGCTACTTAAGAGCAATGAGGGAAGCAGAAGAGAGTTTTTTTTTTTTTTAACTGAGACATTTTTTAAAACAGAGATATGTTACAGAGAGAATCAGCTAGACACAGATGAAGACAGAATGAGCCAGAGAATGAGGTGGAACAAGATTTAAAAATATTGCCAGCATTACTTTAAGGCCCGGCAAAGCAAGTAAGTCAGAAAGCAAAAGATGCCAGGTTGAATCAGTCAGCTTGAAGAGGTGTTAAGGCAAGAAAAGCAGAGTTGAACCAGCCATTGAGAGTTCAGAAAGAGCTAGAAGGGCTTAAGAAAGGCTCTCAGCTCACCCCTTCACCTGAGAAAATAAAAACACTTAAACTTACATTCTGAATTGAGAATAATATATAGAATAATAGGGGTTAGGGGCATGGCTCCATTGATGAGAGTGCATGCTGAATGAGCATTAGGGTCTAATATAACATCCTCTGTATCTATGTGTGTCTGTAACTCCCCCATTGATAAAAAAAAAAATACACGTAGATCCCATGAGCACTATGGACAGCCAGCCAGTCAGAAAAATCCAAGCTTCAGTGAGCAATCCTATCTTACAGGAATAAGGTAGAAAACGATAAAGCAGGACACCCAAAGTCCTGTGGACTCTACAAAAACATAGGTGTATTCACTTACACATATTTGTGCAAGGTTCAAACCTATGCACACTTCCATATGAGCACATGCACATACCACTCATTAAAACAAGCAAAATTATTCTACAGGATGGATTATTAAACTAGAAAAAATGAAGTGCAAGTAATTGTAGATGAAACTCTATCAAATAAATTAAGGCAACAAGATGACTGAAAGCTTTTATACTTACAAGATTCATAAAAATTATAAAAGTGTTTCATTTACTTATTGCCAAAATGAACAAAACAAACGTTGCAAGAGATAATGTTATTAACTAATATTCTTGAAATCATTCTAATGTAACAGATATTCAAGTCGTGACAGGAAAAGAGAAACCAAAATGCTATACTTTGTTCTCTAGTTTCTGTTTTAAAAAAAAAGAAGAATTTATTTTACTACCAATATGTGAATTTGAGAACCACTTTATCAAGGTTAATGAAGTAAAAATTTACAATTGCTTGAAAGTAACTTTTCAACAAAAGCATTGTGAAATTTGACCTCCTTTTGAAAAGCAATTTTAGATGCTAGTTAACATTTTAGGAAATATTTTCAAAGAATAGTAACTACAACAGAACTCTGTATACTGGGAACATCATTGCAATGTATCCTGAGATAGTTAAAAAGAAGAAAGCTCAAAATAACAGATTTTTCAATATAGGATATATTTTAATAAAATTAAATAAGGAAATACGCTTTAAAATGTTGGTTTCTAGTTTCAGTATGATAGGAAACTGTGTGACAGTGTTTAATGTAAATAGTGAGCACAAACTATAATGAAAATATAGTTAAATTTGTACGCACATTTATTTACATTTATGCCAATACCCAGACAGGAATTTCTCCTTAGATACATAAACATCTTCATAATTAAGACAGAAAAGAATAAGGAATATTAGATCTAATTTTATTTGAGTAGAATGGTGTTATAAGCATCGTTTCTTCATTATATATATTTTTTTGTAATCAGTGTGTGTGCTGGTTAGCTTTTGTCACATTGACACAAACCTAGATGTACCTTGGAAGAGGGAATATCAGTTGAGAAATTTCCTCAATCTAATGAGATGGATCTGTATATATGTCTGTAGAGCATTGCCTTAATTTCTAAGTACTGTAGCAGGATCTAGTCGGCTGTGGGAGGGGCTATTCTTGGCAGCTAGGTCAGGGCTGCAGAATAAAGGTAACTGAGCAAGCTACAGGAAGCAACCAGTGCAAGCATTGGTCCAAGGTCTCTGACTAGGTCCATACTCTGGCTTCTCTAGATGCAGAATTGTAACATGCAACCAAATAAACTTTTTCCTTTTTCAAGTTGTTTTTGGTCAGTGTTTTATCACAGCAACAGAAACCAAATAAGAACATTGCATTATTTCACTATTTCTTTAAAATATGTGTGACTTACTCTCAGTGACTATGTTAAGTCAGAAAAAAGGACTTCACATGTTGCTTAGAAGAGTCTGGCATGCTCATCAACTTGCTTGCTGTAGACTTTGCTTCTAAAAACAGTTTCTGCCAAGGTTTTCTATATATCAATTTTGTCACACTAAGAAATAACTTTGACCTGATATAAACTTAACATTTTAGGACGTGTGGTAAGCGTCACTAAAGAAGAGATTTTTAAATGAGAAAATATGCATTTCTAAAAATGTTGGCCATATTAATGAAAATACCTAACTCAAAAAAGAAAGAAAGAAAGAAAGAAAGAAAGAAAGAAAGAAAGAAAGAGGAAAAAAGGTGACATTTAGTTTATAAAAGGATAGAGAAGAAATCTGTGGGATTCAATCAAGTTTGCATATGGTGCTGTCTAGATAGTGTGGATACTCAGATGCCAAATATAGATAAGGAGATATAAATGGGACATGCTTTCTCCTGACAACAGGAAACCTCTTATCAATGGCATTTTGAATAAAAAGATATACAGATCTTGAAGAATTGTGAAGAGTGAAAAAGCACTCAAATTGTTTTCACTAATGTTTTGCATATTTTCCCTAGTGTCCCTAGATTCAGTTCACCTGGTCTATTCTAAAACATGTTCTTGCGATTCGTAGTAGAAATTTATTAAAACTCAGTAAAAAGTGGAGATTATTTCAAAGGGTGATGTTGTTATTTGTAAGCTTGTGAAGTTTTAGGTTAAATTGTTTTTGACTGTAAGAATTCTCAGTATTTTTTGCATATTTATTAAACAACAATTACAAGTAAGTATTTGCATGAAGGGGCTGTATTAAATTCAAGTGTTGTTAGAGAAGAAAACATATATATATATATACACACTCTTTTTTGTATTTAAAAATATTAAACAATTTACCTGAGTTTACATGGACACTAGTTTCTGAGGGTGCAATGTGGACCAATACAGAAGTCTAGATTTTATGTCACTCGAAAATCTCTCTCTTTTTTCTCATTGGCAGCCTAAAGTGTTAGAACATCGTAAGCAGGATGTGTCCACTATATTGAACTTCAGATGTCATGGATACTATTTTTTTTTTAAGTTGTACATACAACAGAAAGTGGCTTAAAGGAAAAAATTAAGATAGGATATGAACACATTAGAAACAGAATAAAAATCACATTGCTTCAACAGAAGATAAACCACCAATGATGACAATGTAAACCAAATTCATTTTTACCCAGTCATAAAAATAACCATTAAAATATTTCATATATTCTTGCTTAATAAATGGGCTATGAGACAATATACAGAAAATAAGAATTCCTAGTAGTCAAATGCACTGATATTCAATAAACCTCAAAGAATCTCTCTGTGTTTTTTTAAATCACCAAGCAACAAAAAGGGCACAGGGTCTTAATGTGAACCCCGGGATGAAGTCAGAAGAAAATGAAGACACACTTTTTGTTACATGCTTGAGTAGTAGTTTTGAAGTTTTTCTTTATCCTGATACTTTCTTGATCAAGGGATTAGTAGAGCTCAGTGGGACACTAGGCTTATTAATGAAATACTAATTTCACATAAATTAAAAGTTTCTCCTATTACAAGTGAGAACAGGAAAAGTGCCAAAAGCTTAACAAACATCTATTTAGCTTTCAGGAACAATCTCTTGTTTTCATTTCCCAAGGAGATGGATTAGATCTACTCTTCAAATTTCAGGCTTACATTGTAACACACACTTGACTTTGACCTGAAAACATTTGCTTGTCTTGAGAGTTGTCACACTAAAACATCAATGGCCATGATGTATTGACATTGGAGTAAGTATCTCTCCAGAGAACCACCGGAGTCACTATGGGGGGATCCCAGAATAAGCCACATAGAAGTGTTTTCTAATGCTCTAGACAATACTTGTGGTGCTTTGGTGAGAGTTCACAACTGGGTGTTTTGGTAACTAATAAAATTATTGGTCATTTGATGTTCTACTTGTTGGGTTCAGGTTTTTGTGGGGTGGGAATGGAGGGTAAGAAGCCCATAAGAGCAGAAAGGACAAGTCAAGGAAGGTAAGAAATCAATTTTGATTCATAGTAGGAAGGGACAATGGTTGCAAAGATTTCAATGCCAAGCTTCATTTTCTTCATTGTTATCATCTCCTTATAATATTTTCATAAAATTTAGTCTACATATTTGGAACTTAGGACACTATGTTATATGCATAAGTTTTTGGCATTCTTGTGGTTGACTTCAAGTCATTTTGATTACTCATTAAAAGTGCAAAATGATGTGCCCTATCCTAAGAAATTGTGGTTCAAAAGGTATGCAGTAGAGTGCCAGATGTGAAATGAAATTATTCCGGAAGCTGCCAGAGTCCGTAGTGGCACAATTGCACAGAGAATGACTTGGAACCTGTGTCAGGACATGTAGTACTCATGCTGTGATCATTAAAACAGTAATCTGGTAGGAATTTTAAGCTTTGTAGACCCTCGTTTTGACTCCAACCACCACAGTAGATAGATTAAAAGATACATTGATGAGAGATCAGTAGGTTACTGATGGTGGATACATATAATAAATGGATAGATGATAGAAGATAGATAGTAGAATAAAGATAGATGCATAGATAAATAGATGACAGATGGCAGATAGATAGATAGATAGATAGATAGATAGATAGAACATAGATATTTGAAAATAGGTCAGTGGGCCAAAAAAATAATTTCTTATAATACTAATATAATTTCTTATAATAATTCCCTTGCCAATTTTAACAGATATTTTTTTTGCTAAACAGAGAAGAAAACGACAAATTATATTCCAGTTTCTCTTGGTTCTCTGTGTCCCTGAGTTTTAATTATGGTTAGTGGAATCTCAGGGGAAAATATATTTAAAAAAAAAAACTATGTGTCAACCAAAATATCACCACTTTATATGAATAATACCTTGATACAATTATCTCCATGCTCAGTTTTTATAGTGATTTCTGCACAAACATGAGGACCTTAGATTGACCCATTGTAATCATGTAAAAAGAAGGGCATTGTAGTGTGTGCTTACAGTCTCATCATGAGCAAGACAGAAATAGGCAAATAGACTTTCTAGCCAACCAGTCAAGCTTAATGTGTTGGATGGCTGCTGAGGAATGATGCCTATGATTGATCTCTGTTCTACCTGTGTGCACACATGCATGTACACATGTGCATACAAACACATGGTTATACACATACACATGTACCAACAATCACATACATACCATTTACATATGAACATTAACAAACCCTCACCTACTTATACACACACACACACACACACACACACACACACACACACACAGACACACAGAGTTTACTTTGCTTGACAGTTTTTGAGATTCTATTCCATCCCATCAGTCTTCTGGCCACATGATAAGACAAAACTTGTTATTTCCTAGCTAGAAACAATATAAAATACGAGGAATTGGGTAGGGTCTTTGTCCTCCAAATCTGTGTCCCTATGACCCTATGTCCTCTTACAAGTCTTATTAACTCCCAACACTGACTTGTTTGGAACAACACTTTAGCACATAGATTTCTGTAGGTCACGTAACCATACTACTGCAACTATCTGGGATGCATTCTCCCCATATGTTTGTGATTCTCCTCTTGTGTTATTTAGACAGCAGGTGTCCAGTTTAACTTGGTAGACAAAAGCTAACATGGACAATGAAGATATTGTCATTGAGTTAAGAAGAACTAAAGTTACCACTGACTTTATAATAATCTGTTATCTCATTAGCCTTGCTTACGATATCTTAGTTTTGTTAGTAAAAAATATAGTTTTTTCCTCCTACTCCACACTTCCTTGCCTTAATCATTCTATTTAAAAAATTACATAATATTGTGTGTATGGAGCAATATCAATATCCATTATGTAGAAGTAGTAGGAGTCTACAATGCCACAAACAGTATAGAGAAGCTCAAACCAATTTTTTTGTTGTGTACTTGTATCAGTTGGAATATTAAAGAAAAATGTACATAGCACATATTAAAGTTAGTAAACATGGTACTTACAGACAGAAATAAAAGCCAGTAAAATTTCTAAATAGTTTTTAAAACTAAAACTCTATTCAGTGTGCTTCTTCATTGTCCAATGGCTGTCTTGATCAAAGCTAATTATCAAGACTAATGAATGTGGTGTGTCCACTTGAATACAAATTCAAAGAATAGCTATATAATTAAATGGAAAGCCTTTATTTTGTTCCCAACTTGCTACTTTGGAAGGATAAATAGCAATACATAGCATCTTGTATTATAAGAACTCGTTAATAATATATTTAAGTCATATAAGCCATGTTCAAGCCCATTTAAAATACATACATATGATTGTCAATACTGCTTGCATGGTTTTGAAAGCATGCATCAAAAATCCCTATTAAAGAGTCAGTATAAGAAAGAACACTGACTAATGGTCAGTTTTCTGTAATTATGTTCTGTTATGAACCTGACATTTTGTCCTTTAAATTTCTGAGAAACATGTCTGGTGATAAGTATTCTTTGTGTGAATAGCATAGAATTACATTCTTTTTCTTCAATTATCTTATGTTAATTTTGAGAGGTTGAATTATTTGTATTTCTTGGTGTCTTTTGATGTACTGACACTTTGATATGAATACAAATGTTTTAAATAAACAGTTTATTTTGTGTTCACAATACATACTTATCACAAAACAAAACCTTTAGAATCATGTGAAAGATCATTAAAAATGGTCTAGCTTCTAGAGTATCACTTTTACAATCTTTGTCTGTGTTATTTTACTTTTCTTAATTTTTTAAACGTTATCTAATACTATCTTTGTTAAAATGAAAGCATAGCATGGGCACAGAATACTAAAGATGTAATTCTAAAGGTAGTAAAAATTAGTTGTCTGTGTATTTTCAATTTCAGGTTCATTTAAAGGACATATTTCTGTATACTAGAAAAATAGATGGATAAGATAGATGGATGAATAGGTGTATATATATGTATATATATATACACACAAAATCTAGGGTGAAACATGGAACACTATCATAGATATTTTTCTAACCCACAGTTTTCTCTCTCCAAATATGTACACACGGGCATGAAATGCTTTTACTCAAATTTATCACTCAGTAGTATGCAGAATTTCAGATAGGCTGAACTCAGATGGACATTAGTGTTTTTCTAGAATTAAAAATTATATTTTTGAGAATATGTATATCTTTAAAATGTCAACTTTAAACTATATAAAAATTCTGATTAACATTGTACTAGGAGTTGTAGGTAATATTGGAAGACCAGAAACAAGATACCAATGGAATCCTACTCATAAAAGAAAATTTAAAACAATATTTATATGTTACATGATTATTAATAGAGATTTTTTGAAATGTAAAATACCTTAAATACTGTCAAAGGTATTGCCATGCTGATTTTCATAGGATTTATTAAAGTTTACACTCCTATAAAAATTGAATAAATGTTCTCCTTTCCCCATATTCATGCCAGCATTTGTCTTTTTTTTCTCAGCCATTCTAACTGGGGAAAGATGAAATTTCTAAGTAATTTTCATTTGTATTTTCCTAATGTCTAAAGATGTTGAATTTCTTAAAAATAAAGATTTCTTTGAAATTTCTATTACATCCTTTAAAAACTACCTTCTTAATTCCTTGCCCCATTATTATTTGGGTTATTTTCTTGATTTTTAATTTTTTAAAATCTATATTTTGGATTCTAACCCTTTGTTAGATCTACAGCTTGTAACAAAAAAATAAAAGTCCCATTCTACAGGCTGTCTCTTTACTCACATGATGGTGCCCATTGCTGTAAAGAAGTATTTTAGTTTTCATGTGGTCCCATTTGTCAATGTTTGGTGTTAATGTCTGTGCCACTAGGACCCAATTCACAAGGCTCTTCCTGTGCCTATAGTTATGAACAGGCTATATTACAAAATACAAAATATTGCCCTTTTCCTTAGTTACCGTCCTAAATTTGATGGTAAGTCCATCTTGTTGAATATACCACAAACTTAAGTCATAAAACATAGAGAAATCAAGATGCTATGGATTGCTAAATCCTTACTGGACAGCTTTTGTGAGATTGCAAGATGTTATGCATTTCACCAAAGGAAAAAAAATCATCTTTATTCTTATTTATCTGTTAACCCTGTCAGATACATACAATACAACTGGCCTGGCATATATGCACACTGTTGCGATTGTGCATAAATGGCAGGAGGATAACTCACCACTTTCTAATTGTGTTTAAATCCCACTCCACATAACCAGAAGCTGTATTTGATGTATGCCATAGAGCAGTTGTGTATTGTGCTGGCTTGACTGAGAATGACCCCCCCCCCCATTGGCTCAGAGATTAGAATACTTGCTCACCAGGGAATGGCGCTGCTTGAGTTGATTAGGCCTAGTTGGAGGAAATGTTTCTCTTGAGTTCAGCTTGTTTAAGGTTTCAAAATTCCCATTCTAAGCCGAGAGTCTCTCTTTTCCAGTGGCCTGTGGATCCAGATGTAGAACTCTTAGCTACCTCTCCAGCTCCATGTCTGCCGGTGTGCTGCCATGGTTCCCACCATGATTACAATAACTCAACCTCTCAAACTATAAGCGTGCTTCAGTTAAATGCTTTCTTTTGTAAGAGTTGCCATGGCCCTAGTGTCTCGTCACAGCCAGAGGACACTGACTAAGGCACTCATGAACTCATAGGGTTTATGACACTGCACAAGATCTGTATAAGTTCCAGCCAGGAAAAGATCAATGCATGGAGATGGTGGTGGATATGATAATGTTTCTTTTAACTGAAAAACTTTTAATAGTTGATAGTTGTGGGAGATGTATGCTTAGCTTTTTTTTTTTTTTAAGATGTGACCTCTAGTTGGTCCAACATGTTTCGCTAATTGACCACATACCTAATAGTACACATTCAACATTAATGGAACTCCAAGATATTTAAAAAAGATGAGCATACAAATTTAGGTTAGTAAATAATAGTAGGTATATATAAGAGGAGACAGGAAAGGGGTAGGATTGTTACCAAAATACACTATATGAAATTCTGAAGAAATTAATGCAAAAATATAAGCCATTATTAGAAAAAAGTAAGTTAAATAAGTTCACAAACTAAATTAATTCACAAAACCTACATAGTAGAAAAAAATCATAATTTAAAATACTATTGATAATTTTATATCTGATAAACACATAGAGATATGCACAACAAATAGTTTGTTGCACCTGTGCCCTATAAGGTACAAATCATTATTTAAGTAAATTAAAGGTGATGTAAATAGTGGGCTGAATCATGTTCCAGTGTCTGAAAAACATGGTGCTGTTTAAACTTTTATTCTACCCAAATTCATATATAAATTCAAAACATATTAATCAAGTCTTCATTTTCTACAGAAATTGGCAAAATGAATCTAAAACCTTATATAAATATTATTGAAACAGAAGCAAGTAGAGGGGTTTCCACAGAGTGTTGTTAAGACTTACTGTGAATTAAGACTGACCATTAGCATGGCCTTAGTGGAGAGACAAGTCAATAGAAATGACTAGATGTCACAGAGTTGAATGAAATGTCTGTGGCTGGGAGTTTTTTATTTTGTTTGTTTTTTTTTAACAAAGGTGCAGAGAAGTCTGTAGAAAAGCCATCATCCTTTTAAAATAGTATTTCATATCCATACCTTGCTTCAAATAGGAAAATTAACTTCAAATTGACCAAAGACATGCACAAGGCCTGCACAGGGGGTCTCAGCTGTAAGAGAAGTGGACACAAGCCCTTATCCCTAAACCACTGCTTAGAGAAGATGTATTTAATGGCCAACTGCTCAGAGAAGAAAAATTAGTTTTCTGCAAAGGAGTCTTACTGGATATACAAACCACGTGTAAGAGCAAGCCCAACACAAAATGAACTCAATGAAATTTTTGGAGGATTTGGCCTAATGAATCTTTGTCTGATTTTTTTTTAACCTTACATGTCTTTTGCTTATATAATATGAGTCCTGATTTTGTGTTTTCAAGAGATTTCTGTGTGCACATGTCTATGTGTCTCTGAGTCTGTATGTGCTTTTTGTGATTTTTCTTTGAATTTTTTTCCTGTTTGTTTTTGTCCTATTCTGTTTTTTGTTGTTTTGCTTGTTTTGTTTTTGTTTAGTTACTTGTTTGTTTTCTAATTAGAGAGAGAGAGAGAGAAAACAACATGTAGATTTGGGTGGGTGGCAGGATGAAGAGAATCTAGGAGGATCTGGAGGAGGGGAAACCATGGTCAGAATATATTATATGAAAAATCTACCTGTCAGTGCAATTTTAAAAAGCAATAGAATTCCCAATCCTGGAGCTCCATCCTCCAGGAATGGTCTTGATCATCTTCTCATTGGTATTAGTTCAGTTAAGAACAGTTATCTAAGTGAACTAAATTTTCAATATTTTGGGAAAGACAAGGCATATGGTGACTTAAGGATAAGGGCTCTTGCAAGCTGAAATAAAGATAGGATGCTGTAATTTAAAATAAAAACAATTAAAAAATCGATACCTCAAATATTATAGAAGCAAACATCCTTAAGATTTATGTTTTAAGTAAAAGTTAGCATGGACACAGCCATGCCATATTGTTTAAGATTTCCCAGGGGTTATTTTTAACAATAGGAAGACAGAGTTGAATAACAGGGGTTCAGAGATCTAAAGCTTAAAATATTTACTATAGGGCACTTTCATCATGTGATTTTGACCCCCATCAGATAACAAAGAATAAGAAAATCTAGTGGGAAATAGCCTCTTGGCTCAGAGTCAAGGGCAGGAGTGGCTTTGCCTTGTACTAATTAAGCGTTTCTGCTGCCTTCATTGGTTCTTTGTCTTCAGGCAAATTTCAAGGTCTCAGGATAGATGGTTGCAGGAAAGATTCTAGAAGTCTAACTATTTAGAAAGGTTACTTTTGTACAAGGCACATTGTAATCTTTTATAAGACTTAAGCACTAGACTTCCCTGCTTGAATATGCTTGAAATCAGTTTTCTCTTACATATATTTTGATTGCAAAGCTATTTACCTAGCATTCTAAGTTGTTGCCGTTTATAATAAAAATCTCATTTAAATATGGAATCAGGTCCTAAAATAAATGAAAACAGAGAAACTCCCCTGAGAAACAAGTTTATTTGCTGTGAATGCGTATTGTATCAGTACAGTCATAAAATTAAATAATTAAGATCATGTAATATGGTTTTCCTTTTGGATATTTAGTGTGGCTTGGAATAGCATAATCTCATTTTTAAGCTATTAAAGTTTGCAGGGCTCATTTAGCTGGGTGACTTATTGCACTATTAAGCATCATTAAGAAAATAAATTAACACTGACATCAGGAAGAGGGTGTTTCTAGCTTCTGAATGATCTATAACTTTTAATAAAAATGTACGAATTAATTTGTAACACACATTAAGACTTTTGATATTAGAAAGCCCCTTTCCTATACAGGGAGAACAGTCTGAGCCTTTGCATAAAGCTTTATGAGGCTTCCAGTGACTCAGGTCTCTCTATTTAAAAATATCTTTTAAATATCACTTTGTTGTCTTTTAAGCTATATTTACTTATTTAATTATTTTTATGTCCTAGAGGAATTATGGGACTATAGTAAATTGTGGTTGTTTCTTCAACGCTGTGAACTATAGGAATATCCCCTCCCTCCCTCTGCCTCTTCCCCTGTACATTTATTTCTTCTAATTCCTGGAGGATTATTGTGAGCCTTTCCTTGTTAAAACCATTTGATGTATTTCTCTTTAATATTTCTACTAAATTGCATTCAAAGACTTGATCATTAAATTGGTCTCAAATTTGAAAGTAATGGATCTCATTTAATCAATTAATTTTCTTCTCAGAAAAATTGTAAAGGTGTTTTATGTAAAACTGACTTGAAAGTAAGCTGAAACCCTTCTTGCCTAGTCACAGAACATACATTTTAAATATAAGGAGACTCTACATCTTCTTGGCTTTGTTATACACATGTGCACACAGAACTCATTTTATCACCTAATCTGTGGTACTATCTAATTGTTGTTCAGGATAATTTTACATAATAAACAACTGGCTTGAAGAATAATACATTGACAATATATTAAGATATGTTCTTGAAAATATGTCCATGAGTGATATTTATTCTACTGAGAAGTCACAACTAGCTAGGGAAAATTCTTGATTGAGACAAATTCCTAATACAGTGCAGGCATTGTTTCCTGTATAATCCTGCAGATAGTTCGCTGTGTGAGTGCTCTAATGGGCAATGGACATGAATACAGAAATAACATTGGACTTTACTTCTCAAGTCATTTTCCCTTCCAAAGGAAAGTAGGTTTTCCAATTGTAAGCACTACGATTGGATTACTGTAGCAATTTAAGGAAATCCATGTAGTTATAGAAAAGAAAAAAATAAAATAAAATAAAAACTTTTATAAAATTCCCTAAAGTAGTGTTAATGGCATCTATTAAAAAGAAATTGAGAGTACTGCTTGAGGAATACAACTTTAACTTTATACCCAAAAGGCTTGTTCCAATCTTGTGGATGTGCATATCAATGCTTTAAGATTTGCGTTAAAGTGTTGTGTCTCTGTTTTGAAGTGCAGTCTTTTAGTCTTTATTGGAAGTACAACCACAGCTGCTGATAGGTACCAATGAATCAAACGGGTGGAAGTGCTACCACCAACAATGGAGTATTAAATTAAAACATGAATGGACATCTCGATGCAGTAACTCGATGTGGACATGCCGATAAATTGCCAACCTGTGTCAATCTTAACTTCTTAATCTATAATATGGGAAGATCTAACATCTGCTCTTCATCTTTTGGCAAATAGATTCCACTGAAAAGCTAAAAGCCACAAATAAATACAGAAATGGGCTTCTTCATCATAGTGCTCAGATTTTGTTCAGAAGTGTGAGCCCCAAGGAACCCATTTTCGTCCAAAGGCACTGCATTAAATTTATTGTGCGGTGCATAGAGCATAGGATATCCTAATTTTCTATCTTGACACATTCTCTTTTCTTTTTGCTTTTTAATTTGGCCTCATCATATTTATGTCCTTATAAATTATTACTCATTGCAATTTTACTTTCCTACGCAGGTGTAAAAATGCAAATGAGTTCATTAATGGTAAAAGTAAGAAGTCTTTTTGGTGTCAAAAGAGAATTTGACAAAGTTCAAACAATTCCGTGGTCCCTATCACATAACTGCCATCGTAGAGTTAGAAGGTCTCAGATTCTATATCCCCTAGTCTGAAGCAAGTTGTCTAGATGGGGCAAATTTAGACACCTCCATGAATTCCAAAATCCTGTGATCTTAGAACAGACAGATTTATTTATGAAATATATTTTTAAATACTGTAATCACTTTGCCTCTGTGTGTCAGCATTAAATTAAATCATTAAATGACATTTCTTTTTAACACATCTCTAAAGATACGATCCTCTGCCATGTGCTATAATCCAAAGGCTACATTGGTTGTATTAATAAGATTCACTGCAGCATAATATAATCAGTTCTTGTAGTTCATTGTTACAAAGTCAATAACATTTTCAGATGACTTCAACATTGTGGATCCCCACTCAATTTGCTTCTCTATACTTAAATAAGGAGGAATAAGATTTCAATAGAATAATAGTTTGAGCAGATGCCCCTGGGCTCTGATCCATCCATAACGATGTTCTTTTTGTAGGTTTCTAGGATCCTCTGGGTCCTTCTAATTCCCCATCTCCTATATTTCTTTTACGTAGAGTCCTAGTAGGATGTCCTCACATCTATCCCAATCTCCTGGTAAGTGAAGACTTTTGTGGGACATGCCTTTTAGGCTAGTGCCCAATACAAGCAGCAAACATCGAACCCCTACTCTGATCTACCCAATGGACTGTACATTCTCTACGGTTATGTGGAGAGCAGGGACTGACTCTGACATGAACTCTGGTGCCCCATATTTGACCACATCCCCATAGGTGGGGAGACCTGATGGCACTCAAAGCAGGCTACCAAGATGAGACTTGATAGCCTATGACCACATAGTAGGGGAGGAGGTCCCCCTTGGTCTTAGACCTAGGGGAGGGGAATATGGTGAAAGTGAGAGGGAGGGAGGAACGGAGGATACAAGTGATGGGATAACAATTGAGTTGTAATCTGAATAAATTAATTAAATGAAAAATAAATAAAATAAAAAAGATTTCAATAGAGATGCATCTTTATATTTACGTTAATGTATTGCAATGATAATTAGGGAAAACAAAGTATCCTAAGGGCAATTATACTAGTCTGGGATAAATAATGAAAGTGAATGCATTTTGCGTGTCAGAATCAGCTTTACAAGCTTTAAAATATGTCTTTTGCTATAGAACACTTGCATGCTTTGAGATACATTTAATATTAATTGATTAAAATTATTTCTAAATTTTATATGGCATGGAAGATAGCTCATAAGAAGTTGAGAAATAACAGAATAACAGAATCAACAAGGTGATTCAAAAGCAAAATGTAATGTGTACTATAAATGAAAGAAGAAAAGGACTCCTATATTCTAGTTGAACTCTCTCTTTACTGTACTTTTCCAGGATTCAATGAAGAGACTATGTAGTAATATAGTTAGATGTCAAAGTGGTGGAACACCAATGGGAGGTACAAATGGACCTTGATTGAAGCATAGATCTTGTTCTTTAACTTTTGGAATTTTCCTATTTGAGTCTGTTTTATTTCTTATTTTTTATTTTCTGTACAAGTGAGACTCCACAAGGAAGCTAAAAGTGGCTTTGACTAGAACAGAGGTCGGAATAGACAATTTATACTGTTTCCAACTCAGGTCTTTGTGCTCCAGAAGATGATGAGTGTGGATGTATGATTATACTATATCTTCACAGAAAAGTTTATCTATACTCACCTCACAACTCTACTGAGGTGTATGGGTCTTTGGTTCCTATATTCCTGTGTCATTTCAGAGAAGATACGGGTGCCTGTGTTTTGGACTACATTAAAAGATGCTGGTATGGTGAACAGCCTTTGGAGAGGAACAGTGGTCATCTCAAGAGCAACGGGTAGTTTTTATTACTGCCAGAATAAGAAAGACAACCACCTTCCATTGAGAAATTACTATTGATTCTTATTGCCCATTAGGATGTATCTGGAACTAGTGATGTGGCACAGGAAATACCAAGCAAAAGGTTTCCTCTGGACCAGTCCCATCCATAGTATCTTGGATATGCAGACCCCTGTGATTTAACCAAATGTGGGAAATTCCTGCATAATTTGAGGTAGTGTCTGCATTTACATTTTCTCCTGGAAACAAAAAAGAATAAAAAGAAAGGAAGGAAGGAAAGAAGGAAGGAAGGAAGGAAAGAAGGAAGGAAGGGAGGTGGAGAGGGAGGGTGGAAGGAAGGAAGAGAGGGAAGAAGGAAGGAAGGAAGGAAGATTTAATTTTCTTCAACTTTAGCTAGATCCCTCTGTTGTAACAGACCCCACACTGTTTTGAGCTGCACACTGGGAATCTTGCTTTTCAAAAATACTGCCTACCTTAGGAGCTTGCTTTTTACCGTGATATGCAAAGCAACTTCTCTTCCTTACCAGTTAATAGGTCCAACTGTGTATAGTGCTGTCTTCCTTTTTTGCAAGTGTCAAAATGATAATAAAAACTGAAAAGAACTATTGTAATGGAACAGGAAGGGTGGTTCCAAGACATGCCATAAGTAGCTACAGTTCTAGATGTTTTGAAAATGTGGGAAAATGCAGATAATTATGACAGAAAAAAACGCAGAAACAGCATCCTTAAAGAAGTTTATCACAGATGCAGAAGCGTAATTTGTTACCAGAACCATGCAATATCTCCAACATGAGAGTAGGAGTTTCAAGAAAACCTGTTTGGCATACAGGAAATAACCAGGATGATTAATGAAAACATATTCATGAGTGCCAACTGGTACCCTGACACTTTATCCAGGTACAACTATGATTGTCTAAAACATGTTTACCTCTGCCACTATAGCCTGAGAATTAGAATGTGAACAAATTCAGTTAACTTCCTAGGAAAACTAGGATTGCGAATCTGACCAGCACTACAATGAAAATCCTAAATAGAGTTGAAATCTAGAAAATACAGCTTACTTAATGACATTGGTATATACCTATACTTAATGCTTAAAGTTTTTCTGTTCCATGACATATATATATATATATATATATATGCAGAATAGTGAAGTTCAGTCTTCTTTCCGGGAAGTATCAATGTAAGAAAACAAGAAACCCTGAAAGCATATACATCAACTTATAGTACCTTTGATTTTAAAGAACAATCTTGCAAGATATTCAAAGTTCTGAGAAAGAGAAAAACTTAATAGCTTAGATTTAATAGAAGCTAATAGAGAAGACAATCCAAAGGAAAGAACCTGTCATCTCCTAGATAATACAAAAAGAATTCAAGATGATCAAATTGCACAGCATTGAGTAATGACAGTGTGTGAGAGAAAAAAAATATCCAAAATATGGAAGTCGAAGTAAACAGGATAAACAGAGTAATTAGAGGGAAACAGTAGGGAAATCCTTTCCTCAGAAGAAGTCAGAGATAAGCATATACATCTAGAATATCAGTCAAACTGACCTCAAGGATAACAAAATGTCATAATGAAAAAGAGCTACAAAGTTCTAATGGAAGGAATTTTGAGGCTATAAATGAGACTCAAGTATTCATAGTGAAAGGACACTACATGCTGTAGCAGTAATGACTAAAAATATTGTCACTTAGACATCTCTTCATAATAGCTCAGAGGACAATCTCTTTAGAGAACAAATTACCCAAATACTGCCTGTTTGTTGCTCTGTTTTCATTTCTTGACCTTCTTTTTTTTGTTGTTGTTGTCATCTTTTTAAAAAAATATATGTTGTTAATTTATTCATATTATATCTCAATTGTTATCGCATCCCTTGTATCCTCCCATTCCTCTCTCCCTCCCATTTTCCCCTTACTCCCCTCCCCTATGACTGTGACTGAGGGGGACGTCTTCCCCCTTATATGCTCATAGAGTATCAAGTCTCTTCTTGGTAGCCTGTTATCCTTCCTCTGAGTGCCACCAGGTCTCCCCATCCAGGGGACATGGTCAAATATGGGGCACCAGAGTTCGTGTAAAAGTCATACCCCACTCTCCACTCAACTGTGGAGAATGTTCTGTCCATTGGGTAGATCTGGGTAGGGGTTCGAAGTTTGCTGCATGTATTGTCCTTGGCTGGTGCCATAGTCATCTTAACACCAGTCCGAGTTATGTGAACAAAGGGAATCACAACTGAGAAAATGCTATGCTTCCATAAGATTGGCCTATAGTAAAGCTTTTAAGATACTTCCTTCATTAGTGACTGGTGAGAAGGGCCTGGCACAGTATGGATGGTGACATTCTTGGACAGGAGGTCCTGGGTTGTATAAGAAAGCAGGTTGAGCAAGATACAAAGTAAATCAGTAAGTAATGTTCCTTCATGGCTAAGTTTTCAGTTCCTGCTACCAGGTTCCCTATGTGATGTACTGTTACCTAGAAATATAGAGGAAATAAACCCTTTCCCTCCCCAAGTTGCTGTAAGTTACAGTGATATAGAGACCTTAAATAAGACAACCCATCACATACAAAGATTGAGAATCATGCAATTGTCACCATTCAAATCAGTGCTTCTGAATAGTAATAAACTACAACTAAAAAAAAAAAAAATCTGAGGGAAGAAGAAAGAATGCAAACTATTCTCACAGATATATCCATTTAAGAAGAGAGAAAAATATTTTTAGAAATTCAAAATCATCCTATAAGAAAAAATTTACAAATGCAGTAAATAGAATAACCTACAGATATAGACAAGAAACAAGAAGGTAGAAATTCTTGAAAGAACAAAATATAGGAATCTAAGAATAGCTGAGTTAACTGTAAGGTGCAATGGAAATCAATAGCTTGGAGATATCTGTGCTGCTTTCCTAGGAGATATGTGTCAATTACGGAAGAGAGAAGATGGGCTCTGGGAAGATGCTGTCAGGATTCAAGAGTAGCGACATCACCAGAGATGACATTACAAAAAAGCCCATGTATCCTGCTTTTCAAATGCAGAAAGCACAGTTAACTAACATTTTAAAAAATTCAGCCTGGAGAGATGACTCAGTTAAAGTATCGTACAAGTAAGAAAAACAATTTGGATCACCAAAATCCACATATGTGTGTAATAGATGCAATAACCTACCAGTAATTCTAGTCTTGGGAAGGCAGAGGCAGGGATCTCTGAAGCAACCTGTGTAGTGAGCCTAGTTAAACTTTGGTCTACATAGGTATGTATGTATGTATGTATGTATGTATGTATACATATAC
>OU015749.1:45646228-45667083 GCA_907169655.1 Acomys percivali
TTTTTTTTTCAGAAATGCAAATTTACAATCTGATAATTTTCTTATTAATTTTTTAGTCTACATTCTATTTCATATGAATTATACTTCATACATATTAATTAAATAATAGCTACAGGCAATTGACTAGGATTTGGGGTATTACATGAGAGTTCTGAACTCAAAGAATTATTTTGTCTTGTAGGGTGTTGAATAACTCCTTTTCAATCCTTTTCATTCATCTACTCAAAATCAATTATTCAGTTTTCTATTAATTTTTGGAGTGCCCCTTGTAAAGTGCTATTTGAATATTTACATGGGAGATTCTTACTTAGGAATTTAAATAAATGTCTGCAGCGCCATTTGTGCACGTGCATCTTCTTAGTAGCTCAGCCAGCAAAGGAAAATGAGGGGATTTGTGAGCACTGTGGGAAAGAGGAAAAGGAAATCTGGATTCACTTTAGAGTTGAAAAAAAATGTCTTTTGTCAGATTCTGAAGCCTGGATTATATTCAAAATATTACAGAACACTAAAACTGGAAATTACATTATAAATCATTATCTAGTCCAATCTCTTCATTTAACGAGGAGCCCGGAATCCGGAGAGAATTGATAACATGCTCGTTTCTTCCCAGCTATCCAGGCAAGCTCAGTTTTATTTTAGCTCCAGGACACAAAGGGAAAAAAATGAGAGTATACATTTTCCCAAAACCCTCATAGCCATTGGTGTCCTGGCTCAAAGTGTCGATCCTACAGAGATGATAGTACACAATGGTACTGTGGCTGGCAGCTGGGATGTTCAGGGAGAGAAGACCTGAGGGCTACAGAGAGGAAGCAAATTCATTTAAGATGCTCAGCTTTCCCTCTGCAGTGCATCAGGTATTTAGTTGATTATGCTAAAGAGCATGCTGAAAATGGCCTGATGTGTTAATTTGAGATTATGTCTTTAAGTCCTATGTACAATTATGAATAAATATGATTAGTTATCTTTAAAAATTCAGTGAGACACCGACAGTATACTCTGATTGGCTTTGTGTCCTCAGAGTTGGGTTATGAAGAGCTGCCTTGGGAGTCACATATTTGTCTACTAGTCTTTTACCTTGATGCTCTAAGACTATATCATATTTAAGAACATCTTAGTTCTTCCTCACTAACGCTTTTAAAATCTAACTGCCACTTGAATCTAATTTTAGAGCAGCATTTAACTTAATCTACCATCAGAATATGTCTGCCTTCTATATGGGTTGCATGAAAACATCAATAATAAAAAACAGGAAGATGTAAATATCTTTAATTACAAGATCCTAGCTTAGGGCTCTATAGAACTGGTAATTGTAAAAGGAAAATGTCTTTAATATACAAGGTTTGCCTTAAAATTTTGTCAATTACTTCAGCACTGTTTCCTGCCGTGAACAACATGGATTAGATGATCCGTATGAGACCTGTAGCAATGTGTTCTGATTGGATCCCAGATGCATTCTTTGAGCTTTCAGCAGCTGCAAGACTGAAAAGTACATTTAAGACAATCTCCAGTTTCCTCTTTGGATGCCAGGATCTCTGGCTGCTGCCTTTGCAGAGAAGAGCCTTGGAATTCATGCACTGACTGACGAGAAATATTATCTTATGGGGGAAGTGGGTCCCAGTGGATCTTCATTCTCAGAGGCAGTATGCTTTTCAAATGTTGCAATTGTTTCTAAGGCAATGGCTAGTCCTGGTCCCAGATCCTTAACAGAGTACATGCCAAGGCTGACTGTTGTATATCTGCCTTGCAATAACACTGTGGTGACAAGAGTCCTGGCTAAAGTGAACAAAGGTGCTGGTGAAGAACGATCTCCTTCTAACTTTCAGTGTGAAAGGATTAATGTCATGCTCATAGGGTATCAAGTCTCTTCTTGGTAGCCTGCTATCCTTCCTCTGAGTGCCACCAGGCCTCCCCATCCAGGGGAGGAGGTCCCTCTCAGTCACAGTCATAGAGGAGGGGAGTAAGGGGAAAATGGGAGGGAGGGGATAACAATTGAGATGTAATATGAATAAATTAATAAATATATTAAAAAAGAATTAATGTCACAACTGATTTGTGCACCAAGACTGACAGCTTTATTATATTCTTCACATCTCAAATAGGACCAGTCCCAAAATAAGCACTTCCAGCATCTAACATGAGATAAAACAAGAGCATTGTGTTCCTTGGTTTTCAGCACACAGATTTATCTTGAGTAACACAAATCTGGACTCTCCAATGGATGTTGCTGCAGAAACCTCCTTGCCCTTTTGGCTAGGACCTTTTTGATACAATGAGAAATCTTGACAATGTGTTAGGAAATCTTAATACTTACCCTATAGTAAGTATAGAACAGTCCATGTCCTACTCAAAACCTTGTGCCATTGCTATCCTAACATCCCTCCTCAAAGAGTGAAGAAAGACCACTCTACACATTTTATCTACATGATAGATTAACTTTATCTTCATAGATAGCAAGAAATAGCTTTGATTCCACAGAAGAATAAATTTTCTGTTTGAATTTTCTACTGTTTCATTTACCTTTATAAACGATTATGTAAGCATTTACTATAATTTGAATAGAATAAAATATAAAACTTGTAAAAAGATAATTTTGGAACAAGAAAAATAGCTGATTCATAAATACACAATTGAGTAGACAATATAGTGTTCCTATCTACTCCTTCTTTACCGAGCAGTGGTCCCATTTCTAGTATGTTTCATTAATGTGCTGCATTTGCTATAACCGAAGAGTGGTGCTGTTTCATTATGAACCAAAGTCTACAGTTTAGGAATCCCTCTTCTTAAAGCTCAGCGAACTTGACAGAAAAGAAGGAAGGAGTGGAAGAGACAGAAGGGATGGAGAACACCAAGAAAACAAGACCATCTGAATCAACATGAGCAAGGCTCATGAACTCACAGACACAGAAGCAGCAAGCACAGGGTCCACACTGCATGCTTACTTAAAGTTTAGTGTTTTACATACTCAGGGATTCCTCAGTGTGTGAATGAGTAGGTCTCTGCCTTCTATTCTTCTGCCTTCTATTGGGATTTTTTCCATTCTGTTGGTTTTATTATTAGATTTTATTTATTTATTTTAAATTTTATTTTATTAATTTATTCATATTACATCTCAATGGTTATCCCATCCCTTGTATCCTCCCATTCCTCCATCCCTCCCATTTTCCCCTTATTTTTTTATATTTAAAAAAATGAATGAATGAATGAATATCAAGGGTAAATTTAATAACTTAACTGTAACATATACCTGATGGGAGAGGAAAAATCAGTTTTCTCCAGTAAGTAACACTGAGCATATCATTTATTCTAGGACAGGCCTGATGTTCAGGAGTAGGTGAGTAATGTACAATGCACTCCACAGTGGTTTTTTTTTTTTTTTGTATGCTTTTATTTGGTTACACTTTGAGGTTTTGTTTTGTTTGTTTGTTTGTTTGTTTTTGAGTGGTGTATTACTTTGTTTTCTTGCATTGGGTTTTCATTTTTTTTTCGACAAAAAATGCTAAATTTGCATGGGTAAGAAGGGAGATAAGATCTATAAGGACATGGTGGAGGGGAAGAATATGATCAAAATATACTTAAAATTTTAAATTGTTTTAAATAATAAAATACAATAATAAAATGAATATTCAAAAACTGTATCACACATAATAGTTATATTGTCCTAAAAATCTTTCCTACTATATCTTTTCACTCTTCCTGCCTCATTAGGCAATGATCCATCTGTTTATCATCTCTATAATTCTGCCTTTTCCACCAATGTTTCACTATTGGAATAATATACTATGCAACCTGTATAAATTCATATATTTAATTTTCTGAATACACATTTGAGGTCCCACTTCTTTTTTTTATTGACAAGTCATTTATTTTGGTAGCTGAGTAATGTTCCCTAGTGAAGGCATGGTACAGTTTATCTGTTTCTTATTGAAGGACAAGTTGATTTCTTTTGAGTTTTTGCCACTCTGAAATACTGTACACATTCAATCACAGGATTTGCAAGAATATAAAATTTCACCTCACTTGGATAATTCCTACACACACCGTTGCTGTGTCACATGGTAAGAGTGTGTTTCATTTCATAAGGAACTGACAAACCGTGCTCCAAATTGGCTACATGATTTTGTATGACTACCACCAAAGACATCTCTTCCAGGTAGTTATATGACTTCTTTTTACATTAGTAATTCTAATTCATAAAACAAATGTTTAAGAAATAGGAGGCTTAGCATGTACATTTCTGGAGATGATGGAAAAAACGATATGATGAATGGTCTGAGTTAGGCTCAGCTTTTGACAACTTTCTGTTTCATCTTGGAGAGTACATGTGGGCCTTCCTGCTTTAGTAATTAAGATGATTCCTGTTGCATGTATCCTGAAACCGACATTGAAACTCCAAGCCAGCCAACAGCAATGTGTGCTTAATTAAATTTGGTTCTGTAGATGTCTTTTTCTTCCTATGTCTCACTAAAGATTTGGATAAAGCTTTTGGTTGTGCAAAGAACTTACAAAGTTATTTTATCATTATGTATTGTTTTGAATATGACCATTAAATAAATAATTTATTAGTTTAAATTTGCTTAAGTTTAATGTAATTTTGTGTCATGTTTTATAGGCTGATACATAAAAATATTGGTATATTTTTTCCATAAACTAGTTCATTGTCTAACATACGAATATGCCAAATATTGGTTCTTGGGTATTAAGCATTCATTTAGACTGCTGTTTGTTCCCTATTTTGAACTTTTCTGGGTATTTTATGACATGAATATTTAGAGGCACATCGTTTTTGTATTAGCACCAAATAACCATTCAATTTACTAGATTAATTTAAGGGTCATCCTATTTAAATTCCCATTTGCCTAAAGATCCTCAACAGTATTGAAGCAGGACCTTCACGTCTCAAATTCACTCATATACTTCTCCTCCTTGGTAGAAAAATCATAAGATTGGTTGTCTTGGCAGCAGGAATCTAACCATGATTAGTCAGGTATTTTTTTTAAGCAAGATGAAAATTATTGATGCCTACTCTGCACTTTTGACTTGTGGCTCCTGTGCCTAGAGATTTCCCATCTCAAGAATGGGTATTTCGCTTATCAGGTGACTGGAGACAGAAAGGCTTTGTGTCATGAAACTAGAAATTGATCTCCATCAAAGATGGCACAATAGGGGGCCTACTGATGTCGACATAGAAACTGCACCTCCAAATCACGGACTTTCAAGAAAGCTGATGTTTTGATTCCATGTGCTTTTTCTGTTTGTTTGTTAATTGGTGCTCAGTTTTGAAGATAAAGAACTCTTGAATCAATCTCAGAAGATTCCATCTGAATTTAAAATATCTGTCACATATTATTCACTGGCCAGAATGTTTGGAGTTGCAGTAGTTTTAAGGAAGATGTTTCATTTTTATTGATCAACCTGCATTTGCTAAAGTATACATCAATTTAATTTTACTTAAGCACCTTATATTTTGGTTAAGAAAATCTTTCACAGAGAAAAGTTCAGCACTCAACTGAACCTTAATTTAACTTTAACAGTTTTTCTTCAAGTGCATGGTTTGTAGTGGTTGTCAAACAGTCAGGAAAACCAATCTTGGCCTTTTAAAGCATCATCATCATCATCATCATCATCCTTGGGTTTTGGTTTTTGGTTTTCTGAGGTAGGGTTTCTTTGTGTAATCTTGGCTGTCCAGGACTCGCTTTGTAGGCCACAGTGGCCTCAAATTTACAGAGATCTGCCTGCCTCTGCCTCCTCAAGTTCTGGGATTAAATAAGTGTGTGCCACTGGGCCCAGATTAACCTTTGCTTTTTTAATGTAAATATCCTGTAATAAAATGATATTTTTAGTTTTGGATTTTTATTTCTCAATGTGTCATATGAATGTTCATATATTAGTCAGGGTTCTCTAAGTTAATAAAACTTATGGAATAAATCTCTCTCTCTCTCTCTCTTCTCACTCTCACTCTCCTATCTCTCTCTCATACACACACACACACACACACACACACACACACACACACACAGAGAGAGAGAGAGAGAGAGAGAGAGAGAGAGAATTTATTGTAATGATTTAGAGGCTGTAACCTAACTAATCCAGCAATGTCTAGCTGTTAATGGAAATTCTAAGAATCTAGAAGTTGCTCAGTCCCACAAGGCTGAGTGTCTCAGCTGGTCTGTATATGCTGAAATCCTGAGGAAGTAGGCTCCAATGCCAATAAAAGAATGGATGTACTAGCAAGCTAAGGGCAAGTAGGCAAAGAATAACCTTTTTCTTCTCCCATTGTCCTTATATAGGCATCCATCAGAATGTGTGACCCAGATTAAAGGTGTGTCCCAGATTAAATGTCTGTCTTTCTGCCTCAAGATCTGGATTAAATGCTTGTAGCCCCCCCCCCCACAGATCTGTGTTACAGGTGTGTCCTTCATTCCTGGATTACAGTTCATTCCAGGTCTAGTCAAGTTGACAACCAAGAATAGCCATAATAGTTAGTAATATTTAGATTTGGAGGTGGAAAACTCAAGACAAGATGCTTTGTGTTTACATAATATCATGCCCAATTTTCTCATAGAACCACAGCAATGGATCAAAACAAGCTATATAGGCCAATGCCTTTGATTAGGGTGAGCTATTGCTAAAGTGGAGGAAATTTGATTCCACAAAATCAAAAATCAGCCAGAGATCCATGTTTCTCTTTGATATTCAGGTGTGTGTGTATGTGTGTGTGTGTGTGTGTGTGTGTGTGTGCTGTATTCTAACTTGTTAGAATAGTGTGACATTGTAATTTGAAACATGATTAAAGTTTAGAAACTGCTCAGAGTTTTATCAAGCAAGACAAGTGAGGAAACGTCAAAGGTACATCATTTAGTCCTGAGGAACCCCTCTGTTATGATTCTTTATGACCATGCCATCCCTTGAAGAAGATGAAACCCTTTCATGGCTATGCTCATCCCATTATTATCTAACCTATTTTGAGCCACATATCAAACCAAACAAGTGCCAAACCTCAGCATACAATGAATGAGGAAATACTGATTTTATTACTTATGAGAAAAGGCATATTCAATTTTAAAGGAATTTTAGGATAGCTCAATGTCTAACAGCTACCATATAAAGCTAAGGGAACATGTATAGACAGGATGCATGTACTGAAGAATGACTATACTAACAGACTATTAAATAAGGGACACTGTATATAGTAAAAGGAATATTTTTACAATACAAATTTAATATCCTGACAAGGATCCTTGAAGATGCTTCTAAAATGCTATAGGATAACTGGCTGAAATGTCATAAAAGCTTTGGTCATATAAAGAGAATCAGGGCTGCCAGATGGTAGAAGCACTCAAGAAACAGGCATATAATTCTGTTCATGCCCCTAGAAAAAACTAGAAGATAATGATCACTATAATTTACCACATTGATGATCATCACAATGACCACTATGACTGATCATTTCAGTGGATACTACAACTAACCACCTTGACCACTATGATTGTCTAACAATGTAGATGCTACAACTGACTACTTCAGTGAACACAGTAGTTGCCAAAGTGGCTGACTGCATCAATGACTACTCCAATTACCAGTATATCTTGCCATCAGACAGTCATTTGTGGTGGACAATTGTAGTGTCCATTGTGATGGTCAGTCAGTGTTCACAATGATGGTTAGGTGTGATGTCCACTGTGGTCAGTCATAGTGTTCAGTGTGTTGGGGTGTTGCAGTGTTCCCTATAATGATCAGTCATAGTGGTCACTGTAGTGGTGATTGTAGCATCCACATAGTTGTCACTCACTGTTATGATCACTTAGATAGTTGTCTGTAGTGGTCACTGTGATGATCAGTCATAGTGGTCACTGTGGTAGTCAGCTATGGTGTCCATAATGGTTACTGAGGTGGTCCCTCTAGTGGTCAGTTTTTGTGGCAAATGTGATGTTCAGCCTTAGTGGTCACTAGAGTTTTAGACTGTAGTGTTCACTGTGATGGCCACTGTCATGGTCTCTGGGGTGTTGTATTCAGTTATATTATCCATTTTGAGGCCAGTCATAGGGTTTTCTGTGATGGTCATCCATAATGGCCACTGTGATGGTCATTGATCTGGTTATTTTAGTGTTCTCTGTGATAGTCAGCCATAGTGGTCACTCTTGTGGTCATTGTTGTGGTAATTTTTAGTAAGGTGCATGTTGTGTTTTTCCTTCTGGCCCCAAGATCCTGGAATAGTAACTCATGAGACTCAAATATTATTTATAAATACCTAGGTCATAGAGCTAGACTATTCTCTGATTAGCTTATAACTTAAGTAACCCATTTATACTAGTCTATACTTTACCATGTGACTAGTTACCTCTGCTCAGGAACCATGTATCTGATGTCATATCTTCCTGGGTGACTCTCTCATGCTCGGCTCTCTCTAAGAATCCTTTCTGCCTGATGGATGTCCCACCTTCTATTCAACGCTTTACTACAGGCCATATGTTTTTCAATTGACAGACAATGCATCCATATAACACACAAGATATTTCTACAGATACTGTTGTGGTCAATTGTATTGTTCACTGTAATGGTCAGTCTTAGTGGCCACTGTGGTTTTTGGTTTTAGTGTTCACCGTGATAGTATTACTGTTCACTGTGGCAGTCACTATTTATGGTCAGCCATAGTGGTCATTCTCATGGTCACTGTGATGCTTATCTGTAGTGTTCATTGTAATGGCCATTTAGAGTGATCACTGTGGTAGTCAGTTTTAGTTTTCACTATGATGGTCACTCATAGTGACAACTTTTGTGGTCGTTGATGTGATCAATTGTAGTATTCACTGTGAAGGTTAGCCTTAGTGGTCACTACGGTTGTCAATTGCAGTGGTGTGGTGGTCATCCATAGAGGTCAATGTGGTTGGTTGTAGTGTCTGCTGTGGTGATCATCTTAGTGTCACTGACATGGTCATTGAAGTAGTCAGTTTCAATTTTTGCTGTGATGGTCAGGCATATTGGTCACTTACTTAGATGATCAGTTGTAGAATGGCCTTGTTGGAGGAAGTATGTCACTTGGGGTAGGCTTTGAAGTTTCAAAAGCCCAAGCCAGGCTGAGTTGCCCTCTTCTTGCTGCCTATGGGTTAGGATACAGTACTTTTCCAGTACGATGTCTTCCTACGTGCCACCATGCTCCCATCATTTTGATAATGGACTAAAGCCTCTGGCACTGTAAACCTGTCCCAATTAGATGCCTTTTAAAATAAGGATTGTTTTGTTCATATATATTTGTAGTAAAAGACCAGTGATTAAGACTGGTCTCGTTAGTTTTGGAAGCCACTTGGGAGCAATTTCCTTGTTCCAGTGCTCTAAGTATTGGAATACATCATGGAACCAAACACATGCTTGCACACACACACACACACACACACACACACACACACACACACTGTCCTACAAATGGCAATTTAATCACAATGTATTAGTATATTATTATTGTTGTTGTTGTGATTTTAATATTTTTTAACCTCTCAGCTTAGATATGGAATCGTATAGAATCATTATTTTTATTACCCCAATTAGTTATTTGCTAGAATCTTCTTGTTCTTTTTAAAATTAATTCCTGCTGACAGTATCAATAAAAGTATCACCACCACTGGGCATGGTGGCACACCTGTAATCTCAGCACTCAGGAGGCAGAGGCAGAGGCAGGTGGATCACTGTGAGTTCGAGGCCAGCCTGATCTACAAAGTGAGTCCAGGACAGCTGAGGTTACACAGAGAAACCCTGTCTCTAAAAACAAAACAAAACAAAAAAAAGTATGACCATTTTGATTGCTACAATAAGGCATTAAGATTAAAAAATAGCATCATAAAATTTGACTAAAAGACTGGACAGATATCTGGCTCAGCAGTTAAGAACACTGTCTGCTCTTCCAGGGCCCAGAGTTCTATTATATTTCAAACACCCACATGGTGGTTCACAGGCATCTGTAACTCCTGTTCCAGGGCATTCACATCTTCTGTCCACCACATGATTAGGTACCCACACGAAAAACAGATAAAGATGCTCGAAAAACATACATATGTGGAAAACAAATATGCAAAAATAAGGTTGACTATGAGAATGGATTAACTGAGACAAAATATTACAAGAACAAATTTGTGTAACCAGGACTGCTTTTAAAAGCCAAATGGAATCAACACCTGTGTACAAGATATATACTGAAAGTCGAGTGATGCAGAATCATTCCTATTGCATATACTGTGTAGAGATAAATGGGGCTCAAGCTGGAGAAGCTAGCTAAGTTCTTAAAAATACAAAGCGTGAAACTTAATTCTTAGCCTAAACTCGGGTTTTGGGAAATGATACTTGCCAAGGATTACATCAAAGCCAGGCATGAATTATTAGACACAGATGTGAATCAAGAAAATAGAAGCAGCTGTTCTCCCGTTGTCCTGGCCCAGGCAAGGCTTTGGCAGTATGACATTTTCCCTTTGTTGGAATTGTATAAGAGGAGCCCTAGAAGGCAAGTGATCCTAATGTATAACTTCTTGATAGATGGTTTCTACAAATGGGTTTTCTGTTCTTGATTAACAATCAGCTACAACTGGGCAATACTAGAGACATTCTTGAAAATAAAGCTCATGTTCAAGCATTGTAGGCAATTTTCATAACATTTTTAATAGGCTTATTTTTCTAAAAGATGTAAAAATTCAACTTTAGCACCTTCTAGTTTATGTGTCTATAAGGAATATAGACTTGACAAGTACTAGTTTTTTTTATATATCTAAGAAGATTAACTGTGATGGTGACTTGTGGTGAAGCTCAAATCAGATAATGGATCCAAAAACTTAGAATGTTCACAGTGTTCTTCTCTTATAAAATGAGGGAAAAGAAACACCTGCAAATGCTAATTTATAAGAGCTATGAGTGGAAACTTCCTGAAATCTATAAGGGTGACCCTAGTGAAGACTCCTAATAGTGAAGGACACTGAGTCCTCACTGCCATATTTTATAGCCAGACAAGGCTTCTGGTGGTGGGACTGGGTTGCATTCAGTTAAATTGTTGTCTGAAGAAGAAGTTGTTTCCTGCATGTGGAGATCCCTAAACAACCGAGGCTGATGCTAGGACATAGATAGGGTCATTCTCTGAAAATTGGCAGCAGTTCCCTATTACTAAGAACAATATTCATCCACACAACTCATAGAACTAGAGAGGTCAAGTTGGCAGCTTACATGAAGACTTCACTCCCTACCTTCTAATCTCTGGCCCAATAAGGTACTCTGTAGGCCACTTAAAGGAAAATCTGAACACCAACCAAGTCACAATAATCTTGACCTAGAACCTGTCCTGCCTGCAAGATGTTCTGTGACACATACGTGTCCCAGGGATCAAATAAGTAGAACATTATGATAGGCAGATTTGGGCACAGGGGTCCCGCTCAAACTAAGGCACTAGGCAAGGACAATACAGGCGGTAAACTTTAAACCCCTACCCAGATCTAGCCAATGGACAGAACATTTTCCACACTTGAGTGGAGATTGGGATATGACTTTCTCACGTACTCTGGTGCCTCACATTTGACCATGTCCCCTGGAGGGGGAAACCTGGTGGCACTCAGAGGAAGGATAGCAGGTTACCAAGAAGAGACTTGATACTCTATGAGCATATACAGGGGGAGGTAATCCCACTCAGGAACAGTCATAGGGGAGGGGAATAAGGGGAAAATGGGAGGGAGGGAAGAATGGGAGGATACAAGGGATGGGATAACCATTGAGATGTAACAAGAATAAATTAATTAAAAAATATTAAACAGGAAAAAAAACAAATACAAGTTATCAAGCTTGATAGTCGCCATTTACTTATTTGTTTTATTATATCTGCCATGCAGGAAACTGAACCCAGGGGCTTGCATATACTAAATACGTACCACTGGGTTGTAGGCCCCACCTTTGGGTAAAGTCAATTAATATATTACTTATTATAATTTGAACTGCCACTAGTCCTTTGATTCCTTTACATAGATGACAAATATTGTGTCCCTGATTTTTCAAGGTATTCTTATTTTATGTATCAGTGAGTGCTCATAGTATAACTTATCACTATCTTTGCATTTTTAAAAATTTTTCTCATATACTATCTAGCTGTTAACATTGCCTTTTGACTTCCAAGTAGGAGCATGTCAAAGATCCAGAGGAAGAAGCAGCATAAAAATCCAATGTGTGTCTTTTCTTCCTTCTATGTCTGATCACATTTGTGCAGAGATCAAGCATCTCACAGGCTCCAAGCTCTGCCATTCTATGTCCTCACTGTATCCTTAATGCTAACTCCTATAGAAGGACTTGGCACCTCTTAATTTCTTGTTCACAATTTTTGGGAAGTGATGCATAGATTGCTTCAGATTCTGTTTTTTGTTGTCATAACATTTCTTTCTTTCTTTTCTTACTCTCCTTCCTTCCTTCCTCCATTCCTTTCTTCTCCTTTTTTCTTTCTTTTAAAGATAACCAAGTTTCAGCTATTGCTTCCTGTTCTGTTTTTGAAAGACCATAAACCTATCTTTTCTTGTACAAATCACAATTGACTCACACAGTGTCTTTCCTCTGGTCAAACAATAAGCCAGTCATCCCAGTGAAGTATGTTATAACAAAACATTTGGAGAAACTCTCAGAAACAAGAAAACAATTTGTAAAAAAGCCATTGATTTCCCGTCTTGCTCATTGAGGCTATGGTGGCAGCCCTCTGCAGCACTGTGGGAGTGTCATTAACTCTGTTCTTGTTGAAAACACGAAGATGACAAGTACACGAATGACATGCACTTTCCTCTGTTATTCTCTGTGTGTCTTCTTTATTTGAAAAATTTCGGCATATTTTTATTTTCCACTGTATCCATTAAGAACTTTAATTGGTATGTTTTGAATAAATTGTCAATTCATAAAGAGCCAATGGGAGGCTTTCAGTAAAAAGAATGAAGTAAGCTCATGCCATTACCTAAGAGGAAACTTCCCTTGGGTAGTATTTTCAAAGGCAGTAGACAAAATTTTGAAGGATGGCCCACTAAGGCAATATGTTTTCTTTTTTTTAATTAATTTATTCATATTACATCTCAATTGTTAGCCCATCCCTTGTATCCTCCCTTTCTTTCCTCCCTCCTGCTCCCCCCTCTATTCCCTTCCCCTATGTCTGTGACTGAGGGGGACCTCCTCCCCCTGTATATGCTCCTAGGGTATTGAGTCTCTTCTTGGTGACTTATTATCTTTCCTCTGAGTGCCACCAGGCCTCCCCATCCAAGGGACATGGTCCGATATGGGGCACCAGAGTTTGTGTGAAAGTCAGATCCCCTTCTCCACTTAACGGTGGAGAATGTTCTGTCCATCGGCTAGACTGGGTAGGGGTTCGAAGTTTACTGCCTATATTTTCCTTGGCTGGTGCCATAGTTTGAGGAGGACCCCAGGGCCCAGACCCGTCTGTAGTTTTCCAGGACCCTCTGGATCCTTCTATTTCCTCATTCTCCCAGGCTTCTCACCCCTAAAGTCTCAATAGGATTTTCTCCCCTCTGACCCACTTTCCTGATAGGTAAAGTTTTTCATGGGGGCGTACCCCTTGGACTAGTGTCTCGATATAAGTGAGTATATACCATTTGACTCTTTTTGCTTCTGTGTGAACTCACTCATCATGATAATTTCTAGTTCAATCCATTTGTCCACAAATTTCGGAAATTCCTTATTTTTAATAGCTGAGTAGTATTCCATAGTGTAAATATACCACAGTTTCTTTATCCATTCTTCTACTGAGGGACATGTAGGTTGTTTCCATGTTCTGGCTATTATGAATAAGGCAGCTATGAATATGGTTGAGCATATGTCCCTGTTGTGTGGTAGTGCATCTTCTGGGTATATTCCAAGGAGTGGAATAGCTGGGTCTTGAGGAAGCCCTATTCCCATTTTTCTGAGAAAGTGCCAGATAGATTTCCAAAGTGGTTGTACTAGTTTGCATTCCCACCAGCAATGAAGGAGTGTTCCTCTCTCTCCACATCCTCGCCAGCGTGTGGTGTCAGTTGAGTTATTGATCTTAGCCATTCTGTTGGGTGTAAGATGGAATCTCAGTGTCGTTTTGATTTGCATTTCTCTGATGACTAAGGAGGCTGAGCATTTCTTTAAGTGTTCCTCCACCATTTGATATTCCTCTGTTGAGAATTCTCTGTTTAGTTCTGAGCCCCATTTCTCTATTGGGTTATTTGGTTTGGTAGTGTTTAATTTCCTGAGTTCTTTATATATTTTGGATATTAGACCTTTGTCAGATGAAGGGTTGGTGAAGATCTTTTCCCAGTCTGTAGGCTGTCGCTTTGTTCTCTTGACAGTGTCACCTGCCTTACAGAAGCTTCTCAGCCTCATGAGGTCCCATTTATTAATTGTTGACGTTAAGGCCTGGGCTGTTGGTGTTCTATTCAGGAAGTTGTCTCCTGTACCTATGTGCTCCAGACTCTTCCCCACTTTTTCCTCTAATTGGGTTAATGTCTCTGGTTTTAGGTTGAGGTCTTTAATCCACTTGGACTTGATTTTTGTGCATGGTGACAAATAGGGGTCTAATTGCATTTTTCTACATATAGACATCCAGTTAGACCAGCACCATTTGTTGAAGATGCAATATATTTTCATATGTATTAGTTAACAACTAAGTCACCGTTACTCTTCTATTTTTGTAGAATGATTATTTATTATTAAAAATATTTTTCTGAAAAAAAAAAAGATGTTTTGGGGCAGTGGTGTTACAGAACCTGGGCTGGCCTACCAATCTTTGGTTTAATTTGAGGCCTATTCCAAGAGAGGGACCCTCATACCAGACATTGCCTGCATGGTCAGGGACTGAAAATTGGAACCCCAGAGGCCTTGAATATAACCAAGCCCCACAGGCAAAAAAAATCATTCCAAAAGAGACTCTGCTATATTCACTCATCAATGCCTTGTTCAGTTGTCACCAGAAAGCTTCCTCTGGCAGCATATGGGAGTGGGTACAGAGACCCACAGCCAGACATTATACAGAGAGAGAAAGTGAAAAGAGAGGAGAGAGAGAGAGAGAGAGAGAGAGAGAGAGAGAGAGAGAGAGAGAGAGAGAGAGAGAGAGAGAGAGCAAATTAGAGGTTTCCATTGGGTTTCTCCCCTTGAGAATCAAGGAAACCTGTGGAGGGGTGGTTACACAGAAAGCCTGTAGGAGTCAGAGGAAATGGAGGACACCAGAACATAGTCCAACAAATCAACTAAGCAGTGATCACATATGCTCCCAGAGACTGAAGGAGCAAGCAAGGTGCCTGTGTGGTCCAGCACTAAGTCCTCTGCACATATATTTTGGCTGTCAGATGGTGGTTTTGTCTAACTACCAATACCCGAAGTGTGTGTATATCCAACTCTTTTGCCTGTTGTTGGGACTCTTTTCCTCCTATTGGGTTGCTTTGTCTAGCCTCAATGTGAGGGCTTTTGCTTTGTCTTATTGAACCTTATATTTTCCTGCTTGTCTATCAAGGCCTGTTCTTTTCTTAAGAATAAACAAAGGACAAGTAGATCTGGGAGAGAAGGGAAGTTAGGGATGGTGTGTCTGGGAGGCTTGGAAACTGTGGTTGGGATGTATTAATGAGATAATATATGTATTATATATTATATTTTAAGTATTTCAATAATAAAATAAAAGATAATGAACCATATAAATATAAATTTTAAGAAAACTAACAGTTGACAATTTATTACACATTTTATAAAAGAAAGAGGTTCAAACAGGGTATTTTTTTATTACCTGCTGACCCTAAAGTGAGAAAGCACTAACATTAAGTGATGCTCTAACACTGGGGCTAAGTGAAATAGCTGTAGCCTACCTTCTAAGGCTTAGGGACTATGGTCAAGGATGGGGTGGAAAGAATGTAACAGCAAGAGGACACAGAGATATGTAAAGAGAAAATGATTTGCAGGTATGGCATAGCACTTGCAATCACAAACTTACTGTAGCTGTGGTTATCTACAAAAGAACTGCTTTGGACCTGTCAATATTTTATGGTGTATTTGGGGGAGGGGGAGCGGGGATTATGAGGTCCATCTCTTCCTAAGGGACTATTCCAGTTAAGAGTTTCTGGAAGAGTGTGTCAATTTGTTTCATGACATAAGCACTGGTATTTCCCTTGATCAAATAGTTAATCTGTGATCAGGTAAGCAGTCCTGGTTAAACTAGGGCAAAGACATGGGGACAAAGAGGATATAAAAATAGTAAAGGGAGTTTTGAGAAAAAGTGTTCTTGTCAGAAATGGATGAAGTCGAAAGAAGGAAATGCTAGTAAAGATCATTAAAATTCATTATAGAAATATATGAAACTGTCAAACAATAGCTATAAATTGATGAAAATAGAAAAATGCATTGTAGATGCAGCCAAACATTTGTATTAGGTGTTTGAAAGTCTCATGTTCTTCATCCCACAATTATTTTCAGGTCCACCCCTCTTCACTACCCACTCATCTATGTCCTTTTTGATTTTAGCCCACCAAAACTGTTCATATAACCCAAAGATTCTTGAATGGGTCATCTTCAAATAAAGCATAGTTAATTTACAAGGGCTACACACCTACAGAAAATGGTTTCTCCTTCTTGCATTAGCAGCTATCAATTTGCAGTAGTTCCTTAGCTAGGGGTATGATTGATTGTGTGCCCAGATCCTTTCTTTACGTTGAGATTTGGTCTGGATTATACCTGCACAGCATTTGTACATGTTCTCACAAGAAATATGGGTTTATCTGAGTGTTTAATTTGCAGTGTTTAAAAGATACTGTTTTTTTTTTCAGCCATTCACTAATTCTGGTTTTTATCCTCTTTCTGCATTCTCTTCTACAATGTCTGAGCCCTGAAAGGGGGTTTATAATATATACCTGTTCTGTTAAAAGTTGAGCATTTTCAATCTCTTATTCTCTGAATTTTGGCCAGTGGTTGGTTTCTGGCTAATCACTGACTGCAAACAAAAGCTGTTATGATTAAGACTGAAGGAGCACTGCTCCATGAGTATAATGGTATATCATTAAGATGTTGACTAAGAATGAAGAAATTTAACAAAATGAATGTATTTTCTTCCTAAAGCCTATATACATATACATACATGTAAACAGATGGAGTTGAAAGCAATGGTTTTTAAAGAAAGAAGAAAAATCAAATTCATGCTTTCCAGTGTTTTGTTAATGATCTGCATTGATCACTCCATTGCAATCCCCATCCTCATGTCTTTTATAAAGAATGCTTCACAGCCCACTATCCACATGCATACCCCATTCTCAAGTTGTTCCACTCGCCACAATCAAAGGTGTTATCATTTACCTCATTACATTACTATTAATTATCTCTACTTCTTTGCCATATATAATTCAGAAAGACATCACCCAGGTCCCTTAGCTCCCTGTTCTATCTTCTGTACTGAGGCAGTGTCTTTTCATTATGGCCACACATACTTTTGATATTCATCTTCACGATTTTGGAACATGACCTTCCTACTCTTATTTCTCATATCCTGAGCAAAGTAGTAATTTTCCAAGTTGCATCTGTCATGTATAATATCTTGTCCTTATGTGTCTGTGTTTCTTCAGGTCATGTATGGCCACAGGGAAATCTTGTCTCATAGCAACAGCATATCCAGAATAATTTCTATATTTATAATGTTTCCTCCCACTGTCTGCAGTTTATTTATGTGAATGTCTAAGAAATGGTTTCCTTGGTAACCCAAAGGAACCTGTATCTGAGTAGCTATACTTCGGGTTAATATTTTTAGGTAACCATTATGTGCACAAATAAAAATTAAATTAAGTAACTGCTCCAGGGACTATTTCGTTAAAACATGAGCAATTTAATAACAATTTTATCATTGAATTAAAGTCTTTCCAGAGTTTTCCCATTTGAGGTTTAACATCTTGCCTCACGCTAATTTCTTGTATAATTAGTTAAAATTCAGAAGAAATTTGAATTTATTGTGGAAACCAGTGTAGAAAGTAAGGCCATTGAGGTTATTCTTCTTCTAAATACATTTATTGTTCACTGTAAAATGTTATAATTCTCATCTGAGTAGCATCTACCCTGAAGTGGTCTATACTGAAAAATCGCAAAATAAATTGAGACTTGATGTGCCTGTGTACCATGCTACATCTAAAATTATTACAGTAAATGCCAGGTATATAAAAATGGCTCTGTCAATGGAATTGTATTAGACAACAGAGAACATAGTTGTATTTGCTCATTATAGGACCCGAACAAACTCTCTTTATTCTGGTTTCTCAATTAGCTGAGTGATAGTTAATACAATACTTTAAATATCACCCATTGAAGTTATTTATTTATTTTTTACTTTATTATTCTTTATTATTTAATTAATTTACTCAGATTACATCTCAATTGTTATCCCATTCCTTGTATCCTTCCGTTCTTCCCTCCTTCTTACTTTCACCCTATTCCCATCCCCTTGGTCAGTGACCAAGGGGGACCTCCTCCCCCAGTATATGATCAGAGCATGGCACTCAGAGGAAGGATAAGCAGGCTACCAAGATGAACTTATTTTTATATAGCTCTTACCTTGTTTGTTCATTTACTTTTTCTCTAGTTTTTTTTTTCCTAACTGCCCACATCAACTTTTGTCACAGTATGCTTGTCTCAAATATTGAATATAATAAAAATTTATATGCAATGCTGTCACTTTTAGAAATAATTAATGACTCATTTTTGTATTTTGTGTTGAAGTAGTGTTGATGCAATCTACAGGATGAACAGGCATGAGGACTTGGGACTCGAATTGGCACAATCAGGTTAACGTCTGTGGTAGGTGAGACATTATTTTAATGACTACAGTACTTTTCCTATCCAACCTTTAGGACTTTTCCATGTAGCTCACAACACTGATTTGTCATGCGGTGTAGTGGATAATGATACGATGCCTAGGTATTTTCCGAACATCTTTAAAAAATATTATAATCAAATGGACCTTTTTTAGTCTGCGAGGTACTTGCGAATAAGATCTTATAGAGATCTTATAAAGATTAGCTATCACAGGCACTCAGAATTAAAAGATGAAACCAGTCTTCAAATAAATACCTCTGCTGACACTGTCCTAAAAGTCCATCAGACATGGGCCATTGAGACTCAAGGTTCATAGCAGTGGGCTATGCAAACACAGAGAACAGTCTCCTTAATGAAGTAACCTGTTCTTTAGTCATGTCATAGACTGCCCCACACTCGTTGCCATAGAAACAGTATTAGCTGGACCTAGTGAGTTATCAAAATCAGCAACAACAAAAACAAACAATAATCTTTACAATTGGTATGGGAATGTGTTTAAAAGTATTTACTAAAATTGGAGGTGGGAAATGGGTGAATAGAACCAAATTTCATTGAAAGTATGTATGTATGTATGTATGTATGTATGTATGCATACATGTATTTCTAAATATAAAAATATTATGAAACAAAAATATGTAGTAGTATTTGAAATGCACTTATGTTATTGATAGTCTGCTGTTTTTAATTGTTTGATTAAATTTGTTTTTAGATAACTTCACCAATTTTACAAGGCATACTGACCACTCAATCTACCATGTCCCTGTCTGTCTAGCTTTTCTCATCCCACACAAATCTCTCTCACATATTGATTTTGTTCTGTAACCCAGTGAGTTAAGCCAGGGTAAACTGAAAATAGATACTGGAGCTATAATATTCCAACTTCTTTCCAGTCACTGAAGTTGTAATCTGGACGTTCAAAATAAGGGTGGGTTTCCTTAAACTCTCATTTACATGACAGCATTTAAAAAAATTACTCAGGAATTGTAGACAAAACTTTCAATTCAAGTGTGTATTTTATGTCTACTAAGAAAGAGAGAAAATATCGTAACACAAATGTTAAGAATTTGATTTTGTACATTGAAAATAAAAATACTCTTAGAAAATCACAGCATTAACACCCAGAAAATGAAACTTCCTTCTTTGAAATGAGTAAGAGAGTTTAAAATTTTTCTACATAATGATAAAGGGAAAAGAGAAATAAATTACCTACATTATTTTTACTTGGCTGTTCTTTATTTTCACAAGTTTTATAAATTGCACAGCAGTTGTTATATCTGAAATTAGACAAAAGAAAGACATTTTAAGAATCATGACTGATTCCCATTGTAGGGCAACATGAAGTCCTACTATACTCAGAGATATTCCTTGTCTCTAAAATATAAATTTAGGCACAGTATTTGGGAGTAAATAACCTTAAAAGTCATCTGGCAACTTCACACACACCCACTCACATACATACTCACACACACACACTTACACACACTCACACACACTCACACACCCATGTGCATGCATGCACACATGCACATGCACATGCATATACATGACTGAGAAACGCTGCTGGAGTCACCAAAAATATTTGGAGTCATAAATTAAAATCTCTGAAAGAGAGATCACTAGAATTCTAGAAAGTTGCAGGGATAAATAAACATATTAAAAATTATGGCTGAAAGGACCGGGACTTGTTTCATCTTTAGAAAATAAAACAATTTCTTTGTGGCAACAAAATAAAACAAAACAAACCATGAAACAATGAAATTTCATGTATGAAAGTTAAGTTTTCAGTTAGTATACAAGGGTAAGAAATATATCTTGAGATTGAGATTAAAGGTCTGATTAACATATTAAGACACACAATTTTATTTCATTCCTATGATCATTCCATCAGTAAAATGTGATGCATGTAGATATTTTACAAGTGAGAAATCTATAATATTAAGAGTTATTTAGCTTTTCATAGTCTATACACACAGTAAATTTTCATGCCAGGATTCAAAATTTAGGTTCATGATTTAAAATTATGAGCTGAAAGTTTATCTGATGCAGAA
>OU015749.1:45680637-45695632 GCA_907169655.1 Acomys percivali
ATAGATTATTGGAGGGAGGATGCTAGGCTGGAGAGGTGAAGAAGGCTTTCTGCCAGTCCCCTTTCCTTGTGCTTCACATGGCCTTACTGTGCACTTCCTGCTGTGTGGACTCCACCTGGCAGCATCTACATCAAGTACCTATTTCCTCTATTTGCTCCCTCTACTTCCTGCCTTCTCAAGTTCATGTGCATCAGCTTCTTCTTTCCAGCTTCAATTCCTGGGTCTCCCCTTTAAGTTTCCAATTTTTACTATTCTTTTCCTCATGATCCTTAGCTGTTGTGCCAGTGTTCTATAAATACTACCTTCTGACAAGTAACCCTGCATTTTACTTTGGGTATTTGGTCTTAGGTAATAACTCCTTTTCTTATTATAGTTTTCTATTTGAATAGCTGGTAACTGGATACCATCAAAGCCTCTTATTAACTCAGATTTTCATTTGATTTCAGGAAGGTGATGGTTGAGCGCTTAACCAGTGAGTTCATGTAAGTCCCCCAAATTGGCGATTCTTAGAAACTTATAGAGAGATGATAGATAGTGCTTGATGAATACAGAAAATATTAGCAAAAAAATGAGAAAATGGTCATGAAGATATGGTGCAATTATTGAGTCCATTTAGTGCCTATTTTGAGTCCCAAATGGATAGAAATGAAAATGATTATTTATAGGGAAGTTAAAGAGAAAAAAGCAAAATTTTATGTGCTAGAAATGGGGGAGTAATCTTGGCATATGGTCCGTAGGAACTGAGTACAGATTTTAACCAGCCGAAGGCAAAGGGAAGCACATGAGTGAAAAATAAAATATCATTTCAGAAATATTTTTTGTGAAAATGCAAGTAATGTGGTTGAAGAACATTTTTTAAAGATACAAAGTAGCCAGTAGAATCACTCTTGCTTGGCTGGTTGTATAAATGTATAACATAGAATAAATTTCTTAGAAGCTTTGGGTAGTAATTCCTGAAGATCTATGACTGTCTACAGAGTAATTGCATTTCATAGGTGCTCACTGTAGCACATTGCTTGGACGATGATTGAATTCCCACATAGGACAACTGACTGCTTTAATATCTTTCATCTACCTTCCCCGATGAGAAAGATTAGAAATATATGATTAGGAGGTGGAGTGGAGAGCTATGAAAAAAATTCTGTTTCTTTCTCTGAGAGCTCAAGCTGTAGTAAGAGAGACATTGGGAATATTGTCCAAGTCCTAAAGACAGCTCATAGTGGTAATAACATTGGAGGCAAAGATGTTCTAGGGTGACAGGTGGCATGTGGTAAGTAACTGCTCTTATCCTCCTTCAAAAGTTGCCCTTGTTTCTTGATCCAATACATTTGAGAATGACCTATTTCAGTGTGATAGCTCACTATAGAAACTCCATCTCTCAGACTGCTTAAAATTTGTCAAGGGGAAAAGGAAGTAATATGAAAGATCTCATTTTGCCAGCAAGTTATCCAAGGTCTTCAATGACAGTGCTGAGTACAAGACCTCATCCTGTCTGATTGTTAGTCAAGGTTGCTATAGACAGTGCTAAGTGTCAGACTTCCTCCTATCTGATACCTAGCTAGGGTTGTTATAGAAATTACTAAGGATAAGACCTCATCCTGCCCACTGCTGAGTTAAGAAGCCTGGTGCTAGTGCTAAGGGCAAACAGAGCTCCATACAGCATCTCCTAGGTTTGCATAGTTCAATGCTACTCCTATGCAGAGTGTCTCTTACCCCTAAACTTCTTGTTCAGGTGAAAACAAAGTACCACTGAAAAGTAGGTAGTTTTAGACAACACAGGAAATCAGCATTTACAACTGCAAAGAAAATGCATTACTTTCTCAGCTGAGAGAGGAAAGACAGTGTTTTTTTACTATATGAAAGACTGATTGGAATCAATTTTCTAATACCTTCCTAACTAATTGGGGAACTGGGTGAAAACATCAGTTCTACCTTACAAAATTTCTTGCCCTTTTGCTCAAGTTTCAGGGAACAATAATCTAGATCACATAATAAGGTTTTGACTGCAGAGCCTAATGTGGTTGTCTCTAGTTACTTGCTGCTATTAAAAGGTAATCTGGTCAATTTTATAAAATATATTTTATTGTATTGTGTAAATTTTAAGATTTTATATATGCAAACATGCTTAAAGCTACATATTAGCTAGAAAGGTAACTTTTTTTCCACTGTTCTCAGAAAGTCACATGGGACAACAGTGACTTGAAGACATCCACCCAATAAATCTCTGACAACATTTCCTCCTCCATTTTCACCCCTAAAAGTGTAATAAAAATAGTGATTTTTAACATATTTTTATTTTAGGACCCATGGTTGTGCGGCTGTGAGAGGGACTGGAGATTAATTAATACTCATGTAAAACATAGTGAAAACACTATAGCTAGCAATTACTCTATGGGATGGCAGGCAGAGAGTCTCAAAATCCCTAAGAGAAGAGACGCTTTTGTATTGATGTACCTCATGTGATAGTAGTGCTACCAAGTGTTGGGTAAAAGGCTTTATTTTTATGGTGTATATGATATAATTCAGATAGATAGGGGTCAACAGAGTGAGCCATAATGACCGTTAAACCTGAAATGTTGAATATCGATATTCACTATTACAGGTTTTACAACACAACAGTGGATTTAGTCACAAATACTCCATACTCAAAATCCTCCCAACTTTAACTAAAAAGGACAAATTTCTTATGTGAGTTTGGTGATTTTTTTTTGTTTGTTTGTTTTTCAAGACAGGATTTGTCTATGTGATCTTGGCTGTCCTGGACTCTTTCTGTAGAATAGGCTGGCCTCTGCCTCCAGAGTGCTGGGATTAAAGGCGTGCACCACCATGCCCAGCTGGTTTGGTGATTTTTTTCCCATCCATAAAGAAGGTGTCTAGACATTCTGAAATATCTATGTTGGGCTACAGGTAAGTAAAGCATGCTCCCGAGAAAGAGAAAATTATTTCAACAGTGACATTACCTATGGGTTACATTTTCCTCACTAATCTTTCTTCTTGTTTTCCCCACCCCCTCTCTCTCATTTCCCTTCCCCCTCTTTGAAAAATCTCATCCAAATTATGGTGATTTTTAGTTGTTTGTGTCATCTTTATCACAAACTGAGGGGTAGAAGTCTTCTCCATGTTATTTACGACTGCAGATGAAACTCATTTCACTTGTCCTCTGTTGCCATGGCTACAAGCTTTCCTCTTTCAACAGGTCAATACATGCTTTCAGTTTAGACAAGGTCCTGTGTAATCAGTCTCAACATTGCAGAGAGAGAGAGAGAGAGAAAATGGGCTATTCTCTCTTACAGAAGTAATTTTAAATCCTTGGAAGAACAACGCGCTTTGCTTTTCATGATGCTTCAGTCTTTTCCATAGTCTCATGTTTGCTATTTTAGCACAAGTGAAAAGAAGAGACAGACCACGGCAATTTGGCTACTTCAACGGTCCTGTTCAGTATACATAGTATAATCAGGCTGTTCTGCTAATGATTCTCCATTTATTCGTTTTCCGTGTATTCAGTATGCTCATCTATCATTAAGCTGTAGTTACAAGTACAGAGAATTCTGATGGTAAAAATCACTGGAAGCTCTAGGATGACTTCCGGCCAAGGGTTCCCATCATACTCCACCAACTGGTATGCTTCAGGTTTCTATTTTGCTCACTATGAGAATTATGGAAACCATATGAATTTCAAGGAAGGATAGTGAGTCAGTTGGAATTCTGCTTCTTTCAAGAGAGAAAGATTCTTAAATTGAATTTATAGGACAGGAGGGATTCCTTGCCAATGGAAACTGGAGGGAGATTTCCAATTGTGTAGGAGAATCAAAGTTTGAAGAGACTAAACTTTATACAAACACACATACGTATATTACCTTATGGATTTTGTACCAGAGGGTTATAGTTGCTCTCTTATATGCAGGATATAGACTAAACAGGCAAAAGATGGTGACAACAGGGAGTGAAAAGTACTCTGGCAACTTGTATAGCCTGATTCATTTAAAAGTATTCTGAGTGAATATTTTAAAATTCTTATTTTTTTAGATATTACTGTCACATGACCAATGCATTAGTCTACTTTCCATTACTATAATAAAATGCTTGATGCTGAGAAATATGCAAAGGAAAGGGGCTTTTTTAACTGTACTTCACATGACTCTAGAAGTCCATGAGCATGAATTGTGCTGGGTTCTGCTTAACTCTGGGGTATTTTAAGGTGGGTATATATATGCAATCTATTGGGTAGTAATAGAGGAAGCCAGTGGAATTCAGGGGCCAGGATTGATTTTGTTTTTCTTTAATAATACCCCCAATCTTCTAAAACCTGTCTCACTCTATTCAGTCTCTAAAACTATTATTAGATCCTTCCAAGGGCAGTTACCTCACAGGACTTTCTTAAAGATTCTGTCAGCTTAACTCTACCACACTCAGGACCAAGCCTAAGGCATAGAATCATCATAGAACACCGTCCTATATCCAAACTACAACAGTGACACAGCTCCACATTCCTATGTCACTCTTGTATCATGCCTAGTTTCATAGAATGCCAGTCTCTTTCTGCATTTTGGAGCTTTTCTAAGTAAGATGAAATAAGAGGGAAGCATACCATTAAGAAGTTTTTGTTTATGTGAAAATTTGACAGTTTTCTGGTAGAAAAGAAACATTTATATTATCATTGATTCAGTGGACAGACTGTTATGAAATTGTTAGTTATTACAGTTTGTGGTTGTGAATTTGTCAGCTTGTCCTAATTTAAATAATCAAAATAGAACCTTATGGCATGACCACAGTGCTAATAACTGATAAGCAATCGACTTCCATTACTCTTAATTTGTCTTCCTTGCTTAGTTTGTAACCTTCAAATGTTCTTTAGTCACTGGGTATGAGGTTCTTTCAAATTACCGGACAGAATCTCACTAAGCAATAGTAGAATTTCTGTGGCTAGAATATAAGGAGAATATCAGTCTCCAAGTGACTCATCTTAATATTCATTTCCTGTCCCAAGAATAAACTTTAGATACCAGGACACTGAAAAAAATCATAAAGATATGCATCCAGTGAGAGAAACAACAACAACAAAATCCTTAAATTTAGGCCTTGACTTGTACTCCTGAAATTATTTAGAAGTCTTGTGTTAGAGAGGCAGTTTACACTGAGAAACTTAACATCCAGTGATGATATTCAGAGACCAGGACACAAGTCAAGGAACCCTCCTCCCAATACATCTGTGTAGACCTACATTGGTGCACACAGCACAGTACTACATGAACAAAGATCCACTCTGTGGATCAGAATCATTATTTTTAAATAAAACTTTTGGTTTCTACCCAAAATTTGTTGCCAGGAGAACATCAGTGATGGACCCTGAGTGAAGCTACAAAAGCAGAGAGTTGGCCAATCCTCTGTCTTCTTTCTTTCCTGTTCCTTAAGCCACTGTAACTACTCATCTAACCACAACCTGAGATTACTATCTGTAGACAGTAACTTAGATAAGAACCCGATGCTTCATAGAGCATCTTAGATCAAATTCTGCTCCTACCTCTTAGAGTGCAGATAACTTGAAAATACTGCTTCTTTGGTGAGCAGTTGCCTCGTTTGAAAAGTGTAAGAGTTACTCTGTAATTCTAAACAGCATCATAGGAGTACAACTTAGAGATTACTTTAGAACAGAAGAATGATGAGCAGTCTTTCCACTTGTATTTTACTTTTGATTTTTTATACAAAGAATCAAGGTGCAGAGAGACCTTACAGTCCATACTTTTATTGATGATTACAGCCTTAATATATTCATTTTGTTGGATAAGTTTATAAATCAAATGCATACATGTATATACATGTATAAGAGTTTGGATATATACATATATATTTGTATGTTATATATGTATATTTCTGTATGTAATAATTAAAGAAATTAAAGTTTATTTTTTTCTATGTGTAAATGGAAACTTTCTACAGAGTAAAAGAATTCTGTTGCTACCTGTTCTTTAATTCCCTCAGAGACTTGGGAAGGCATAAACTTGATTACCTGAGTATGCGGGAGGGCAGCTTAGTAGCTTTCCAAATGAAAAGATGACAAAGACAGTTTTCTACCTGAATAGTCACCCAAAACTCTCTGTAATGTTGGAGCATCATCTTCAACCTTCTGGCCCAATATATCTGACAGACATATTTGTGAGGCAGGAACTATTGAGGACCTGCTTACCCTGTCATGGCAGAGTTTGGCCATTGTCTCTGCCTGCATGATGCTTAATTGTTTAGGGGTTAAGATGTTTTTAGTTCCAGATAGGTGTTCTAAGTTGATAACGACAATGTGTGATGGAGATTGATTTGCATTCAGAAATTGAGGTGCACCAAGATAGGAAAGATGTCTTCTTCAAGGTTGTCAAATACAAATAGCCAAATCACCAAGAATGTAACATTTATATAATTCTTGATTGTGTCATGGTTCTTCTTGCCATAAGTAATCTATTGTATATATGTGTAATAGTATAATGTATATGTACAAAATAAAATAATTTTAAAAAATCAAACAAACAATAGAATTCTGTTGCTATACAATTGTTTTAAAAATAGAGGAATTCCTTATAATGGACAATCCTCCATGGTGGTTCCTTTCTTACAAAGCTTATTCTTATCATTCCTTAGTGCTTAACATTGCAATTACTTTGGAACATACTTTTGGAGTTGTAATTGAGACCCAGTAATAAGCTTGTTTGTAAAGCAGCATAAATGCAGAGTTATTCCATTTATGTAAATAGGGCTTAAATTTGAATTCCCAGAATGCACTGTTTGGGGATGTTATCTTTTCTCTGTGGATATAAACCAAACTCTAATTTGCTCTACTAAAACATATTTTAAGTGGTGTACTTCCTGACTTACTTCACATAGAAATAATTTAACAATTTAAAATATAGAACCTTCCATCAAAGAAATCTTTAACCCTGTGTGAGTTACTTTTGTGCTACCATGACCAAAATACATTGCAGAGCAGCAGGATTCATTCTGGTTCATAGTTTAGTATGTCAAGGTTTAAAGGATCTGTTCACAATGGTCGGTGTGTGTGACAGAGACTGTTCACAAGGAAACAAAGAAGAAAGCAGAGACAATGGGTGGAAACATACATGAACTTTACTTTCAAAGTCTCCTCCTTCAGTGAACGATTACCATCAGTCAGACCCTGCTTCTGAAAGACTACATAATCCATTCAAACAGGGAGTGCTCAAAACGCTGGCCTCTTGGGCACATTTCACATTCCCAAATCTATTAGTATTTCCAGTTGATGCTTTCAGTGACTGTTACAGAACGTCTGGTTTTGCAGAGTGTGGCTACTCCACATTCAAACACAAACTCCGCTATAATTGGGATGAGACAGGAGCCACTTGTAGCTATGTAGAGCTGAGATGCTGCTCCACACATCTTCTTTGTTATGATTTGCTTGGAGTATCTTTGAGCTTCCTTTTCTTACTTTAGCCACAGCATCAGCCTGAAATTACAGTTTCTTAAAGGTTCCTCCTTCTAGAAAATTCTTCTTCCTTATATCTTCATAGCATTTCAATATCCCACTCTATGCTGGCATACAGCCTTCAGATGTGTTAATGTTTCCAATTTTTTGCAATCCATGGTGTTTTGCATACTTTACCTACTGTCACATTTCTACATTAGTTGTTACCACTCAATATTCCATATTTATTTTGTGTATTTTATTTTCATTTCTTGATATCATCTTTATATCAGCATGTAAGTTTCATAATAAGGAACGTACAGTGTGTATTGACTTGCTGTAGACATAGTAAATACTCAGGACTGATTAAATTTGCTTGGCTATTCAGCTTAATTCATATCCTTCCTCTCCAATACCTACTTGGTATGGCACAGTTTCTGGGGAAATAAATTCTTTGTCTATAATTGAGCAACATGGTCCTCTAAGTGTTGCACAGCTAGATCCTGTGCTTTGGAGAATGGAATGCTGAGTACAAAATGACACTCTGGTGACGATGCTTCAGCAGCTTAAGACATTTGACACCAAGCCTAACAATTTGTTTGATTTCTGGTATACGCAAAGTGAAAAGAGAGAACTGATTCTTTCAGGCTATCCTCTGCCTACCACAGTGCACTCTGTGGCAAGCATGTCCTGACGATCATACATAGCTATGTTTGTCATGCCTATATGCACTATATAAGTAAATGTAACAAAATTAAGAATGTCATAAGCTAACCATAAGTTAGATATTATCTAATTGGTAGCATGGTTGCCACAAAATATTTCTAGTTATTATTTATTACTATGTTGAAATTGTTAATATTTTATCACTGGGACGCTGTGTTCCATAAGGATAGAATACAAAGTTGAACATCAGAGTGAATTGGATCAGTCTTAAAATCCAGCACTAGCTATGAGACTTTAGATACATGTCTTAACTTTTCTATTCTTCATGTGTGAAATGTTTATAGAATATCTACTGGAGGTCCATTTATACGTCCTTGTTTCTAAAATATCTCTTGTTTAATGACATTTAAAGGTAATATGTTGGCTTATAATTTAATTAGCTATATAATAAATTGAAAATATGATATATTACTTTATTACGGCACATAAATTAAGACAATAAATATTAACTTATTCAAGCTAATTTTATATGTCAGAAGAATATTATAGGTTGATTTCCCTTGTAGATATTAATTCTTGTAGTAGTTATGTAAAACTTTTATCTGCTCATAGATGCATATTTTATACAATTATGTGATGAGAATGCAAAGAAATCCCTTGATATAAGAAAAGCATTGTTGGTAATTTTCAGATCAATGTTCATAACTTATGAAATTGTTTTATACCTGTAATTAAATTATATCTAGTAAGCTTGCATGTAGTGAACGATTCACTCTGAAGTCAGGCTCAAGTTCTTCCTCTGGTTATATTTAATGTAAATGAAGGCATAATCAAAATAGATTTGGGCTGGGCATGGTGCTGCATGCCTTTAATCCAAGCACTTGCCTGGTAGAGAAGCAGGCAGATTGCTGTGAGTTCCAGGCCAGCCTGGTTTACAAAAGCAAGTCCAGGATAGCCAGGAGTGTTACACAGAGACAACCTGCCTCAAAAAACAAACAAACAAACAAACAAATAAGCAAAAACCCAACATAAAACCCGACCCCTCCCCCTAGGGAAAAAAAACCTTAAAAAAATAAGTAGATTCAGGTTTAAATTTCTTATTGTTCTCAGAAAATTCACTGGTTAATCAATCAAACCTAACCAACTGATACTATAAATTTTCCCTTATATTTCTTAAATATAAACCTGTTTTCATGAGCTCTCAATTCAAGTTATTGACCTTCTCCTATGTCTTGTAACCCATTGATTAATGTTTTGTTTTGTTATTTTAATATCTACTAGAGATCCATTTATACATCCTTGCTTCTAAAATGTCTCTTGGTTAATGACATTTAAAGTTAATATATTGGCTTATAATTCAATTAGCTATATAATAAATTGAAAATATGATATATTACTTTATTAAGGCACATAAGTTAAGACAATAAATATTAACTTATTCAAGCTAATTTTATATGTCAAAGAAATATTATAGATTGATTTCCTTTGTAGATAATAATTTTTGTTGTAGTTATGCAAAACTTTTTATCTACTCATAGATGCATATTTTATACAATTATGTAATATTATTGAAAATATGACATTTTATTATAACCATTTGTTATTATTTACATTAGATTTCATAACAACCTTGCATATTTTGGAATACTAATTTCAATATTTTGATTTATTAAATACCTTATTTACATGTCTAGGAATAGAATGATAGTATTATATTAATTATAACATTCATGAAATGTCTACCTCTTTTAAAAATAATCTTTGGAAAATTACATCCAAAACAAACTTTCACTTAATAGGTGAATTAATCATGACTGAAAAAAATTTTGGAGACGCAAGAGGTGACTCAGTAGTTAAGAATACTTGCTACTCTTGCAGAGGACCTGGACTAAGTTCCCAGTGCCACATTATTGTTTACAATGATCCATAACTCCAGTTCCAGGGGACCAACCTAAAGAAAGAAATGCCTATAAATGCACAAGAACCCTACAGAACTACAAACAGATTGGACAAGAAAAGGAAATCCCCTTGCCACATAATCAAAACACTAAATGTACGGAACAAGAAAAAATATTTAAAGCAGCAAGAAAAGAAGGTCAACTCACATATAAATGCAAAGGTATCAGAATTACACCTGACCTCTCAACAGAGACCATGAAAGCCAGAAGGGCCTAGACAGATGCCATGCAACACTAAGAGACCACAGATGCCAACCCAGGTTACTATACCTAGAAAAACTTTCAATAACTGCAGATGGAGAAAAAAGATACTCCACGACAAAACCAAGTTAAAACAGTACATAGACACAAATCCAGCCCTACAGAAGATACTAGAAGGAAAACCTTCAACCCAAGGAGGCTAACTACATCCAGGCGTAGTTATGAAAGCTTAAATCACACACCAAACCGCACACATTAATAGTGGGAGACTTCAACACCCAAATCTCACCATTAAACAGAGCATCAAGACAAACTAAATGGAGAAATAATTAAGCTAATAGACCTCATGAATCAAATGAACCTAACAGATATCTATAGAACATTTTACCCAAACACAAAAGGATATGCTTTCTTCTCAGCATCTCATGGACCTTCTCCAAAATTGACCATATACTCATATCTCAACAGATACACTACATCTGACAGAGGGCTAATATTCAAAATATACAAAGAACTCAGAAAATTAAACACCACCAACCCAAATAATCCAATTAAAAATGTGGTACCGAACTAAACAGAATTGTCAACAAAGGGATATCTAATTGCGGAGAAACACTTAAAGAAATGCTTAACGTCTCTAGTCATCAGGGAAATGAAAATCAAACTGACTCTGAGATTCTATCTTACACTTATCAGAATGACTAAGATCAAAAACTCAAGTGACAGCACACGCTGGTGAGGATGTAGAGAAAGGGGAACACTCCTTAATTGCTGGTGGGAGTGTAAACTTGTACAACCACTTTGGAAATCAATCAGACACTTTCTCAGAAACCTTGGAATAGTGCTACCTCAAGACCCAACCATACCATGCCTGGCATATACTGAAAGATGTTCCACCATACAAGGACAGTTGCTCAATTATGTTCATAGCAGCTTTATTTGTAATAGCCAGAATCTGGAAACAACCTGATGCCCCTCAACTGAAGAATGGATAAAGAAACTGTGGTACATTTGCCCAATGTAATACTACTCAACAATTAAAAACAAGGAAACCTTGAAATGTACAGGCAAATGGATGGAATTAGAAATGATCATCCTGCATGGGGTAACAGAGACCCAGAAAGACATGTATGGCATATACTCACTTATAAGTGGATATTAGACACATAATACAAGATAACAACTTTATGATACACAGACCTAAAGAAGCTAAAAAGCAAGGAGGACCCTAGAGCGAATGCTTAATTCTCATACAGATCTGCAAATAGAATAGACACTGGAAGCAGTTGAAGAGAAGTAACAGGAAGTGAGCCAATCATAGAGGTCCTCTGAGAGACTCCACTCAGCAGGGGGTCAAAGCAGATGCTGAGACTCACATCTAAACCTCGAGGTCTTAATGGAAGAGTTATTGGGTAGAAGGACCTGAAGGGGACAGGAGCTCCACAAGGAGACCAATGGAGGCAACAAATCCGAGTGAAGGAGGGGGTTGCTTCAGAGACTGATGCACCAACCAAGGACCATGCATGGTGTGGTCCTTGATCCTCGTCTCAGCTGGAGTAGATAGGCAGCACAGTGTCATTGTGGGTCTTATAATATGGGCAATATGGACTGCTTCTGTCATGGAGTCTGGGGCCTACTCATGGTTCACTTAACCCTGGTGGAATGGCCTTGACAGCCCATAGAGGAAGAGGATACAAACAGTCCAGATAAGACTAGATAAACTGAGGTCAGATATTAGGGGCAGAGGGCTCCCTTTTCTGAGAATTAGGGAAAGGGGGGAGCATGATGGGGGGACCTGGGGACAATGAGGGAGGGTACTTTAATTGGGATGTAATGTGAACAAATTTTAAACAGTAAAATCAAAATAAATCATTATTTCTTTTTTAAATTTCAAATACAAATTGTGAAAAAAATTGAAGTACGTTTGTTATTTTACTTAATTATTTTGGAATATGGTATCTTTGTATTTTGTAAAAACTCATTGGTCTTATTGAAAATAATATTAAGAAACAGAGAGCTATTGAGATGAATGTTGTCCTTGAAATTAGGCCTGCCCTGAGGAATCTAGGAGCCATCATGGGCTACATAGCTTTCTTGAGATCTAGAAGTAGAAGTTAGTATTAACTAAATCATCTGTGTTCAGTTTGTGACTAAACATATATACATTTCAAAGGAAGGGTGTCTGAAAAAGCCATGTGGAAGTCTACTACCTCAGAATACAATTCAAGACTACATTTGGGTGGAATAAAGAGGGGAAGACGGGGCGATTAAAGGTTTAAGGGGTAGGGGGTAGGAAAGATAAGTGAGTATTCCAAAACTTGGTGGGCTAACCAAAACTAATGACTATGAAAATGTATTTGGGAAATACATTAGTTTGTAAACTAATCTGAAAATACAATATTAAGAAGTGGAGTTTAAATAGAAGTACCCCTTGTAGGTGGGCAATGCTCTCCCAGAGAGTTATGAAATGAAAATCACAGTGACAGGAAGGGATACTTCCTGTGAGTTATCAGATATGAAGCTACAGTGGTCTCAAAATCAACACAAGATACTGACTTTATTTTCTTGTTATTCGCCACAACTACATTGTAAAATGTTATTGCTAATGACATGGCATATTTTGTCATCAAGACAACAAGAAATAGTCTAAAACTGAACAGGAAACTTCCTCCTCGTTAGCTAGCTTGCACAGTGCTGCAAAAATGGTCAGTCTTCTGGGGGTAGAAAATAGATCAATAGTCTTATTTAGCCACAGACCTATCATGGCACAGTTCTGACTCACCAGGAAAGATATATTCATTGATGCAATAGTGTCATAGTGCCATATGGTATCCAACCGATTCCTTATTGATTCTGAGTCAAGCTTCACAGGAGGGAATTAATGCCTAGTACTATAAACCTGGTTAAATATCTGTGGTTGAGGAGGTCATAAGCCCTCCAGTAGAAACTTAGACTGTTATTTTGCTAAAAATTGGTCTTCAGTTGTATGGCATGTACAACACTGCTTCCATATTGAAACAGCTGCTTTAGGAAGGAAGAGATTATGAGCCTCAGAAGGTAGGCAAAAGGTCACAGGCCCAGTAGAGGAGGAAATTGAAAGGTTTTTGAGGTCCTTACCCAGCATACCCATCATACAGCATACCCAGCAGTTAAAATGAACAGAGAGTAAATAATTGCTAAGGCTGGAGACTCTGGACAGCAGAAATCAAAGTATTTCAGACTTTGAAGCCACTTGCAAGATGTACAGAATGACATAGGGTAGAAGGTTTTCAGGAGTTGTCACCTATGCTGGGGTACACCAATCCACCCATAAAACTTTGTCCCAAAATTTACCTTGCCTACAAGATGAGCAGGGATAAAGTTGCAACGAAGTTTGTTGAAATGGCCAACCAATGACTGGCCCAACTTGAGACCCGCTATTAATAATACTCTGCTATGCTTGCAGACGTGAGCCAAGCTACCTTTCCTCTGAGAGCCTCTTATCCACATCAGATCAAAACAGATGCTGAGACCCATGGCCAAATATTAGATGGAGATCTGGGAGTCTTGTGGAAGAGTTGGGAGAAGGATAGATAGATCTGCAGGGGATCTTGTCCCATAGGAAAACCAAGAGAGTCAACTAACCCAGGTCCATGGGGCCTTACAGAGACTGAACCACCAACCTAAGTCCATGCATGGATTAGACCTAGGCCTCCTACAATTATGGAGATGATGGGTATATCAGTCTTCATGTGAGTCCCTTAGCAACTGGAGTACAGCTGTCAGTGGCATGCATGTAGTTATTTGCTATTGGATCCCTTTCCCCTACCCTAGCAGCTTTGTCTGGCCTCAGTAAAAGGTGTTCCTAGTTCTGATGTGGCATGTAATGTTGGGGCAGGATGGCAAAGGGACGAGAGGATCCCTTCTCTGGGAAGACAGGGAAGGGACAATAGGGAAAGAGGATGAGAGGGTGGAACTCGGAGAAGAGGGAAGGGACTGTGATTGGTATGTAAAGTGAACAAATGGACACATAAATCAATTAAAGGGAAACCACTCATTGGTTTACCACGTTGAATTGTAGGTACAATCAATACTTGGGTCTGTTTTAAGGTCCTGGTGATCATATTTGTGTTTGTGTTTGTGTGTGTGTGTGTGTGTGTGCGTATGAGTGTGTGCCCCCCCTCTCATCATACAACACCTTCTACATTTGCTTATGTTTATAGACCTCTGATGCCTGAACATTGCCCAATCTGAGAGGCTTCATTTTGCAGAGTATAGCAGTCAATGAAGAAATTTATAGCCAGCCAAAATGCTAAGAATAAATGACTTTAAGCTCTAAGGGGCACATCTTCATCACCTCTCCTGCTTCTAGCACTGAGTGAACTTTGCAGAAGCAGAAAACTAGGAGATAGAGGAAGGATGGGAAAAGGCATTCTGAAAGGCTGAGTTGTGGATATGTTATAGTCATTGTACTTATGAACTCACCATAGCTGTCATTACCTGCACAGAAGACCTGAACGTGAACAAATGAAGAAAAATTCAGCATAGGTGAGGAGAAATACAGGAAGGCTCACCCTGACTGATGAGCTATTGGAAGTTGATAGCTTTTAGGGTAGAAAGACTTATTCTTCATTGGTCACTGATAGATTATCTGTGCTATAGCATTGTACAAGTAGGAATATACACCTATGAAGTTCAAGAGAATAAATAAATTGAAGGTAAAATTGACCCTGCTATCATTTTTTCACCTGGTGGTCTTTTTAGTCTG
>OU015749.1:45699052-45796379 GCA_907169655.1 Acomys percivali
ACACACACACACACACACACACACACACACACACACACACACACACACACACAACTTCACAATGTTTCTTTTTTAAATAGAACACTAAAAGCTCAGCTCTGAAGGTAAATATAAACAGGTGAGCTTTCTGCAAGCACAAGGATTCTGCCCAAATAAGAAAACAAGTAGCAAAATGAAAAGCTGCTGTAAAGATTACAGGCAATTATTTGAAAACCCCATGTATGATTAAGATTTAAACTGTAAATATATAAATGAATTCACATGAGTGAATGAGAGAGAAATCAAAAGGTTGACTTAAAGAATAGGTATGCTTAATTGTAAAACTAAACTCTGTGGTCTTCAACTCCATCAGAGAATTGAGAAGGAATAAAATTAATTACCCGAGTAAACTGGAAGTGCAGGTTAGCAGCTTCCAAAATGAGAAGACAACAGAGACAATGTGCGGTCTGAACAGTCATCCAAAATTCTAGAAGGTTGGAGCATTAGGCCCAGTATATGTGACAGATATATTTGTGAGGCAGGAACTATTGTGGACTTGCTTACCCTGTCTTGGCAGAGTTTGGCACTCAACCCTTCATGCATCCAATCTCACCTATTTTTAGGCAGAATTCTGTCTGTGGCTGAAATGAGGACATTTTGCCCAGTGCCTGGTTTGCCACATTTGAAGCCATCTCCATAAGGAGGTTGTCTGATGTTTATCATCTTCTTTGAGGTATGCTGGGTGTTGCCAGGAGCTAACCTGTCTTATTGTCAAATAATCAATAAAAAAGAAAAATCTTTAAATGCAATATTCTGTAGGACTCTGAGGTTTTTGAAGACATTATCTACCTATTTTCCCTTATTTATAGAATCATATCCATCTGTTACACCTAGAATGTATATTCTTGTGGTAAAATAGACTAGTAATTGACCCGACCATAGTTTGACTGACCATGATTAATTTGTATAATTTACTATCCTAAACAACCTGCAATAGCAATTTCAAAGTTTTGGAGGTAAACTTTGTATTCTACTTGAGTTGTACGGGTACAATACCTCATATTAGAGTAGAAATATATTAAGCTTAGTTGTATAGGGGTTAAGATGTTTTTAGATCTAGATACATGTTTTAAGTTGATAATGATGAGATATAATAGACATTGATTTACATTCAAAATTTTAGATGCACCAAGATAGGAAATATGTTTCCTTCAAGGTTGCCACATACAAATAGCCAAAACACTACAAATGTAACATTTATATGATTTGTGATTGTTCCATGGTTCTTCTTGCCATATGTAGCTTACTTTATTTATATATGTAAAAATAAAATGTATATGTAAAAACTAAAAAATATTACAAGAAGAATAGGTATGCAATCTCTACACTTCAAAAAGAAAACTAAAATACTTAACATGTGTATGAAAACTTGTTCATGGTTATTAATTAATGATTGTCTGAAATAAACATATTAAATCTACCATAATGATATTATTACTCACACCTCTTAGGATTGCTGCTATTTCAAAGGCAGTGTCAATAGCAAATGTTGGGAAGAGTGTGAAAAAAAAGGAATCTTTGAACTCTTTGAGAATGTGGACTGGTGTGATTATTGTAGGAAGGGTATGGTGGTTTCTAACAAAATTAAAAATAAAAATGCCATATGGTCAGTAATCCTTCTGAACACATACCTAAAAGAGAGGAATTGGAGCTTTACAAAGATATCTCTTTTCCCACATTCATTGCAACATTATGCACAACGGAAGATGTAGAAATAGCCATGTGTGTCAAAAGATTGAAGAAAACACATTTGGTACATATGTAAACTGTTAGGAATACTTATGAATAGGGATCTGGTCGACTGCAACAAAATGGGCAGATTTAGAATAAAATACAACGCAGATTTCATTTATATATGAAAGTTTAAAATGGTTTGCGATCACAGGCAATCAAAGAGTATTTATCAAGGATAGAAGAAGTGGCATAAAAAAGTCAAAATGTACAATATTTTAGTGCTTGTATAATGAGTAAATGTAGTCATCTAATGGGCAGAAAAATATTACTGTTAGAGGATATGCTGGAAATTTCCTGGAGAAACAGATTTTAGGTACTTTCACAACATATAGAGAAGGGTAACTGTGAAAGATAATGAATATGTTGTTTTCTACCAGAGTAACTGCCTTATTATGTATACATACATCACATTGTTCAGTAAAAGAATAGTCATTAAAACATCTGAGGGAATTTTCCAGAGTCCTACTGTAATGCAGTGATGATTTGTGCTCTTAGTGCTGGTATCTCAGCCTAAGGGCCAATATCACATGCAAATGCTACCACAAGAGCTTTAGCCATACATTGCCATCATTCTTCTCCCAAAATAACAAACTCTATTGCTTGATATGATTTTTATCGGAAACCAATTTTCCTTCCAAATAAGGGTTTAATCAAAAATCGTCTCTGCCTCTGATAGCATCAAATGTAAAAATCGAGTTAAGCAATGCATCAATGAAGGCACACTGCAATATCACCACTGTTCAATTCTAAAGGTAAATTTCTATCTACTCCAGATTTTTTTCCTTATCATAACAGAAAGTGAGAAATGACTGAATGTGGAATGCAAGAAACAAAGATTAACAGACTGCCAACTCCGTGAATATAAGTGAGCCAGGCCCGGTACTTGGATACAAGTATGGAGAGCCCAGGGCACCTCTTTACCAGGAGTCGTAAATTCCCTCAAAATTAGTTACAAAGAAAGGACCAAGATTCCTAGAATCACAATAAACATTACAAATGAAGATATTTTCTTTTCTTATGCAAGTCAAATGTCCTTTGCATTTAACCTCCAAAGTTTCTCCTTTTAAAACCTCTCTTAAACAGAGACTATGAAGATGATGTCACACTAACTAAGAATACAATAATGGTCATAGAAGAGGGAAGCCATAAGACAGAAGGAGAATGGCAAGTGGTTGACTAATGGGTACCATTGTGCGTCTAATGGATATCATGGCACAGTTAGATTCGAAGAAGTTCTGGTGTGCTATTACACAGTAGGGTAACTATAGCTTCTTGTAGTGAAGATTCCTAAATCTTTGGAATAAGTAGGTTTAAATGTTCTTAGCACAAATAAATGTTACCAAAAAAAAAAAAAATAAAGGAAGCAAGCATGCTTATTGCCTTGAGTTTATTGTCACATGGTGCATATATCCTCCAAAGGCTCACATTGGGTCTTAAGACTCTCAGGCTGTTATTCTAGCAAGAAGGAAACTCAAGAACAGTCTGACTCTAGTTCAAGACAACTTAGGGCTATATGGGGAAATACTGTTTCAAAACACCCAGTAAATAACAACAAAAGCACCTCTTTCCTCTCAAAGAAATCCGCATCAAATACTACATGAATACTGTTTTGTTGTTGATCTGATGAAAAAAAAAACTTGAAGGAAAACGAATGCTATTGATATTCTTTTTATAATATTCAAGTAGCACACACACACATTTAAAGGCAGCATGGAGAGTGAGTGCTTGATAGAGCAGAACAGCTTGTCTGGGGGTGGCCTCATATTTCAAGTCAAGGCTGCTCAAGTGGTGGAGATGACACATGTGGAAAACAGATTGGGAAGCGTAAGCTCAAGGAAGAAGAATTTTTTACAAAGAAAATAAAATCAACCTTCCAGCCTATGAGTTATTTTTTTGGCTTGGAATGAACATTGAAGATGAACTATTCCAATGTTCATTTAAAAATGAACAAAAGAGATGAATTTATTTGACCTCATCATTATCACACTCTAGAGCAGTTTCTAAGCTTGAGGTGTCCAACACTGAGTATTTCCTGTAGCGTATTCAAATATGAACCTCTGTAGTCATATTCAAAAATTAACCCCCAACTGTGTTGGATTTAATATTTATTGATTGATGGTGCAATTAGGAGGGATGATTTTTCCAGTAAGCAGTAAAACGTAGAATTCTGAGATGTCTGGATTCTTCCCAGAGAATTTACACACCAAGAAGAGTGGGGCAAGAGGCATGGCTCCCCACGCTTCCCTTCAGCCACCTAAGGTGTTCCCCTAGTTATTTGCAAGTTTAATGTGGCCCACAGTGGGGTGTGTGATTTCTACTCAGGAAAGAATTTCAGCACCAGCCAGTTTATAAAGCACAGTAGAGGTTTACTTAGAATATTTTAGTGAGATTGAAGCAGGAGAGCTAAGAAAAAAGATGCTCAGAAATAATTATGGGACATATCTAAGATTGGAGTGTAGGCTTCTCTAAGACAGAGAAAGCTACTGAAACTAAGACATACTACAGTATAAGTATTGGCTCCTTGAGGAAGTATCTCAGTTGGTGATGGTGATAATGATGATGATGATGATGATGATGGTGATGATAATTGCTGTTGTTGTTGTAAAAGGGAATTGAGTGGGGTTTCACCTTATGATCTTCAAAGGGTTGGTTTGAAACCCAAATGAGATGACCAGATGATTCCTGAGGGACATCCTGCAGCCTTTTAACTAAAAAATAAAAGGTTAGCTGTCAATAATAAAGGGAGGTGGAACATTTTTACTGTTTAAAAAAATTAACACCTTTAAGATTCTCAGTTGATTCCCTGTGACAGAAATGAGGCCCTACCCAGCATTATCATGGTGTCTAGTTTTATGTCAAACTGACACAGCTAGCCTATTATGGTAAGATGAAACAACAGCTGTGAAAATGTCTCCACCACATTGACCTGGGCACAAGCCTGTGATGTGTTTTCTTTTTTCCCCATTATTTATTTATTTTTATTAATTTATTCATATTACGTCTCAATGGTCATCCCATCCCTTGTATCCTCCCATTCCTCCCTCCCTCCCTCCCATTTTCCCCTTACTCCCCTCCCCTATGACCGTGACTGAGGGGGACTTCCTCCCCCTTTATATGCTCATAGGGTATCAAGTCTCTTCTTGGTAGCCTGCTATCTTTCCTCTGAGTGCTATTTTGTTAATGGATGATTGATGTTGGAGGTACCAGCTCATTGTGGTTGATGCTACTCCCAGATGGTGTTTCCAACTCTGGAGAGCAGACTAGGAAGCAACGCTCCTTCAACACCAGTGAAAATGTTAAGTGTACTAGAATTACTGCTTCCAGCTGGCTAGTAGCTTCAGACTCCAGGGTGAGGAACTCTTTTTCTACTCTGTGTTCTCATACCTTTAAATTCTTTTTACTTTGCCTCAGAAAGAGATTAAAAAAATCTTTTCATCAATATGTATCATAACCTTTTGTAAAACAAGGGCATTACTCTCTTTTAAGGTAAGTTTTTTACTCTTAAATGTATTTCATCTGATAGACATCATAAAGTTTTGGAATAGTACTCAAGAATCTTCTCATTGAGAAGATTTCTCCTTTTCAATATTAAGTGTCCACAGTGGTAGTAGTAGTAGTTTTAGTAGTGTTTGCCTTCATCAGATACTGTGACTCCTACACAGCCTCTGGAAACTGCTCACCCTCCAGGGATGGCTGACATCTCCAGCCATAAATAATGTCTCACAGGACTTGCCAAAGCTCCAGCTATTATGGACCAGGATCTTATTTCTTACTTCATTGCCAACCAGCTTATACATTACTTGCAGGAAGTATAATCCTTTGAGGGCATCTCTCAATGGCTTCTCAGTAGGTTGTCTTCTTCTTAACACCTGCTTACAGGAAAGCCATGTGAAGCCTGCGGATGTCAGAAATATCTGTAAGAAGCAGACAATAAAATGGGATCTTACTGCTAAAATTCTTACTTTTCACCCAAGCAACATTAATGTTAGGCTTACTCTAAATGTTATAAGAATTAAAGATGTAGGAATTAGATATTGAAAGTTTCACCAATTGAAAGCTATATGCTAGAGAGTGGGGGAAATAATTTATTAGTCATGAGCTCGAAGCTGGTACAGTGTACCAGCCACTGTGGAAGTGGGAGGAAAAAGTTGGCTCCAAGGAAGATGGAATGCTGCTGCATGGCACTAGCACCTTAAACAAATATGTGATATGAAGATCCTCTCCTCCAGTCCGAAATCCAAGGACATTTGGATGCGAAGGGCTATCTTTCTATGGTTGAGTTACTGCATGGCAGAGTAGCACCCCAGGACAAGATTAGCTGAATAACTTCTGATCTAATTACATGATCTTTACATGCAGCTGATTGCAGACACCATTAGAGAGATTTGAAGCTTGACAAGGATGTGGTGTGGCCATACAGAATTTGAAGAAGAACAGGGCTTTAGGGAGAAGGTGACCTCAAGAAATTCTCCGCCTGAGAAACAACTTGGGAATAAGTACCCAGGCTTCCAATAGCAAGGAGCTGAATTCTGCTGGAGGGCTGAGGGCTGAGGGAGTTTCTAAGGGAATTGTTTTTCCTGAGCCTCCAGGTTCTGTCTGAGTAAAGCTGATATAGGGATCTTGGAAAGAAGAAATGTGAGCCCGCACAGATTTCTGACCCGCAGAGCCCTGACAAATGCATGTCGGTTTGTGATGCTTACTTTGCGATAACTTATTACAAGCAGTGAAGAAACCAATATAGAAGATAACAGATTCAGGGACGCTAGTCATCAGCATACTGCAGGCAGATGTGTTGGCTGTGTCTTGATTTTTTGACAATCCAGTGACACAATGAAGATATTTTTGTGTATATAATCACAGATCATTTTCTCTATTTGAAATTATAATCATTTAAAAGTGAAATCTACACAATTCACAAATTCATCTTTTCTGAAGTTCCCCTCATTGTACCCACCACCAGTTACATCAAACAAATGGAGCATACATTAATGAGATTCAAATCAAGTCTGTATCAAGATTTTAGGGGTTTTTGCTTTATTTATTTATTTATTTATTTATTTATTTATTATTTATTTATTTTTGGTTTGGCCCTCTAATTTCATGCATCTTCTTTTGCTCCCAGAATGTGGTATGTACTTTTGCTTTTTCCTATATGTAGGTTAAAAAGAAACATGATTTTTAAATTAAACATATTATTTGACAGTTTTATACAGGTATATAATATATTTTGATTATTCTCACTCCCACCTTCTCTTATTCCCCTCCTACTTCTTTTGATTTTTGTTTTCTTTTGTTTTTTTAAGACAGGGTTTCCCTGTCCTGTCTCTTGGCTGTCCTGACCTCGCTTTGTAGACCAGGCTAGCCTCGAACTCCCAGAGATCCACCTGCCTCTGGCTCCCGAGTGCTGCGATTAAAGGCGTGCGCCACCACGCCCTGCTCCCCTCTTACTTCTATCAACTTCCCTTCTCCCTGCAAATCCCCTTTTACTTTCATGGCACTTACATTGGATTTTTTGGTTTGGTTTTTGTGACACACTGATTTTTATCTAGCAACTTCCACATGAGTGTGGGTGTGATGCTGTCCCTGGAGCATAGTCAACTCATTAGTGACTACATCGGTAAAGACAATCAATAACTTGCCTTCCCCAGCAGCTATCAACAGATTATATATAGCTAGCTGGCCATAAAAAGGAAGCTGTGGGATTTGTGATAACTATGGCATTGAAAGATATAAATTCTCTGGCCTAGAGTTACTGATATATGTTTACCTGCCTATGTCATGATAACCCATGTGGCATCACTCTACAATAATAAATACAGTTCTGCTTTTCCATTATTTCTCACCAAGGTGGTGTTCTGATGAAAATGCACAGGATCTATTTTGAGTTGCCAGCTACTTAAGTGCACTATAGATAGAGGGACTGAAGACGACTCTCAAATTTTGTGACATATATATGCATCTGAATGACATGTGGGGATAAGGGATTGCTTCTACTTTTCAAGAATTTAGATAACCTGAAAGCGTTACATGGGTTATACTGTCTTAAAAAAATAACTTGTTTATACATTTAAACGATTTTTATTTTTATTATTATTCATTTCATCTGTTGAGACTAATTGATTTCCTTTTCCAGGATGGATATTGCTCCTCACTGGCAGGCAGGCAGGGACAGAGCTCTGTAATCCTATTTAACAATATAAAAATAAATGTTCAGAATGAAATGAAAAAAACTTCCTCTTAATCATATGCAAATTGCTACGGGAATGTCAGAGATGACTTCCAGGCAATATCAAGGAATTCTAGTAATGTTATTAAAAGGCCTACTAATATATTTTTACTGATTGACTTGTAGGAGAACTATGTATCATAAGTAGGATATTTTCTACTCTTCAAAAAATGCAGTTCCTAATTTTTGAAAAAATGTAACACTTTATTTCTCTAACCAAAGTTCTTATGTACATAAAACTATATATTCTGTATCTTTAGCAGAGCATAGTTTTTGCCAGTATAATTTAATGTGAAGTGTTAAAATAGCAGTCAAATCAATATTTTTTCAGAGACCTGAGCTTATTTGAATAGTAATAATTTAAAAATAAAACTATAAAAGTCTCATCATCCACTGGATTGTTAAATTTAAAAATATCTTCATTCTTTTTATTTTTTTCAGTTGGATTATTCCGTTTATTTCAAGAGGAGGACAATGGCGAGACTAGGAGATTCTTCCTTCAATGGGTACCTGTTTGGGTTGTTGGACAGTTCTTTGGTTTTTACCATGATACTAAATACACATTCTAAGTCTCAGAGCCATAGGATGAGGCAGAGCAGAGATGGCACGTGTCAATCACCAGCATGGACATATTAGGCTTTAGGACACTGTGGCCCGGGACCTATGAGCAACCCATAGTCTCAATTCCTTGAGCATTTTCTTGGGCTGACAGGATAGAAAGGCAGGAGGACTGAAGCCAGGTTCTGCAGGGACCTAAGGCCACTTGCTGCTCACTTCAGATGGGGAGTGGTCCCTGTGGTCCTGTTCCTTTCTCACTGTTCCAACCATTGCAATTCGAGGTGAGACTGGTGCACTGCACAGGTGGAGACACCACCGGTGAAGGCGATCTGCTCGTGGAGCTGGAATGAGGCTCTTCAGCCTTTCAGCCTCCACTGCTTCAGTCAGGCTCCCACAGTTCCCAGCTCTCAGTCTGTCAGAGCATTGTCAGAAGCGCCCGTGCAGCAGGTCCTACCACATCACAGTTACTCCTCAGAAGAGGCAGAACCCACATTCTGCTAGAAATCACCAATGGAAATTGTTATTGATATAAATACTTGTACTATGAGATTTCTTAGTGTCAAAATTAAATCAATAAAAGCAAGTATTTGTCTAAATATTAGTTTGCCCCTTTTCTCTGAATGAAGACAATGTACACAGAGGCGTCAGGCTATGCCAACTGACTGTTAAAGGATCATAATGAAACTTAAGTATTTACAATTTATATAAAATTCAGGTTCCCTGCTTCCAACGTTATTAGCTCTTGTCATTTTCCATCTGATTACCTTCCTCCTTCCCTCACTCAGGATGGATTCCTGCAGCTCATTAGTCATGACTTCCTCAGACCAGGGAGTGTAGGTGAAGGTTCTAGAAACTCCCTTCTGTGTGGGTCTCCAAATGTCACATGGATGACTGAAGTGACATCCCCGTTTTGGGGTTTGCAGGGTGCTGCTGTCCAGTAGGCTGTCCAGGTCCCTTCCATCCTTCCCTCCCTATGGCGAGGATGCCCCACCCCCACTGGTACATGTGGGGCTGCCAGCCCATCCGCTGATATTTACCCCTCTATTTTGTGAAGCAAATTTCCAATTAAGAAAAGGGGGCTAAAAATAACAGTCAAGTTTCTGTGTCAGTTGCAGGTGAGTGAGCTCTGAGCAGGGTGTCAGGGGACTCTCCACAATCACACTGCAGTGTGCATGCTCTGAGCAGGGTGTTAAGGCGCTCTCCACAATCACACTGCAGTATGCATGCTCTGAGCAGGGTGTCAGGGTGCTCTCCACAATCACACCGCAGTGTGCACACTCTGAGCAGGGTGTCAATATCTTCATTCTTAAAATTTCTTAGTTTTCATGAATTAGATGTTCTTGGAGCCTATTACTAATAAGAGAAAATATGATTTTTTCATGTTAGCATTTTTCCACATTATAATTTATGTACCATGTTGATTTTTCTTTCCTTTCAAAAAATGGTTAGTATTTATAATGAAAAATGTGTTTAGTTAACACTAGAAATGCTACTTATAAAAGAAATGCCAATAGGACCAGTGAAAGGCTCAGTGGATAAAAGCACTTGCACCTAAGCTTGATGATTTGAATTCAGTCCTTTAAAATTGCACCTGTAAAAGACTGAACCAACATCTCCAAGTCATTGTCTGACCATGGCAGGTCTGCCTTGGGGTTTCCTCTTCCTAATCGAATACACAAAAAGTAAACAAACCATAAAAAGTCATTCCACATATTTCTAGAATTTTTTCTCAGAATATACTTTCTAAAACAGTGCCTCCTTTGTAAAATATAATTTCCATGTAGTTTAAAATTGCCAAAGGGTGCTGGAGATAGAACACAGTGGTAGAGTTTTTGCCTAGCAAGAACCCTGAGGAACTTCCAAACACGGCTTAAGGACAATAGGTTGCTGTATAGATAAATATGAATTTCCAACATTGTAGAAATTGTGCTTAAGGCACAGGTGCTCCACCTTCCCAACACTGCAACCCTTTAGCATGTTTCCTCATTTTGTTATGATCCCCAACTTTAAAATTATATTCATTGCCACTTCTTAACTTTAATTTTGATATTGTTATGAATCTTACTATAAATACCTGTGTTTTCCGATGGTCTCAGGTGACTCGCAGAGCCACTAGCCTACATTAATTTTAAACGATGGGGTCTACTGGCCATTCTTTTCAATGGTATTACTGAGTTTATGTGCTCATTTTATTCACAGATACTCTGTGACAGTAGAACTGAAAGAGGGTCCCACATATCCCCAGACCTTGATACAGATTCACCTTCACAGCTCTCCCCCTTCACTTTAATGTGATAGAGTCTAAAAAGACAATAGTAATCACTCATGTAAAGTAGTATGACCAAGGCAAAGGCCTTTAAAAATGTAATTAAGGTCCTTATTTCTTGCTTTTAGGTTAACAAAAGTAAGACTGTCTTTGTCCTAAGTGTTTGAGACACTCCTAGCCTGCTCGTTTGATGACTCAGTCCTCATCATCTCCATAGCTTCAGGTAGTGACTTGCTGACACCTCTATGAGCTTGGATCTCATTTTCCCATATGAAAATCATTGTAAATGTTTTAGCTAGGCCTAATGATAAATTAGCCTTACTCTCTGTAGTCCATCCTTCTGCATTTGGTGATGGGATCACATAGTCCAGTGAATCACTTTGCCATCAGCATCCATTTAGACCTGTCTGCTAGCTTCAGGAAAGAGAGATTTCTGTTTGTGTTTAATCATTCCATATATGACATGATTGTTGCACTGATTGTCACACTTTCGGCTCTATGATATACACCATTGGCTGGCTCAATGAATTCTCATATCTAAGCTCCTCTTCCATGGATGAAAGTAAAATACTAGAGACTTGCTTTCATTTTCTTTTATTACTATGTAAATGTATGTGACATGGCTTCAGATGGCTAGGTAGACTTGAATATTTGCTTGGGCTTTTCTGGGAAAGCTATTACTAAGCAACTTCATGCCGCTTCATATTTCTGTTTTCCACTCTATGTTCCTCATAGTAATTATGTGACCAGTAGAGATTGGTGCTCACATCTTTGCCATTGGGAATATTCTATGTGAATAGTCATATTCAACCCTGGCATAAGTAGGTCGATAAATTAATAGCAGTGGCTTCTTAGCTTTACTTTCTCATTGCCATATAAATTCTGTCTTTAGTGATTGAATAAGAGAAGGTAGGTTTTTGATTTTTTGGGGGGATTTTTTTTCATTCACAGCTGAACATCTCTTTTCATGAATGAGGAAATATTAAAATATGTAGAGAGGCAGAGAAGAGATTGTAAATAAGCTCTAGAGTCTCAAAGTCTTACCTTTACAATACACACAAAGGGAGATGCTATACTATAATTCTTAACTTAAATAAAATTCTTACTCTAGCTTTTTATAACTGAATTGGAGTTCAGGGATATAATTTTTTAAAATCAACCTTAAGTGACTTAGACAACCTGTTCTTAATTAAAGGCTGATCACTACCATTTCAATAACAGACTACTTTGAGTTTTATTAATTGACATTGAATTTATTGTATTTATAAATTCAAAACAATACCTCTTTTTAAAATATATTATTCATTTTACAAATATTATTCTAAGCCTATAAATAGTCTACTATTTTTACAAGCCTTCATGAATATTAATCTCACTTAGAATGTTCCTTTTAAATACTATTACATATCTTAAAATTGCAGTCCAATTCAAAATATTTTCTTTGTTTATCAGAGTTTTTAATTAATTGATTGAATCTAATTTCATGAATTCTGAACTGAATTAGAAAACAGCATTGGGTATGTTCTGTCTGAGCTCCGTTGGTGAAGAGAGAAAATGAACAGTTGCCTGGATCTTCTCCTACCTGGTAAAGCAGATTTTCTTTCGTATAAGAACTGCATGCTAGCTTTGCTGCAAGACTGTCCAGGGAACAAAGACTCATCTGAACAGAGACAATTTATGATTTTTACTAGGTACTCAAGTTCTCTTAACCATATTCTGAGTAGTTGTATTGTTGGAGATATCTGATGTTGTAATTTACATCTGTTTTCATTTCATACCCATGCTTACTTCAATCTTGTTTAATAAGGAACATTCCTCTTCTTTCTTGGATGTTGTTCCTATAATCTATAACTTAAGGTTTAGTTAAGTCCTAATATCTTCACTGTGTAATTTAATGCGTTCTTCTCACCTTATTAATTATCCCTATTTCTCTTTATTTTTAGTCAGTTGGTATATTTAAAGGAAACAATCATTTCCTGTCATATAAGGAATGGGTCGAATAAGGTGGAGAAAAACAACATTTTTTTGCTATCATTCAGCTATTAATTTTCTGGATTTAGGAAACTATTTTTGAACAAGTTAAATATTCTGTCACCAACTATTATTACATTCCTTTTCTCCCTGTTTTCTTTTTTTAATTATTAATTTATTCATATTACATCTCAATTGTTAGCCCATCCCTTGTATCTTCCCATTCCTCCCTCCCTCCCGCTTCCCCTCTACTCCCCTCCCCTATGTCTGTGACTGAGGGAGACCTCCTCCCCCTATATATGCACTTAGGGTATGGAGTCTCTTCTTGGTATCTTGCTGTCTTTCCTTTGAGTGCCACCAGGCCTCCTGATCCAGGGGACATGGTCAGAGATAGGACACCAGAGTTTGTGTGAAAGTCAGATCTTCTCCATTGAACGGTGGAGAATGTCCTGTTCATCCGTTAGTCTGGGTAAGGGTTCGAAGTTTACTGCCTATATTTTCCTTGGCTGGTGCCATAGTTTGAGGAGGACCCCAGGACCCAAATCTGCCTGTCATAAAATTCCTCTTGTAGGTTTCCAGGACCCTCTGGATCCTTCTATTTCCTCATTCTCCCATGCTTCTCTCACGTAAAGTCTTAATAGGATGTCCTTCCCTCTGACCTACATTAACTCAATTGACACCACATGCTGGCGAGGATGTGGAAAGAGAGGAACACTCCTTCATTGCTGGTGGGAATACAAACTAGTACAACCACTTTGGAAATCTATCTGGCACTTTCTCAGAAAAATGGGAATAAGGCTTTCTCAAGACCCAGCTATTCTACTCCTTGGAATATACCCAAAAGATGCTCTACCACACAACAGGGACATATGGTTAACCATGTTCATAGCTGCCTTATTCATAATAGCGAGAAAATGGAAATAGCCTATGTGTCCCTCAGTAGAAGAATGGATAAAGAAACTGTGGTACATTTACACTATGGAATACTACTCAGCTATTAAAAACAAGGAATTCCCAAAATTTGTGGACAAATGAATTGAACTAGAAATTATCATAATGAGTGAGTTCACCCAGAAGCAAAAAGAGTTAAATGGTATATACTCACTTATTTTGAGACACTAGTCCAAGGGGTATGTCCTATGAAAACCCTTTCTACCTGTTTTCATATGTATTTAAGTTAAGCCCATGTCAAGGTGATTGCTCACCTTTATTATCTTGTAAACTGTACAACACCTAAGATCTACTTACAAATAACCTTGGGTTTCTCTACATATGTAAGGCAGACAAATATTAAGACAAAGGATCTGGAAGACAATGGCAGAGGGAAATAAATAAAAGATATGTTGTGTGGAAAAACTTTTAAAGGGAATATAAAGAAAGAAAGAAATGAAAAGAGAAGAAAGAAAGAAAAGGAGAAAAAGATAGAAAAAAGTAGATAGCCACCATGGGCTACATTTTAGTGCCATTCATTCTTGCTGTGAACTCATCTCCTCATCAATGTCCAAAATCAGTCCATTTTTCCAGTTATCACACTATTGCAGAACTGACAAAATGAGTACCTCACAGTCATATGTAGTGCTGGGTATTTTTCTTACTTCAGTGTAGTAATAAACTGTTTGAGGAATTTCAGATCCAATTGAACTACATAATGGAACTCTGTAAGGTGGGAGGATACCTGGTGCCATCAGGAAACCTTCATGCCAGAAATAAAGGAAATGCTGCTGGGAATCTTATGAGTGAGGAAGTGTGTCTAATAGAGTGAACCTCCAATAGAGAACTGAGTCAGAGAGAGACCAACAAGTGCAGCTCCCTAACCTTCCTAACGTAGAGCACAGTCACGACAGGCTGGCTTAGACACATGTGTGCGATGCACAGGTAAGTAGTCTTATTTATGCAATATAACAGGCTAACGCAGACAAAAATCATGAGTAGTCTGCACACCCTTTGAATATTTCATGCTTTCAGATGATAACTTTAAGTACTCGAGTGGCGTTTACTAGTTAGTGCATGCTGACTGCATCAAATATACAAAACTGACAATCTACAATGTGATTAGCTGCCTGGAAAATAAAAAGGACTTGATAGCAGGCAAGCTCTTGATTTTCATTGAGTGTAGGGAAGTAGGAATGTGGAGCACTTCTGAAGAAGGAAGTCTCACTATACAACGTGACACCTCTAGTAAAGACAGGACAGAACCACTTAGATACTCGGGAGCAAGAGTATACAGCAAAGGGCCATGACCATAGGCACTGTGTGTGGCCCAGGGAGATTGGTAAGTTGTATAGACATAGGAAAACCCTTATGATTCACATGGAATATATTTGTAAATACATTTATATCTGTAAATATTTGATATTACATGATGAGCTTAAATAGGTTTTATTCTTATACCAGTTGAAAAGCTTTTATCCTAAGTGATCTTTTGTAAAACACTTAAAGTGTAGAAATTTAAAATAAACCTATTATTCCTGGTTACCTTTGATTGATGAGTGAGTAAAACTGGTGGGGATCAAACTCACTCAATCATGTTTGCCCAGCAAGCACTTTTACTTACTACACCATCCTCTAGCCCTGCAGATTGTGAAACAAACTTTTATTTATTTATTCAAGACAGGGTTTCTTTGTGTAGCTTTGACTGCCTCGGACTCACTTTGTAGACCAGATTGGCCTCAAGCTCACAGAGATCCACCTGCCTCTGCCTCCCGAGTGCTAGAATTACAGGTGTGTGCCACCAAACCCAGCTGAAGAGAAGTTTTTAATGTAACTTAAATCATAGAAATCAATAGATAATTTGTTAGAAAAAGTAGGGTATGAATTGAAACATTTGATGAGCAAGTAATCGTTGCTAGGAGGAGATAGTTAATTAACTCAAAGTAATAAGGATTTAGCATTGGGTTTCACACATTCTAGAAAACTGTTCTGCCACTAAGCTATATTTTCAGGCCTCGCAGTCTTTATTCATAACATAGCTTCTCCTTTCTATAGTGGGTTTCAGATGTAAAAGTTATCTCAGACTCAGAATATAAGTAAGGCTCATATGATTTTTTGTTAGGCATTTGGTCTCACACTATTATGTTTTATACACATCTATACAAACATGCACATATATGATTATAATTACACTATTTCCCCTTCCTTACTCTCCTCTAAGCCTCCAGCATACCCACTCACTCATCTTTCTTTAATTGCTGTTATATTCACATATGTGTATGTGTTTATGTGGGAGCATATACTGTTATATACATATATACATATATACATATACAAATTTCTCAGTCTGTGTAATGATACTTGTATCTAGGCTTTCAAGACTGGCCAATTGGTATTAGATAATTAATTGTTGTGCTCTTCCCTGTGGAAGGTTATTTCTCCTGCTCTCAGCTGTCTGTAGTTCTTTGTGGATTTTGCGGCTTCATGATTCTTTTATCAATACCAGCATGTCAATTGCTATTCTTAAATTAAAGTCATATTCAGAAAAGTCCATTGCTGACGCTTAATGGGTGTAGCTTCTGAAGTAACTAGGAGACACAATCTCACAGTACACTCGCTACTCTTCTGGCTCTTAAAGTTTTTCCCAGTGATCACAGAGTCTTGGGTATATGAGATTTGCTGTAGATTTATCAGTTGGGAATGGCCTCCACAACTAAATTTTGAGTGATTGTGGAAATTTTTTGAGACTACCACCACCTGGCCTGAAAAGTATTACTTTGTCTGCTTGTTTTTATTTTGTTTTATGTCTTTGTTAGTTTGCTTGTTTGTTTATTTTCCTAGACAGAGTTTCTCTGTGTAGCTTTGCCTGTCCTGAACTTATTCTGTAGACCAGGCTGGCCTTGGACTCAAGAGATGCACCTGCCTCTGGGGTAAAAGGCATGCACCACCAGTACCTGGCTTATAATGGACTTCCATTTTGTCAAAGAAAAGAAGTCTTAGATGAGGTTGAGGACTACACTTACCAGTGGGTATAAGGACAAACATTTTGAGTGTAGGGATTATGGTCACTTGGTGAAGTAATGATTTCATATGATCCTGCAAGAATCATGATTTCACTAACCATACAAAATAGGCAAGATTCCAGTACCAGACACGATTTCTCTCTTGCTGAGTAACTTTTAAGTCGAATTAGAGAGATTTTTGTCAAAACCATAAGATGGGTAAAGTAATTTTCATCAAATACTGATGGGAAAACTGGGTGTCAATATGCAGATGAGTGAAATTATGTTTCTACCTATCAGCTTGCACAAAAACTAACTACAAATGGATCAACACCCGAATGTGAGGTCTGGACACTAAAACTGATAGAAGAAGACGTAGTATCCTACAAGACTATGTATGGGAAATGACTCCATTTCCCCCAAAATTAAGGCCAATAATTAGTAATAAAGACATCATAAAAGTAAAAAACTTCTGGACAGTTACAGAAAAAACCAATCTAATAAAAAGGAAGCTCACATAATGAGGGAGAATCTTTGATAGCTATGTATCAGTCAGATGACTAATGTACACAATATATAAAGATAAAATACAAAATCAGAATAAGAAATAATCAATGTATTTAAAGAGAGAGTTCTCAAAGTAAGAAAGCTGTCTAAGAAATATTTCAAAACCTATTTACCAACTTAAGCAATTAGAAAAATGCAAATCAAAACAAGGTTGGCATTTCTTTTTCCCCCTAATGAGAATGGCAAAACCCAACAAAATAACAGACAAAAATGATTGAAGGGATGTAAGGAAAAGAGAATCCCTATTTACTGTTAAGATTGATACCGGCAGTCAAATATGGGGCACCAGAGTTCATGTGAATGTCAGACCCCACTCTCCACTCAACTGTGAAGAATGTCCTGTCCATTGGCTAGATCTGGGTAGGGGTTTGAAGTTTACTGCATGTATTGTCCTTGGCTGGTGCCATAGTTTGGACAGGACCCCTGGGCCAAGATCTGCCCATCATAATGTCCTACTTGTAGGTTTCTAGAACCCTCTGGATCCTTCTATTTCCCCATTCTCCCATGCTTCTCTCACCTAGAGTCCCAATAGGATGTCCTCCCCTCTGTCCCACTTTCCTGATAAGTGAAGACATTCATGGGACATGTCCCTTGGGCTAGTGTCCAGATGTAAATGAGTATATACCATTTGACTCTTTCTGCTTCTGGTTTAACTCACTCATTATGATCATTTCTAGTTCAACCCATTTGTCCACAAATTTTGTGAATTCCATATTTGACCATGTCCCCTGGATGGGGAGGCCTGGTGGCACTCAGAGGAAGGATAGCAGGCTACCAAGAAGAGACTTGATACCCTATGAGCATATACAGGGGGAAGAGGTCCCCCTCAGTCACAATCATAGGGGAGGGAAGTAAGGGGAAAATGGGAGGGAGGGAGGAATGGGAGGATACAAGGGATGGGATAACAATTGAGATATAATTTGAATAAATTAATAAAATATATTAAAAAAAAGAAAAGGGGGGAATAAAGGATTGATACCCGCACCAGGCACTCTGAAAGTTAGTATAGAGAATCCTTAAAAAGCTAAAAATAAACCTGTCATAGGACCCTGCTGTAATAATTCTTGGAGTATGCTCGCAGGACTCCATACCCCACTACACAGTACTTCCTCATTGATCATTGCTGCACTATTCACAGTGACTAGGAAATGGAAAGAAGTTAGATGTCCTTTAAGCAATGAATAACTAGTGACTAAGTAGTACATAAACACTATGGAATACTATCTTCCTCATGCTCAGCTCTCAACATCCATTTGCAATTTTTTCAATCTGCTTGTTGCTTCTGGAGCATTCATTTGTTTGTTGTATCTCTCACAACCGTAGCTACACCCTTACTTTTACTGGTAGCATAAATGGTACATGAAAAATATTTAACACTCTTCTTAATTTGGTGCACTTCACAGTTAATATTTTTGCCTTGAGTATCAAGACATGCTTTTGGAAATTGCCAAGTTGTTAAAATATGAGAATTTTTGAAATTAAAATGAATGGATATTGTATAATTGTAAGGATGTGAGCCTCTAGAGATTAGATACAGAATTTTATGGTTTGAATATGAAATATTCACTGACTTTCTGTCTGTGTGTATGTGTGTGTGTGTGTGTGTGTGTGTATGTGTGTGTGTGAGTGAGTGATGTGGCATATGCATACCCTTGGTCTTCAGATGGTGACACTGTTTTGGAAGATTGTATAGACAGTAGGAAATGAAAACTAGCTGGAGGAAGTGGGTTGCTTGACACTGGACTTGGAGTGTTCTCATTTAACCTTTTCACTCTTTTCTTGTAAATATAATTTGACATCAGTCATATCATGTGCTTATTGTCATGCCTTCTTCAGTGTGATGGACTATTCCTTCTCAAACCCCAGTTCTTTCCACCGAGGTTTGTTAACAGCTACACAAAAATAACTAGTAGTCTCATTCCATAACAGAAGAAAATCTAGCCAAAACAACTAATTGTAGGAGAAGAGAAGCAGACATTAAATTTTGTTGTCAAAATAAGGAAAACAGCCTTCAGATTTCTCATTTTAATGTGTTAAATTCTTTTTCATTCTATGCAAGATGTTGATTCCCTAAAATCGAATATGAAATACTCTAATAGAATACTTACAATTGTATTTGAAATGAAAAAAAAAACAAATTGATTGAGCTAGAAATGATCATAATGAGTGAGTTAACCTAGAAGCAGAAAGACTCAAATGGTATATACTCACTTATATCTGCATACTAGCCCAATGGGCATGTCCCACGAAAGCCTTCCCTTACCAGGAAACTGGAACAGAGGGGAGGACATGCTATTGGGACTCTAGATGAGAGAACCACGTGAAAATAGCAATGTAGAAGGATCCAGTGGGTCCTAGAAACCTACAAGTAGAACATAATGATAGGCAGATTTGGGCCAAGGGGTCCCACTCAAACTAAGGCACCAGCCAAGGACAATACAGGCAGTAAAACTTAAACCCCTACCCAGATCTAGCCAGGACAGGACAGTGTCTCCACACCTGAGTGGAGAGTGGGATATGACTTTCTCATGTACTCTGGTGCCTCACATTTGACTATGTCCCCTGGAGGGGGAGACCTAGTAGCACTCAGAGGAAGGACAGCAGGTCACCGAGAAGAGACTTGATACCCTATGAGCATATACAGGGGGAGGTAGTCCCTCTCAGGAACAGTCATACGGGAGGGGAATAAGGGAAAATGGGAGGGAGGGGAGAATGGGAGGATACAAGGGATGGGATAACCATAGAGATGTAACAAGAATAAATTAATAAAATAAATATAAAAATTAAAAAAAAGAATATGTAACTACAAGAAGAATGAGAGAAAGATGTGCTAGTATCATATTTAAACTTGATGACCTTCATTAAAGAATGAAGGTGAAAAAACTAAATATTTTTCATCAAAAATAACATACAACATGTAAGTCTTTGCCTTCTAAAATAGTATCAAATTCTGTAAAGTAGATACAAGAAGTCAAGCAGAACTGGAATTTCCTAGTTGACTACACAGCCAATAAAAAGTAAAATTCTGCTTGAGGATCAAGGGTTGGGGACATGCTTGGCTGCTGTCTGTGGATGCTTAGCTGCTAAGGATCTTCAAGGGCTATTAAAGATTGCAATGTGCAGATGGCTGTGAAATATTATGAGAATGTATTTGTCCATGGTCAGATATATTTCAATTACTTTTGGTTACAACTCTGAAAGTATTCTTTATCTTTATATTCTCTGCATGCAAACTTCTTTAAGAGAAATATAATATTTTTACCTTTGCAAAGGTGTCGTTTGCAGTTCTTATATGAAAAAAATATGTTTTAAAAATACACCCTGTTACTTGATCCACTAAAATAAATAGGCAACTATGGCAGTAAATAACATGACAAAGAGATGGAGTGGGAGAATAGTGACCATTTGAAGCTTGAACAGAGAAATAACCCCAAATGGAATTTCCTGTCAAATTTAGCAATGGTTCATTGCTTCTGCTTGTGTATTGTTTATGTGAAACTGGAGCTAAATAAACCAATCCATGACCTGCTTTATCTGCCAAATGGATTGAGCATTTATTCTCTCTGCCTCAAAGGCCTGTCATTTCAGTTTAGCCTTGCAGATGGTACATCCATTTCTCTGAAACGGAGCCACTCAAGTATGCCTTGCCAGCATTTATTGTTAGTTAACATTCACCCTCAAGTACAAGAGGCTTGTTCCACTTTTTCAGTCAATATTTTATAGCATCGCTCTGTCTTTCCGGTCACCTTTATCAATTTGGGTACTTAGTTACCAACCTCGCTTTCTTCAAGTTCTCTACTGGGAAAATTGTAGTGTCAAGTTTCTTTCTTTCTTTCTTTCTTTCTTTCTTTCTTTCTTTTTTTTTTTTTTTTTGAGAAATGGTTTCACCCAAGGAATCCTAAGTTTCTGTGAATACATTTGTAAGTTTTGGATAAGAGCTTGTTGACATTTACTTCAAATCTTTTATTTTCCTGTTTTACATGGTAGAGTGAATATTACTTTACTTAAATGCTTTCAGTAGGACCATGGTTAGCAAATGAGGTTTTATGGCTTACAACAGTATCAATTTGAAATATTCCCACTGGAGTTCTGAAAAAAAGTAAGAATGTACCTGGGTATAGAGTATGGAGTGAGTAAAGATTTTAAGAAGCAAAATAAAATCACTTTTGTAAGAAATAGAGGTTTATAAATCAGAGAACATAAATCTGTTTTGTTTAAATGACATTTATTTTATAGGCTTCCAATCTTTCACAATTTTAAGCTCAAATTGGCAATCCTATATTAAGCTAACAAAATGATATTTGGTGGGTTTTTTTGCAATATTCAAATGACTGTGTCCACACTTGTGCAATGTGACAATTTTTCAAGTTGCATTGCTAAGAATAACAAGGTAATGGTAAGGGTTAGGGCTATGTACATTATAACTACATCAGTGCTACTTTCAGCAAATATAATAAAAATTCCTTGAGATAAGATTGTTATACTAATTTATACCATATTTTTAGAAAATATACCTTTTAAAACTTTATTTAAGAAATTTGTATGAGCTAGTGAGAGGACTCAGTTCCATCCCCAGAGAAAATAAATTTCATAATAAAGTTTTTCCCTGATTTCCACACATGCATTTTGGGATGTATTTGCTCCCTTACCTACAGCCATCAACAATCACAATAATAGTAACACTGTCCTTAAAGGGAGCTTCAATAATTTTATGGTATGTTTATAGTCACTTAAAGGTAATTTCAACATTCTTTGATTTTTAAAAGATTGTACATTTTGAATACTTGTTAATTGCTTAAAAACATGTGCCAGCCTGGAGACTTTTTATTGTATTATAGTCTCTGATATAAAGAAAATGTGTCTTCTGCTAAATGAAAAGTTTTTACCACACATACACATATTGCATCTACTTCATATATCAAAGCCAAAAATAAATGATGAAGCACTAAGTATGGTATGAAAACATACAGCTGAAGAGCAAAATGAGGAAAGCACTGCTGTGGTCACATTCTCCCATACTTCTCCTTGTCAGAGATTGCTTTAACCACCTAGACACACTGTGTTCTCATTACTGAAGTAATCTTAAATGGCTGAATCTCATAGATTGAGCTGCATTCATGCTTTTATGGTTCATCTTGTTATTGTTTGAAAAGCAGCTCAGTGTCCCTAAAGCTTCCTCTAGAATTCATTTTCACTTGTTTAGACAATGTTAAACAACCAAACACGGCCTTTGAGAGATTAGTTGTAGTCATGTCATGCTGTGAAATTGGGTATTTTGAGGGAACATAAGCTTACAGTAGGTCAACTCTATTAAATTGTAAGAATGTGTGGGAAATATACATATTTTTGTGTCTAATTACATAATTGTTTGGACATTAGATTTTTAAAAATTTCCTTACTTTGAGTCTTCAGTTTTTCTTGTTTTTTCAATATGTGTGTCATAGATTTGTTGAACACAATCCACAAAAGCGTCAAAGTCCAAAGAACATAGCATACATATCCAGTATATGAAAATTCAGATCATGAAACTAAGTGACAAATAATTGAGTGAATGCTTATTCTTGCTTTATTAGTTTACAGCACAAAAGAAATTAAAGATGTACTTTCTATCTTTGAGGTCTCCAGCTGTCAAAACAACCTTTACTGTAATTTTCTGTAATTTAGATAAACACAAATGTTTAATTTCCGTAACAATATCATTGAGATATTTAAAATATATAATTACAAATAGGGACTTCATTGGCATAACAGTTTCTTAGACATAATATATTCATAGTCAGCTCAAAGGGGCACGATATGTTTCTGGCTGCAACATAAATAGGAAATGGGTCTGTATTCATAAAAATTCAAAGTTTATCCACATTAAGGCTGATAGACCCTATGGTCAGAAAGAGAGAAGAGTCATATATATTATAAAACTTGAGATAGGCTAGATATGGCAGTTGTTGGAGCCTCTAGGTACAGTGGTTGATATTTAAATGGAGTTCCTCCTTCTTGACCTGTGCTGTTAAGGTATAAACATGCAGAAAGTCTGACACAGGCTCTCCTATCTGATGATGACACAGAAGAATCTCCTGCAGTATATATCCAGTTGAGGGATGAGTTACCCACCTTCATAGGAAGTGTTAAGAAAAGCAAAAGCAGGATTTTTAAAAAAAAATTTTTTTCAAGTGACTGTGATTGCAGCTACATTGAAGCTATTGATCTATAATAATAAAAAAAAGAAGCAAGATGAATTCATCAATACTGTATGTTTACTCAGAATGAGTCACCATTATAGTTTAGAGATAATAAATATGCCCTAAATATTGTCCTGACACTTGTAAATATGCTTTTGCCATTATGAGCACTCATGGAGTAATTCTGAAATGGAGCTTATTTTCTAGGGAAACACAGTCTGCTGCACTGCAGGAAAAATAGGTTCCACAACTCATTATATGAAAGATGTTTGAGACATTGGATAAGGTAGATATTAGGCTCTATCACTGGTTTTGAAATAAACAAGAAAAAGGCAGAAGACAGAGACAGTCAGAACAAGGTAAACATTAAGACCTCTTGCCTCATATAAACAAATTGAGGAGGAAAGAAAGAACCTTGCTACTGCAGTGTCAATATTACACAGACATTACATGCTATCTTAATGAGAAGATTCTGGTTAGGTTCATTAATAGCAGTGTACCTTAGTTCACTTTAGATGTCAATAGTCAATATTTTCCCTTTTTAATCTGTTCTATTTTTATTACTAAAAGTTAAGACAGCGAAAATTCTTTTACTTCAAATTTGTGAAAGCTTGGAAATTCAATTATCTATATTAATTATTGCCTTCTAACAAAATTACCCTAAATTCTATTTACATTTTTTAAGTTATATTTAGGCTTCAAAAGCATGCGGAATATTGAAGACACGTTGGTGTGTCTGGCTAAATATTTTGCTATATTAATCACAGTGGTGATTTATGTGATGGATGCCTCAAAATCAGATAATAAATGTAGAAATTTTAAATTAATTATAAATTAATAATAATTATTTAATTTAAGTTAGCTAACTAAATGATTGATTTAATTAATTAGTAAATGATTGTCACACAGTAGAGTATAATTTATTCTCTGGATAACACAACTAATATTGTGGTTAAAATTTCAAGAAAAACAATTATTTGAAAAAATAAATTATTAGAAGGCAGCAACAAAATAAAAGAGCAGAGAAGAAAATATATTTGGAAGGAGAAGGCACAAAGTAAAGAAAGGAAGGAAGGAGAAAAGAGGGGAGCGGGAGGAAAGGAGGAAGAGGAAACAGTGGTCCTAAAGCACAGTGCTTTACCTCATATAAACTGGAAACCTGAACAGCTATAAGATCTAGTGTATCTCATGCTTACTTTTTCTTGGGTCTGAAAAGCAACCTTGAGCAAAAATAACAATGCTGGAGTGATTACCATACCATCTTTTAAGATATATCGCAGAGCTATAATCATAAAATCAACATTATACCAGCACAATAGAGAGAAATTTAAACTAGTAGAATGCAGTAAAAGACCCAAACAGAAATACACATAACTACTGTTCTCAGATACTTGACAAACATTCCAAAAAAAAATCACACTGGACAGAGATGGCATCTTCATCAAATGTGCTGTGAAAACTGAATGGCTGCATGTAGAAAAATGAAATCACTTCCATATCTACCATACACAAAAATCAAATACATGTATGAAACCCGAAACAATGAAACTGCTAGAAGAAAATAACTATATGAAAGGGGCATCTGAATAGACAGCATCCACAGTAATTGAAGGCAAAAACTGACAAATCTGGCTTTGGAACAAGTAAACCATTTCTGTGCAGCAAAATAAAAAGAAAACAGTTAATTAAAGATTAAGCTATTATAGTGGGAGAGAATCTTTGCCAAGACTACACCTAATAGATGATTAATATGTAGAATATACAAACAAGACAAAAAATAAAAAGTAAAGAAGACAAATGACCCACCTGGCAAGTGAGCTATGGATTTGAAAAGTAAGCTCAGGTGTTTTTAGGGCTGAAATCATAAAAACCTTAGGTAAATGGTTAGAACTGGAAATTACTACTGTATGAGGTATCATACCAGGAAATCCAATGGCATTAGTTGTCTTTTACTTGTGCACTCATGCTTCAAGTCTTTACATGTGCATATATAACCTAAAGTAGCCACAGAAACCTGTAGTAAAACGAATCCATGGATGCCAAGAAGAACTCTAGAGAGGAGCTATCAGAACATAGGTGTTAGGATGTAAGAGATGGGGAAAAAAACAGAAAGGAGGGTGCGCTTACATGGGGAGGGGACAGGGAAGGCAGTGCAGAAGAAGCAGGAGAGAGGAGTTCGTGTTTAAGTAGCCGCCGTGCTATTGAGATTTCATGGAGTACTTTACCTGTCATATGTAGAAGGCACAGATTCATAGCAGATGCCCTCGGCCTGAGGCTTTTACATTCTTTCTGCCCTCTGTTCAGTGATGTTTTCTAAGCCTTAGAGGTAGGCACAGTGTTGTAGATACTTCAGTTCAGACTAGGCATATGCAGTTGTTATTTGCATTTTGAATAGTTCTGTAATGGTCTTTGTCTACTGCTGCTGCTGCTGCTGCAAAAAATGTGTACTTGATGATGGAGAGAAACTTGTCTAAATGAGCACTGCCAGGTGCCTTTCTGTCCTCCATTAGAAAGGAGAATGCATTGTGGATAAAGCAAGCCGGTCCCTTGATTGGCTTCTTTGACTTTGATTTTCGATGCCATAATCTGGCCATGACATTGTCTTGGAGTCCCACAAATCATAAAATGTAGTCATAGCAGTAATACTAATAATGGGCTCCCTGGGGGTATACAACACACACTCACACTTGATCAGTTTCATTGATACTTTGCAAATTTGAACATTTACTATATACCAGGAAGTTTTTTACAGAACCTATGCCCAGTCAGATATCTTGCCTTTATGACTCCTATCTTTATATACTACCTCTGGCAACTGGAGACGGAAGCCAACCATCAAGGAAATTACACACTCAATTGTATTCTCCAAAATTTAATTAAAGAACATTAACCTAGAATAATTAAAAGATATGAAAAAGGCAAAATTATCCCAGTTACCCAATCCCTGGCTCTACACACCCATCTTTCTGTGTCTCTCTCTAGCCAGCTCTCTTGCTCCTGAATGCCACCAAGTAGTCTTCAAACACTACTCTTTTCATCCTTCCAAGTAGCTGCATGGATTACTCTCATTGCCTAAATCCTTTCCTCACAGCACTTTGCTCCTTGCAGGTTGTCTCCCAGGAACAACCATACTGACTACTCTTACCGTCTCTTGACAGTGGTTTCCAAGTGCTTGTCCTGGGTTCATTTTATTTGAAGCAGAAGTCACTGCCTGATGTGTTGGCAGGCATGTGTGAGCACATGTGTTTCCCAGCTCATGCATCCATTGCTTCAAAGCCATCCACTCTGATCATTTTGTTCTATCTATATTTCTTCTTGTTGGCACAGACCATGCATTTACATGACAACTAGTTGACATAATAAATGAAATTGACATCTGCAAATGATTTTGATATATGGAGGGAGTTTAAAAGAAACTGGAGGAGCCAGATGAAAATGGGTCAGTAAGAGAGCTGGTGGGTGCTTTAGAGTAATGTTCAGCCTCTGAGCTTTCAACACTATATGTTGTTAAATGTTTTGTGCATGACATACTTAAGGAATACTGCAAAGAAATATTTAAAATATAAAAATTTTCTAAGATTCAAAAGCACATAAAATACATTTACTTCCAGAAAATAAAAATATTTCATTTCAATTTTACCAACTTTAAATTTCATTTCATAGTACTTCAAAGATGAAACAAAAAAACAAGTAGACTATTTTTTTTTCTTTTAATTTATAGAAAATGTGTAATGGTCTGGGCATCCTGTTTCTGGAAACACTTTCTTCTACTTTCTATCCAACTCATTGCTTAGATCCTGGCATGTTGATCTTCATGTCAACCCAGCACGACCTACATGCTTGATAGATCTGTCTGTTAATATTGAATTTTGTGAAACTATAGCCTATTTCCAAAAAATGGAATCCAATGCAAAGGAGGCTTCCTGCCCTTGGAGTTGAAAGGGATCTTGGTATACGTTGTCTTAGAACTATTTTGTGAGCTATAGAAAATTTCAATTAAATACCCATATACTTAAAATGTTTAATATCACTTATATATTACTGTATGCAACTGAAAGTCCACAAGGTTATATTTGCCAGTTCAGATTACTGGCAATCAAGACTGGTAAGGGAAGGAAGCACCAGGTGGTCAGTTTCTGCTGTAGTTAGGTCTGTATCTAGCCTTCCATCTGGTGCCTAAGGTTAAGGTTTGGTGTTTCTTTCTGTGCCCTTCTTGGGGCACTTTCTGTTTTTTCCCACTTCTCTTCCATAAGGCCACTACATTCACAGCTTAAAGTCTGGTCACCATGATCATGCCACTTGGAATTCTTTTTTCCTTAAGTAAGTACCCATATTTCAAATTCCAATTTCAAATCTTTCTCCACCTCAATTTGGCATAAAACGCAGGAACCTTCACCATTTCTAAACTCTAAGTCAATTTCTGATTTAGCCTACAGAACTCACTTCCAGCCTTCTAGTCAGCTTCTAAAACTGCATATCTCATTCTACCCTCAGTCCAAATTATTTCCTCAGGAGAGATCTCTCTCAACACACCCAGAAAGAATGCCTTAGGTTTCCATGATATTGGTGGGCACTGTCTTTGGATGGTAGGACAGAAAATAGTAGTTCATTCCTGTCTACTAATCTCTGGTGAAATAAAAGCCCATCACAAGAAGGGACTAGAGAATACAGTATAAACCAGCTCACCTCTGCAACACACTTTCCATCTCTCCTAGGTTTTCTTCCCTGAAAAACTAAAGGCCTGTGGGAGAATCTTTTGGACTTACGTACTTCTCAACATATAAGAAATGAAAGTTAAATATTCCTATAATAAAATGTTGTATCTCTATGTAAAATGTCCCCCATAAAGATTAAGGTTACATGATATGCTCAGGTGAAGAAATCCATATTCTGAATTAGAACATAATACAAATGCGTTATGGATATTGAACAAAGTATCACCACAGTGTACTGTCACCCACAGATCTGGCATTGAAAGCAGCTGCAAAATATATGCACACACATAGAATGTTTCCATGTAAACCCGCTATGACATTTATTGACATCTCTCAGCTTTCTAATAGGAAACTGTAGGACTGGGGTTTTTCTTCCTTCCATCAGTATGACTCCTTGGAACTTGAGAGAAAGGAACATAGGAAACAAGATGTGTTTCCACATTCTAGAACCTAGAATACAGCCCACCATTCAAAATAAAATCCTGTCTTCAATAGCATAGAAAACAATAAAATCATTAGAAATATCTTACTCCAGTCAATAACAATCTCAAAATCTAGAAACTATAGATATTGTAAATAAATTAAAGACACAAACAACTTGAAAAAAATCCTAGAACTCTTGTAGCTGAAGATACTACTACTAAACTTATCAAAATGTTCATTCCACTATCACAGGCTCATGGTTTTGTAATGTCACTTTCACAATTGAGAAGGTGAACTGACACAAGAAAGCAAAAGGAAAGCCCAACAGAGCTGGAGCAAAGCACCTGCCAGCATCGCATCATGTGAAAGTTTGATAGTTTTGTGTTTACACTCAGATTTTTATTTGTTTTTCCTCACTATAGCTTAATTTATTTTTCACATATTTTGAATTCTATGGTTATGCCTTTTTGCTGTCTGCCATCTTACCTATTTACTGACATTCGTATTTTTGAACAAATACTGTTTTCCTTTCTGAGACCTGAGCTCAGTCTGGTGTCACATGGTGCCTTTTAGGTCCCACTGGCTTCTCACTTTGCTGTCTGCCTACCTATGCTTCCCAACACTTTCCCTGGTATCCACGTTGGCTTTGGTAGATTGACTTTGATGACCTTTGAGACTTGGTCTAAGGCAGTGGTTCTTAACCTTCCTAATGCTGCAACCCTTTAATACAGTTCCTCAAGCTGGGATGACCCCAAGCACAAGACTGTTTTCATTGTTACATCAAAGCTGTTATTTTGCTACTTTTCTGAGTCATAATGCAAATATCTTATATGCAGGATATCTAATATGCAACTCCTATGAAAGAGCTGTTGAGTTACATAGGGGTCACAACCCACAGGTTGAGAACCGCTGGTGTAAGGGCTTTGCGTTTGAGAAAGAATCAAAATCTTCCAAAACCATGCAAAGAAGCCTGCTGTGAGAGTAGGAACAAAGTAGTGACAAAGGAAAGGACCACAACACACTCAATGGAACTGCACCAAACTCACCTCCACTCTCTTTCCCTGCACTGTTCTTAAGGAGTCATTCTTTCCTGTCTGTTCTCATGAGAGTTGGGTGAATCCTATCTCTGACTCATTCTATCCAATCTTTTTCTAATTTATCACTTGGTTTGCCTCTCAAATAGATGTCATTGTTTGGGATAATAGGTGTGTATTAAAGGCATATCTGTATTCTGGCTGGATCACACAGACCTAGGTCTTGGGTGTGATCCCTTGCCAAAGTAGCCATGAAGCTGGATGAAAATTTCTCTCTAGTCCTGTGTCATGGAGATGGTGTAGCTTTGGAACAGCAGGACTGACTCTTTCACTGATACCAACCATTTTCATATGATCCAGGTGGGCTGATTAAGAGCCCTGGATCTGAGTCTGGGTCATAGCTGAGCTGATCAGCCTGCTGGCTCTCCCATATGCACACCACCAGGATGAGATCCTTAGCACTGCTCTGGCTAGGCCATCCAATGCCAAACAATCTCATGCTAGACAAGCAGTGGAACCAGCTCTCCCATGCTCACGACCTCAGGGTGGTTCAACTACACATCCTACACCAGCTCTACTACACTTCCAGAGGAGGTGCAAAGGTCCTCTCTCCCAAGTGCTGCAGCTGATGAGGGGCTGGGCCAGTTCACTCACTTTCATGACACTGGGGCCACTTATCTTGCCTAATTCAGAAGGTAAGGGGCATGTGAGTGGGGTGGAGGAGGAGGAAGCATCACCCCCATACCACAGCCACCTCATGGCAAATCATGGCTGCATCACCTTGGCACACGTGCCACTCCTTGCCACCTCCAGAAGTTAGAAAAGCTGCCAACAAGGTCATGAGCTTGGGAGAGCTATCTGTGCCCATCATCAGTTGTAGCACTCAAGAAAGAAGGCCATGCAACTCACCTGAACAGTACAGTAGTGCTGACCCCAGTGGATGGGGTTCAGGATGGCCATCCTTGATGGTAGGAACAGAGGAAGGAAAAGCTTTCCTCACCTCCCCACCACTCAATTTCTGTTAGGCGCGGATCACACCCAGAGGTGGTGCCGATCCTACTTCAGCTCCTGCGCATGCGCGGTTAAGGGCTCCACAACAATGTTTCTCTTTCCTCTCCCCTACGGGGATATGCTAATGAGGCATTGGCCGGAGGCTCAATTCCCCCTCCCGCATGGGGGAATGCTAATGAGGAATGGGCCGGTTCGCCAATCAGTCAGAGACACGCCACGCTAGGGCCTGCATATAAGCAGCGAGCTCTGAGGGCTGGGGTCTTTCGCTTCAGCTTCAAAGGACGCTCCCAATAAAGTGTGATCGAGAAGGATCCTGGTGTCGGCGTCTTTCCTGCTGGCGGGGAGGTCGCGACGAATTTCCAAGGCAGAAAAGTGGTGGGGTCAGCTCTTCCCTTAGGGCCTGCTTATCTATGCCCCTGCCACTAGGGCAAGCTCCACTATGTTGCCTTGGATGCACAGGGCTAGCTCTCCTGAGTGTTGCCACTGAGACATCTCCATGGTCTCCAGTAGTGTGAGCCATGGACAACAACACAAGCCCCTGCTGCTGCATAGCCATAGACTCAGACCTAGCTCTTGTTGGCAGCTTGGGCTAGGATCTCATCATGGTTCCAGATAATGAGACTGGCCACTCATAAAAAGCATCTTTTTTCCATCCTTGAGTCTCAAGTTCCATCTCTCTCCATAATGCTCATGCCCCTCCACTTCTCTTTTTCTTCCATCTGAACACCACATACTTGCACATTGTGATGGCTATTGCTGCATCTTAGCAACAAGGTTGGTGGCCTATGGGTGACATTCTCCATCCATGCTGCATTGCATGGGAAAAAAGTGGGTGTCTGTTGGCCTGCCTATACCACTCACTAGAGAGCCAGTCTGTGGGTGGCATGGTGGTCCTTGGGTCTCTTCCCATGCTGTGCTGCCTGGATTTGATTTGATTTGATTTGATTTGATTTGATTTGATTTTATTTTATTTTATTTTATGAGTCCTAAGCATAAGACAGGTTTGGCCACTAAGCCAGGGATGAAAGTAAGATAAACAAAAGACTGTCATCTGCTCTGCCTATGGCTGGTATAACAAAAATCCCACCAAGGTGTCTCTTCACTCATTGCTGGAAGGGTACTAAACCTTCTAAACAAGAGAAGACAAAGTTTGATGAAGAAGAAAGAGAAGGGACTAGTTGTGTGAAAAAAAAAAAGGGACTCAGAAACTGTAAGGCATAAAGTGCCTAACTTCACTCAATTTTATTCCAAAGTCCCAGTTAGACCTCAGTGTTCAATTTTGTGTTAGTTACTTTCATCACAGTGACCAAAATATCAGACACAAATAACTTAATGAAATACTTATTTGGGTTCATTATTTCCCCCTCATAATGTGTGGCCTCATAGACTTGAGGAAAACATCATGGCTATGACAGACATGGTATGGGAAAGCTATTCATTTAATGATACCAAGAAACAAGTTATGACAGGAAGGGATCAGGGATAATATAGTCACAATTACCCATTTATAGTAAACTATACCATTCAACCATATCTTCATTCCAAAAATACTGGCTGTCTCCAAAACCTCCAAACCTCACAGTCTGGATGCAAAGTTTTTATAACATAAGCCTGAGGCAGAGATTTCAAATTTAAACCATGACATACTTCTTCAGTAACCCTACCATTTTAGCCTAATAGACTTGGCTGGACTAGGCACTCAATAGGACTGTTAGTCCCTCATTTTACACAATTATATTTTGGGCCTTATTATTAACCAACTATGACCAAATATGACTCATATATAAATTAACAAGGCAAGTGCCGAATAGCTGAGATTCCTGACCTATGACTTTAATACGAACACAGCTTTGTCAATTTTTCTTTTCCTAGAAAGCTTTCTATTGGTGTTAAAAATTGCTCTCTTGTTTTTCCAGGGGCACAACTGCCCCATCATGTGAGGGTAACAGAAGTGTACTTTCACAGTTTTGACTCTGGTTTGCAAGTCAACCAAGCAGCGTAGGTTACGGCTAATTAAATGCAATGTCATCAGTAGTAAGGACTACCAGTCTCCTAATTTGGTTTCTTCAATTAGACCTTAAAGCAATTGCAATTGGTAAGGACTTGAGTTTCTTTTTTGTTTCTTTGATTGGTTGTTTGCTTGGTTTTGTTGAAATGAAGGGAAAGAAAATGTTCCCAATCAATAGAGAGATCAGAGGGAAGGCAGATGAGAAAGACAGACCAAGGGAATTCATTATATGGTCAATGGCTACTCTATGTGCCTCTAGCCACTGTGACCCAGAGACAGAGTGAAGTGCTCAGGGTGATCTCAGCAAAGACAGAAGGCAGAGATATACATGCACTGAGTCCCATGCATCATGGTTTTGATTTCCTGGATGGCATTCATTCCCTCACTGCTTTCAGAGTGCTGTTATTTATCTTCTCATTGGGAAAATGGCTTCACTTTAGAAGACAAATGAAGTCATCTTAAAATGTGATTGTGAAAATCAAGATGTTGACTTTTTTGTATAGGCTTTGCTCATGCGTTTATCAGTGGTTCTCTATTCTCCCATGGGCTAAATACTTGGGATGATTGTTATTTTCAGAGCATATTTTGTTCCTTTCAGCTATTGAAGTAATATTTCAGATGACTGTTATTTTGGCCAAGTGCAAACAGGCTTTCTCAGGGAGGCTCAGAGGTCATGTTTGACAGCTGAGATTGATCTAACAAATGCAAGTTCCTAACACTTTAATTTTCAGACAAAGGATTATGTCTTGGATGATGAGATTGCAAAATTATACATTGCATGCAAAAGTTTCAGTCATTAAAGTTTCTCATTGTTTGGTGAGCCCTCTAAAAGATATTTTGACCTCTTCCTCACTGACAACCAATCATGGAGCTCTCAACGTATGAACAGAGCCCTAACACCATTCAAAACTATCTAAAACAAACAGAACAACCCCCAAAGTATAAACTAAATGTGTTTAAAACAAGTTATTTCATGCTAAGCCCATTGTGGCTCCCTTTTCTCAGTTTTTTCCCCCCTCTGGAATGAACAACTACAAACTGCATCTGTTTTTCCTGATTTGTAAATCCATGATGCACAGTAAAACTGTCTGCTCTTTATCCTCATTGATTCCTTCTTTGTTCAAATGGTATATACTGACTAGAGAAGAAAATTGCAAATAGTTGAGAGAAAAGATGCAATACAGTGGCCAAATCCTATAGGGAACAAAATGTCTTTCTGACTTCAATGGTCTTGCTTAGAAGGAAGACATTGCAGAATTCCATAATATAAAAAATCAGAAGTGTCCCTCAAGAAGTTATCCCATGTCTCCCAGACAAAAGACTCAAGATGAAGCTCTTCTAAGCCAAAGGATCTAGCTATTCCAGAAGTGAATAAAGAGACGGTGACACAAAGGCCCCAAAAACACTGAGAATGAGGGCAGAGATGCTTTTTCAAGGCATCTGTAAGGAGCTCTTTAAAGCTGTGATGTCAATTTGCTAGGGAGTCAGTAATTTGCAAGAAAGTCTACATGTTACATCTATTCATTTTGGAAACTAGTTAGGATGATGACATGGGTTTATGAATTAGATTAACTTCAGGGAAACTCACATACTGATTCTTACATGTACATGGGACCATTTCAAGAGAATGAAGACTGGAAGAAATGACCAAAGGATAAAGTATATTCTTTAAAAACAGATATTAAAGTTTTGAAGAAATCAAGGCAAGCTGGACTTAATGATGCAAATATAAATCACAGCACAATGGGGGGGGGGTCAAGGGACTTTCAGTTGTGGCCAGACTAAGTTACATAGAGACTCTGACCCAGACTGAAAACTAAGCAAAAGTCAACAAGATTAGAGAGTAAAAGAAAGTGAATCTGACAGGGTAGTAAATTTTGATGAATTTACTTGGAGATACACAGGGGACATACAACTTTTGGAAGATAAACGTTATTTAATTAAATTTATTTGTAACTATCCATTCCTAAAGACAAGTTTTTCCCACTGATAGAACCACAGTATGATTGTTTTAGAGATGACCAACGACTTTTTGAATGAATTTGAGGACTGTTCCCCTAGAAGAAATACATGGTACAGCAAATCAGAAACAAAACCGGTGGATGAAGATGACACGAACAGTAGGGGAAACTTATTGTTGATATTATGTTAAATAGAAAATTTACCAAACTAGAGTTCATATATGTATATTCATGTTTTTACAGTACTGGGATCTGCCTTGGGCAGAGAAACTTCTTTTGGTGGAAGGCAAAATGTAATTCAGAGAATACTGGAGATAAAGAACTGTTGAGTTACTAACTTTTAATGGGACATATTTATTTCCTACTCCAATGCCCAAGAAACAGGACAGTAAAGGGAGTGAATAGATTACATAACCAAAGGCTGGAGAGGAGTTTTCTGAAATGGTGTTTTCCTGGGTATTACATGGCTGATGTAATTGTGACCCCATAGGAGGGGTGACTCCCTGCAGAACACTGGCTCAAAAAGTTAACACTTGTTGAGAAGATGAAGGGGCCTTGTGGGAGTTGAAAAGGATAAAAGAGGGGATATTCAGGTTGACTCAAGTGCCAGGGAAAGGCTTCGCAGCTGTGGGCTCCATTTATAAAGGTCATATACATTGTAACTTTGTAAACTCTCAGGGCTGGAAAGTGGTCAGGCCTGCGGAGCTCCAGTAGACAGGGCCCTCCCCAAAACGTCCTGGTCTTAATGATGTTTCAGCCTCTATAACTGTCAAAAAGGTCATCCCCAGACCATCAATAGGACCCCTCCCTGATTATACTAATTTTGGGTGAAAAATCTGAATAAAATCCCATGAATCACCGAAGATTTAAAACCCACCAATCTCTGAACAGGAAAACCTACCAATCCCTGAGCTCTCTCAAGCTCACTACTTGAGATCCTATTAGTCATCATCCTGAAAATATCTGTTCTGGAAAGCTCTGTGTCTACTCAGTTCCCTGCTGCCTTCTCCTGGGAGCAGAGGCAGCCACTCCTGGATTCATCCCTCCTCCATTGGGTTATTCCCTCCAGCAAATCTGTTTTATAAGATTTGCTGCCTGGTGTGACTCATCAGAAGAGGCCAAGAAGAAAAGAAGAGAAGAGAAGTCCCAAGTCCCAAGTCCCAAGTTCCAAGTCCCAGGGCACTTCCATCTGAGCAGGAAGGCAAACAATATGGTATGAATATGTTTCCAATATTCTGTGTAGATACGCGAAATAATTCCACTGTCTAGCAATACCTTCTCCACTCTCATCCTGGTAAAGGGTAAAAGGTCTTTTCAGAAGAATTTTCATTGTTGTCTACAAGTAAGAAAAAGCAAGTCAAGTCCCCCTTTCTCTACCCTTCATTTCTCAAGTGTTTTCATCAGCAATGTGAAAATGGACATATTTTGAAGTTTTAGGTTATTTATTAATGTCTTCAGAACCTTTTAGTTTAATCATGTAAGTACTTCCGATACACCTTGGCACTAAAAAAATTATTATGACTATTTTTAGATCTCTGTGTGTATCTATTGAGGAAGAGAAATTGTGTGGATTTGCATTGGTGTAGAGCTTGGTATAATCTGGGAGGAGTTGAGAGAAGGGAAAACATCATCAACCTATATTCCTCCCCCCAATCTAGTTTCAATCATCAAAATAAAATATATAACACTTCAAAAATAAAATTATTCCTGAGTTTCTTTCATGAATAATTTTATTTTAAACCCCTACCCTGATCTAGCCCATGGACAGGACAGTCTCCACACTTGAGAGTGGGATTTGACTTTCTCATGTACTCTGGTGCCTCACATTTGACTATGTCCCCTGGAGGGGGAGACCTAGTGGCACTCAGAGGAAGGACAGCAGGTCACCGAGAAGAGACTTGAAACCCTATGAGCATATACAGGGGGAGGTAATCCTCTGAGGAACAGTCATAGGGGAGGGGAATAAGGGAAAATGGAAGGGAGAGGAGAATGGGAGGATACAAGGGATGGGATAACCATAGAGATGTAACAAGAATAAATTAATAAAAAAAATAAAAAATTTAAAAAAATAAAATAAAATTATTACACATGAAAATTGATAAACAAATTATCAGGCTAGAGAGATGGTTTGTTGGTTAACAGGGCTTACTGCTTTTCCAGAGATTCAAAATTTAGTTTTTAGCACCTGCATGGGGAAGCTTACAGGCACCAGTAATTCCATTTTCACAGCATTTGACACTCTCTTCTTGGCTCTACATGCACCTGTGCTCACATGCATACACCCACAAAAAGACATACATACATCTTTAAAATTTATTTTTTAAGTTATGTATATGTGTGTCTGTGTGTCTGTGTGGACACGGCTTGAGACATCTTCACTGCTGCTCACTCAGACCTGAGTTGTAAGTGGTCATGAAACAAACTGATGTGGGTACTTGGCAAGGGGAAGTGATCAAAAAGCAGGCAATAGAGTCCATGTCTGAGACAGAACCCTCTCCCATTACTAGAGGACTCACATGAAACCTGAGCTGCCCATCGGCTACATCTATGTAGAGGATGTAGGTTCAGTGCATGCGTGGTCCTTGGTTGGTGCTTCTGACTCCACAGACCCCTCTGGGTCCTGGTTAGTGGGCTCTGTTGGTCTTCTTGTGGAGCTCTGGGTCATTTTATTCTTTCTCCAACTTTTCTACTAGACTCCCTATGCTTTGCTCAAAGTTTAGCTGTGGGTCTCATCATCTGCTTAAGTTGCTGCTGAATAGAGTCTCTCAGAAGACAATTCTGATAGGCTCCTGTCTGCAAGCATAGCAGAGTATCATTAATTGTGTCAGGGGTTGGCTTTCTTCCATGGGCTGTGTCTTGGGTTGGGCCATGCCTTATGCTTTAAAAGAATTAACAACTTTTGCATTTTATTTGTTATTTGGGGAAAGAGACATTCAAAATACTCAGAGGACCGTTGATGGTGTTGGTCCTCCTGCCATATTGGTTCTGGTGACTGAAAGACTGGCAAATACCCTTATATGCTCAGCCATCTTGAAAGCTCCCTCCATATGCTTTTGGAGTATATATGTGACATATGTTTAGAACTTACTAAGCAGAGTCCTTTGTGATTATGCTTGTCTACATGTCTCCAGACACATCTTCTGCAACTAATACTGCTTGCTATGGGCTACATGTAGGATTCTGACAATGCCCCAAGAATTAATTCTAGGGTAATTCTTTACCTTACATTTGTCTATGTGGTGCTCCCCTCTTCTAGGGCAGATTCTATCTTTAGTAGTTTCTCAGTGTGGAAACACAGGGTGCAATTTCTTCATTTCATTATAATTTTATAATTGCAAATTTAGGCTTATTGATCAACTGAATATAATTTCGGAGGGATAAGACAAAGTTTGTTTCTCTAATTGTATTTTCCTTATGAGTTCTATGCATCCTTTTTTCATGACCCTACTATGCTATTTTGTGGAACCAACTTTTTCTTTCTTCAATGAATTGCCTGTATCCACTTGACTAATTCAGATCATATTGACATGAGTATATTTACGTGTTCTTCATTCTATTTATCAATTCATTTATTCCCTACTATATTCCAGACACTCTCTTTAGTTTTGCAGCATTATGATAAGACAGACAACCACATTTTTAAGGAATTTTACTTGTTGGTCATTCATGGGTCCTGGTGACTTAGGTTTCATTAGCCACTTCCATGTATATTTGAGTAACATTATGTAAATTTGTCACAAAGATGTAAAGGAAATACCTACCTCTCATCCTGGATGGTATTAACAGTCCACAGAATGATGTGAACTATTCTAGCTGGCCATGTAAGTAAGTAAATGAGTGTATTAGGTGCTTTTTGCAGAATGAATTTACAGTATATTTGCCAATGCCAACACTGCAGGCCTACACGTCTTCTATTTCATATGGTTATAAATTACAGCAAAATATATGCAAACATGGACTAAGAGCTCCACCTAATGTTAAAATAGCTGAAGCAACTAGAGGCTCAGGTAACACCAGGTAGACAAAATTAACCTCTGAGAAACCTATGTGCTTATGTGCAGACCCACGTTGCTCTTCTTGAATATTCTTCTGGCCTAAGCAAACATGAATTTGGGGAAAGGTAACTATCCTCCTGCAGTGGGATGTGTCACTTCTGTACCAAGAGCAGCTTCATGGCAGCCGGATGCAAGATGGAGAGCTGGGATGTCTGTCTGTGCATTGGTACTTCCTTGTCATTTGCTCTGATTCTAATTTCGTCTTTAGTTATGAGGATTACTTATTAGTCCCAGGCAGTATATCAAGGAAGAGAAACCCATGCTTCTACCCAGAAGAGGAAGATATTCAATATATTATTTAACTTAGCTCACAATCAAATGAGGCACATGTTATCCATTTGATTACTGCTTTTAAAAATCAATGATCTCAGCGCTGTCATGGGAATGAGTCAGGAGGTTTCTCCTGAGATGAAGTTGCTACCGCATTTTGGATGCTGTAGTGGGTTAAAGGACTGCTATCAGTGGCCTTTCCCAAATGGAAAGTCACAATTGAGTTAACAGTCAATTTACTGGAAAATAAATTCCTCAATTAATATTAAATATTCTCCCATTTCCTTCCTCCTGCTCTCCTTCCCTCTCCCTTGTCATCCATGACTTCACATTATACTTGTGAATATAATGTGGTTTTGGCAAAAATATGAGCATAAGATGATGGTAAAATGTTAGAAGTTGTGCAAGCTCTTAATAAACTTCTTAAAATATTCACATATTTAAATAAAACTTGTGAAAAATAAATAAGTATATAAAACTTGTATATGTATACAGATAAAATAAAGATTGAAAAATAGTGCATAAATCTCTTAGCATTGTAATGATTATACTGATTATTAATTATTTGTTAAAGTCTATCACATATAGAATAATTTTGGTAGTGATTTATAGAACATTGAGAGTGTGGATTTTGGAATATGATCATCAGTATTGAACTTTAGTGTTTAAAATGACAATGGGCATACACACTTAATTTACAGATGGAAATGTGTTCATTGCAGACTTGATAATCTGTATATTGCCTGTTGTCATGTGCTCTTTTTCATTCCAAATGTCTCTAGTTTATATCTTCCTTTTCATTTATCTTTATGTACACATTATATTTCACTTTCATTTCAATGAATCAATTTTTGTTTAATAGATTTTACAGCTATTTTGATTTTATGTTTTCTGACTGTAGTGCTATGTAGCTTTTCCCCATTTTGTCTTTGTACATTGGATAAACTTTGTTCTTCTCATTACAAAAATTCCAAGATAGAAAGTTAAGTTATTTAAAACTGTTTTTTCTTTAGTATAAGATTTCAATATACTATTTTACCTGGCAATCCACACTTTTAATAGGTTATTTTAAAAGCTTTCATCGAATTCAAAATAGCTTAAAATTTCTTGTATATTTCTTTTATTTCTTATATACCTATCATATTTCTTTTTTATATTTCTTATATTTCTCATATATTTCTTACATTTTTGGTCATGAGCTAGCTTTTAATAGTTGAGCCATCTCTCCAGGCTTCTCATACTATTTCTTTAAAAGATTTTTTATTTATTTTCAATTATATGAACTTATGTCTGTGTTTGTGTGTATGTGTGTGTGTGCATGAGCAAGTGAGTGCAATTCTCACATTATTTTTAAAATTTTTATTTTACACTTATGTATTTAATTTATTATTAAAATAGTTGAGAATTCTCCAAATATCTCATGTGGAAAACTTCATTACTTTTAGAGGATATGCTGTCTTAAAAATAAAACATTTAGATTATTTCAGGACTGTCATCTCTTTTCGTTGATATGCCTTCTACACTTGAATATTGTTTTATAGTTCCTGATGTGTTTCAAATTTGGGATTTTAAGTGGACATTTCCAGAAATGGCTGCTTATGTTGATCTTCCTGTAAGACTGACTACCTGAATTATGGAAAGGTTGGCATGCTGTGCAACCAAAGTCCAGTCACAATTTATCTTGGACTGTTTTGCCTCCCTCAGCCATTCCTTACTCAGCTCAGTGTCTGACCTGACATCTTTGTGACTGACAGCAGAGACCTTTTGGACCGTGATAAGTTAGTAGGCCATTCATTGGTTTCCACCGACCCAAAAGCTAAGAATGCCACCAGAGAGCATGCTAGGCCTGTAGCAGAGATTTCTACATTTGCTGTAAACCTACAACCTGACCTTTACCTGTTTTATCATTTATTTGTTCATGTTTTGGTTGATAACCACAAATATTCATAAAATTATTAATGGTTGGAACATGAAATTTGCGTCAACATGGATCTGTGTTCCAGGCCATGTTCATGCATACTTGCCTGAATAAATGGTCTTGTACTCTTTGATGTGAAAGCTGTATTTCTGTATTGACAACCTGCTCTATCCATCTGGTCCAAACACAAAAAATTACTGAGAATGCTTTAAATATCAACTTAAAATTTAAAGATTGTTGAATATTTAGATCTTCCATTCTTTTGACTTTATATATTTTAAATAATTTTTCATCATAAGTTTACTATTATTATTATCTTGATTCATAATTAACCTATTTTTCTGGAGTTCTCTTATGATACTACTATGTTTTAAGTCTGATTCCTAAGCATTATTACTGCTATGCATATTCATTATTATTAGCATTTTTCTGTTGTGTCATTTTCATTGTTTTAAACTCTATTGGTGTTTACATTAACATGGAAATCATTTACACAGCATACAATCTTATAGTGGTTTTCCTTTATTAAAAGGGGTCTTTTGATAAGAGTATTGAACCATTTTATACTTAATGACAGTGCTTCCTTGTTTAATTTAAAAAGACCAGCTTCTTGCTTTCTATCTGTTGATTTCCCTTCCTCAGATATTGTCTATTTTTTATTTTAACCAAATGTGTTGGGTGGGTGTAATTTTTAATCCAATTTCAGTAGTTAATTAATTAATTACCTTTACATCCTGAAACTCCCCTCCTCCTCTCATCCTTTCCTCTCACCTCCCCTCTTTCTATGCCCCCCTCTCTATCTTCTCAGAAAAGAGAAGACCTCCCATGGGTATCAAACAGCCTTGGCCTATCAAGTAGGACTGAACACATCTTCTTCTATTGAGGCTGGATGGGATCTGTCTAGTTAGGGGAAAGGGATCCAAAGGCAGGCAACAGAGTCAGACATAGTCCATGCTATTAGAGGTCCCATATGAGGACCAAGCTGTATACATCTGTTACATATATGTGGGGGACCTAGATCTATCTCATGGATGCTTTTTGGTTGGTGTTTCAGTCTCCATGAGCAGGTCAGTTGATTTCATAGGTTTACTTATGGTGTCCTTGACCATTCTGGATCTTTCAATTCCTACAGCTCCTCTTCAATAAGATTCTCCACACTCCACCTAACGTTTGGCTGTGGGTCTCTGCATCTATATTCATCAATTGCTGAGTGAAGTCTCATATGACTGTTATCCTGGCCTCTTGTCTGTAAATATAGCAGAGTATTATTAATAGTTTCACTATTAGGCTCTCTCATGGCATGCGACTCAAATTAGACGAGTCATTGGTTGGCTCGGAGGGAGGTTTTGTGTGTTGACCGGTATCCTCCTGCCTCCATTGAAAGTCCCACGTGGCTACAGGAGGTGGCTACTTCAGGCTCTATCCCCCACTGCTAGGAGTCTCAGCTAAGGTCATCTTCATAGACTCCCAGGAGCCTCCCTCATTCCAGAGATGCCTTTCTCCTCCCAACTGATTTCTATTCTCTCCCCACCTCTTTCCCCATACCTGATCCCCATTGCTGATGGGAGTTCAAAAACCACTTTGGAAAACTATCTGACAGTTTCTCAGAATATTTGGAGTACTTCTACTTCAAGACTCACCTATACCATTCCCAGGCATATACTAAAAAGATGCTCCACCATACCACAAGACACTTGCTCAACTATATTCATAGCGCTTTATTCATAATAGCTAGAAACTGGGAATGATGAGGATCTGCCTCAACTGAATAACAGATAAATAAAATGTACATTTACCCAGTGAAACATTACTTAGTTATTAAAAGCAAGGACATCATGCAATTTTCAGGCCATTAGATGTAACTAGAAGAGGTCATCCTCAGTGAGGTAACCATGACCAAAAAAGGCACACATAGTATGTATTCACTTATAAATGGATATTAGCCATAAAGTACGTGCTACCATGCTACCATGTACCATCCTACAATCCACAGACCGAAAGAAGCTAAATAACAAGGGGGATGCTTAAATTTCATTCAGAAGGGAAAATAAAATACACATCTGAATTAGATGGAGGGAGAGAGCTAGGTGGGAGAGAGGATGGTGAAGGAACCAAAAACTTTTGAAGTTTTTGTTTGTTTTAAATCTCCAATGCTGCCTTTGGTATCCTCATTTACTTGAAGCTTTAGTAACAGTTCTTTTTGTATCTTTTTTATTAATTAAACATTTTTATTTTTATGTATACATTTATATTATTACACATATATACAATAAACTACCTATAGGAAGAAGAACCATGACACAATCAGGAATTATATAAGTGTTACCTTCTTATTGTTTTGGCTATTTGTATTTGACTGCCTTGAAGAAAACATTTTTCCTATCTTGGTGTCTCTAAAATTCTGAACATAAGTCAATCTCCATCATATCTTGTCATTATCAACTGAAAACAATTACCTAGACCTAAAAACATCATATCTCTTAATCAACTAAGCATCATTGTAAAACTAAGCTACCAGGTCTTCAGCTCCATCAGAGATTTGGTAAGGAATAAACTTGATTACTTGAGTATGCCGGGAGTGCAGGTGAGTAGCTTTCCAAATGAGAAGAAGGCAGAAACAATTTGCTACCTGAACAGTCATCCAAAACTCTCTATAATGTTGGAGCATCATCTTCAGCCTTTTGGTCCAATATAACTGAAAGAATATTAGTGAGGGAGGAACTATTGAGGACATGTTTACCCTGTCTTGGCAGAGTTTGACCATCGACTCTGCCTGCATCCAAGCTTGCCCTTTTTTAGGCAAAATTCTGTCTATTGTAAAAATGAGGACATTTCCCCAGTGGTTTGTTAGCTACATTTGAAGCCATCTCCATAAGGAGGTTCTTTGATGTTCATCATCATCTTTGAGCTAGGCTAGTTGTTGCAAAGAGTTAACTTGTATTATTGTCAGTGAATCTTTAAAGTAATAAAAACATTTTTAAATGCCATATTCTGCATGTCTCTGAGGTGTTTGAAGACCTTATCTAACTATTCTACCTTATCTTTCTAATAAATCATATATATCCTTTGCACCTAAGATGTGATAAGTAGGCTAGTAATTGACATGACCAAGATTTGATCAACTAAAAATTAGCTTGTTTTAAAAAATTTTTTAATTACTTTATTCTTGTTACATCTCAATGGTTATCCCATCCCTTGTATCCTCCCATTCTTCCCTCCCTCCCATTTTCCCCTTATTCCCCTCCCCTATGACTGTTCCTGATAGGGATTTCCTCCTACTGTATATGCTCATAGGGTATCAAGTCTCTTCTTGATAACCTGCTATCCTTCATCTGAGTGCCACTAGGTCTTCCCCTACAGGGGGCATGGTCAAATATGAGACACCAGAGTTCGTGTGAAAGTCATACCCCACTCTCTACTCAACTGTGGAGAATGTTAGGTCCATTGGCTAGATCTGGGTAGGGGTTTAAAGCTTACCACCTGTATTATCCTTGGCTGGTGACTTAGTTTGAGTGGGACCCCTGGGCCTAAATATGCCTATCATAATGTTCTACTTGGAGGTTTCTAGGACCATCTGGATCCTTCTACTTGGCTACTATCCCATGCTTCTCTTCTCTAGAGTCCAAATAGGATGTCCCCTCCTCTGTCCCAGTTTCCGGGTAAGTGAAGATTTTTATGGGACATGCCCCTTGGGCTAGTATGCAGATGTAAGTGAGTATATACCATTTGAGTCTTTCTGCTTCTGGGTTAACTCACTCATTATGATCATTTCTAGCTCAATCCATTTATCCACAAATTTCGGGAATTCCTTGTTTTTAATAGCTGAGTAGTATTCCATAGTGTATATGTACCACAGTTTCTTTATCCATTCTTCAACTGAGGGACACTTAGGCTGTTTTCATGTTCTGGCTATTATGAATAAAGCTGCTATGAACATGGTTGGGCAAATTTTCTTGTTGTGTGCTGGTGCATCTTCTGGGTATGTTCCAAGGAGTGGAATAGCTGGGTCTTGAGGAAGCCCTATACCCAGTTTTCTGAGATAGCACCAGATAGATTTCCAAAGTGATTGTACTAGTTTGCATTCCCACCAGCAATGAAGGAGTGTTCCTCTCTCTCCACATCCTCTCCAGCATGTGGTGTCCCTTGAGTTTTTGATCTTAACCATTCTGATGGGTGTAAGATAGAATCTCAGAGTTGTTTTGATTTGCATTTCCCTGATGACTAAGGAGGTTGAGCATTTCTTTAAGTGTTTCTCAGCCATTTGATATTCCTCTGTTGAGAATTCTCTGTTTAGTTCCAAGCCCCATTTCTCAATTGGGTTATTTGATTTGGTAGTGTTTAATTTCTTGAGTTCTTTATATATTTTGGATATTAGACCTTTGTCAGATGTAGGGTTGGTGAAGATCTTTTCCCAATCTGTAGGCTGTCGCTTTGTTCTCTTGACAGTGCCTCCTGCCTTACAGAAGCTTCTCAGCCTCATGAGGTCCCATTTATTAATTGTTGACCTTAAGGCCTGGGTTGTTGGTGTTCTGTTCAGGAGTTGTCTCCTGTGCCAATATGTTCCAGGCTCTTCCTCAATTTTTCTTCTAAATGACTTAGTGTTTCTGGTTTTATGTTGAGGTCTTTAATCCACTTGGATTTGAGTTTTGTGCATGGTGACAAATATGTGTCCCATTGGATTTTTTTACACATAGACATCCAGTTAGACCAGCACCATTTGTTGAAGATGCTATCCTTCTTCCATTGAATGGATTTGGCTTCTATGTCAAAATCAAGTGACCATATGTGTGTGGATTCATATCTGGGTCTTCAATTCAATTCCACAGATCAACCAGCCTGTTGCTGTGCCTGTACCATGCTGTTTTAATTACTATTGCTTTATAGTACAGTTTGAGATCAGGTATGAAGATTCCTCCAGAGCACCTTTTATTGTACAAGATTGTTTTAGATATTCTGGGTTTTTTGTTTTTCCATATGAAGGTCAGTATTGAACTTTCAATGTCTTTAAAAAATTGTATAGGTATTTTGATAGGGATTGCATTGATTCTGTAGATTGCTTTTGGTAGGATGGCCATTTTTCCTATGTTAATTCTTCCGATCCATGAGCAAGGAAGATCATTCCATCTTCTCATGTCATCTTCAATTTCTTTCTTCAGAGTTTTGAAATTTTTTTCAAATAAGTCCTTCACTTGCTTAGTTAGAGTAACTCCTAAATATTTTATATTGCTTGCGGCTAATGTGAATGGTGTGGTTTTCCTAATTTCTTCCTCTGCAAGCTTGTCATTTGTGTATAGGAAGGCTACAGACTTTTTTGAGTTAAATTTGTATCCAGCCAATTTGCCGAAGGTGTTTATCAGCTGTAGGAGTTCTCTGGTGGAATTTTGAGGGTCACTTATGTACACTATCATATCATCTGCAAATAGGGATAATTTGACTTCCTCCTTTCTCATTTGGATACCCTTGATCTCCTTTTGTTTTCTTATTGCTCTGGATAGAACTTCGAGTACTATATTGAATAGATATGGAGAGAGTGGGCTGCCTTGCCTTGTTCCCGATTTTAGAGGAATTTCCTTAAGTATCTCACCATTTACTTTGATTTTGGCTATTGGCTTGCTGAATATAGCCTTTATTATGTTGAGGAAAGTGCCTTGTATCCCCGATCTCTCTAAAAATTTAACATGAATCGGTGTTGGATTTTATCATATGCTTTCTCTGCATCTAAAGAGATTTTCATGTGGTTCTTTTTATTTTCAGTTTGTTTATATGGTGGATTACATTGATGGATTTCCGTATATTAAACCATCCCTGCATGTCTGGAATGAAGCCTACTTGGTCATGATGAATGATCTCTTTGATGTGTTCCTGTATTCGTTTTGCAAGAATTTTATTTAGTATTTTTGCATCGATGTTCATAAGAGAAATTGGTCTGAAATTCTCTTTCGTTGTTGAGTCTCTGTGAGGTTTGGGTACCAATGTGATTATAGCCTCATAGAATGAATTTGGTAATGTTCCATCTATTTCTATCTTTTGGAGTAGCTTGAAGAGTATCGGTATTAGCTCTTCTCTGAAGGTCTGGTAGAATTGTGCACTGAAACCATCTGGCCCTGGGCTTTTTTTTTTGGTTGGGAGACTAGCAATGATTGCTTCTATTTCTGTAGGGGAAATGAGACTATTTAGCTTGTTTATGTGTTCTTCACTCAACTTTGGCAAGAAAAATTGATCCAGAAAATCATCCATTTCCCTTAGATTTTTAAATTTTGTGGCATATATGCCTTCAAAGCGGGATCTTATGATTCTTTGTATTTCTTCAGTGTCTGTTGTTATGTCTCCCTTTTCATTTTTGATTTTGTTGATTTCAATACTGTCTCTCTGCCTTTTAGTTAGTTTGGCTAACGGTCTGTCTATCTTGTTGATTTTCTCAAAGAACCAGCTCTTGGTTTTGTTGATTCTTTGGACTGTTTTCTTAGTTTCTAATTTGTTAATTTCAGCGCTGAGTTTGATTATTTCCAGACGTCTACTCCTTTTGGGTGTTTCTGTTTCTTTTCTTTTCTTTTTTTTTTAGGGCTTCCCGTTGTGTCGTTAAGATACTTATGTGCGATGTTTCCAATCCCTATTTAAGGGCACTTAGTGCTATGAATTTTCCTCTTAACACTGCTTTCAATGTATCCCACAAATTTGGTATGTTGTTCCTTCATTTCATTGAATTTCAGAAACTCCTTGATTTCTTTCTTTATTTCTTCCCTGACCCATGTGTCATTTAGCAGAGAGTTGTTTAATTTCCATGTACATGTAGGCTTTTTGTTATTTCTGTTGTTGTTGAATTGCAGCCTAAGAGCATGGTGTTCTGATAGGATACAAGTTATTATTTCAATCCTCTTGTATCTGTTGAGGCCTGCTTTGTGACCTACGATGTGATCACTTTTGGAGAAGGTTCCAGGGGTGCAGAGAAGAAGGTATATTCTTTCTTGTTTGGGTGAAAGGTTCTGTAGATATCTGTTAGATCCATTTGACCCATGGCATTGGTTAATGATGTTATTTCTTCGCTTAGTTTCTGTTTCAATGACTTATCCTTCAGTGAGAGTGGGGTGTTGAAGTCCCCCACTATTATTGTGTGGGGATCGATGTGTGGTTTAAGCTTTTTTAGCAGATCTTTTACAAATGTGGGTGCCCTTCTATTGGGAGCATAGATGTTCAGAATTGTGATGTCATCTTGGTTGACTTTACCTTTGATGAGTATGAAGTGTCCTTCCTTATCCCTTTTGATTAATTTTGGTTGAAAGTCTATTTTGTTCGATATTAAAATGTCTATGTCTGCTTGCTTCTTGTGACCATTTGCTTGGAATATTTTTTTCCAACCTTTTACCCTGAGGTAATGCCTATCGTTATGGGTGAGATGTGTTTCTTAAATGCAGAAGAATGTCGGATCTTGTTTATGCATTCGTTCAGTTACTCTGTGTCTTTTTATTGGAGAATGGAGACCATTGATGTTGAGAGATATTAATGACCAGTGACTGTTAAGAGTCGTAATTTTGATGTTGTTTCCAGTTGAGTGTTTGTGTAGTTGTGTTTTTTCCATGGTATAATTATCTATTTCCTGAGTAGTTTTGGTTGTAGCTTGACCCTTTGGGATAGACTTTTCCTTCTAGTACCTTCTGTAAAGCTGGATTTGTGGATAGATACTGTTTGAATTTGTTTTTATCATGGAATATTTTGTTTTCTCCATCAATGGTTATTGACAGTTTTGCTGGGTAAAGTAGTCTGGCCTGGCATCTGTGCTCCCTTAGGGTTTGCAGGATCTCTGTCCAGGCTCTTCTTGCTTTTATGGTCTCTGCTGAGAAGTCTGGTGTAATTCTGATAGGTTTGCCATTGAATGTTATTTGGCCCTTTTCCCTTGCAGCTTTCACTATTTTTTCTTTGTTCTGTATGTTTTGTGTTTTGATTATTATGTGACGGGCAGTTTTTCTTTTCTGTTCAATTCTATTTGGTATTCTGTAGGCCTCTTGTATGTTTATAAGCATCTCTTTCTTTAGGTTGGGGAAATTTTCTTCTATAATTTTGTTGAGAATAGTTTCTGGGCCTTGGAGTCTGATATCTTCTCTTTCTTCAATGCCTATTATCCTCAGATTTCTTCTTTTCATGGTGTCCTGAATTTCTTGGATGTTTTGTGTCAGGAGTTTTCCAGATTTGGCATTTTCTTTAATGGTTGCTTCAAGATCTGTGATTGTATCTTCTAGACCTGAGATTTGGTCTTCCATCTCTTGGATTCTGTTAGACAAGCTCACCTCTGTGTTGCTTGCCTTCTCTGAGGACTCATGTCTGTGTGTTTATCATTGAATCCATTTTCGTCTTCAGATCTTGAACTGATTTTTTTTTTATTTCTTTCATCTGATTGTATATTCCTGAGTTTCTTTCGTTGCCTCTTTATAGGTCTTCAGAGCTTGAACTGCTTTATTGATTCCTTTATCTGGTTGTTTGCATTTTCCTGAAAATTTTCCAGTTCCAATTTATGTGCTTCTTTTATGTCTTTCATCTGTTTGGCTGTATCTTCCTGCATTTGATTACAAATTTTATTTGTTTCCTCCATTAGTATCCTCATTACTAAGGATTTGAGGTCATTTTCTTGTATTTCCATTGTATTTGTGTTCTCTGGGTTGTTTTCTTTGGGATAGCTGGAATCTGGAGAAGCCACGTTGTTTTGGGGTTTTTTGCATATGCTTTTATGCTGTCCTTTAGACATCTTGCCATCTCTGTTTTTGTTGGGTAGCTTTCAGAGTTGGATGGAGGGAGTCTGATGATAGATTCACTTGTTTTCTCATGATATCCCTAGGCTGGAAGCTCTGATGCTTCACTGGTGTGGATGGCAGGAGGCTAGCCCTGTCATTTTGGACTCTCACAGCCAGTGATCCTCAGCTCACCTGTGCTGTGGGTCATTCAATTATTCTGGGTCTCTGAATGAGCGTTGGGTCAGGCCAAGGTATCCACAGCCTTCTGGGTCCCATGCCAAGTCCAGCCAGGTGCTGAGCTCAGCTAGATTCTCAGGGCCTGAGTCGTCTGCCGAGCTCAGCTAGGGAATCTGGGTCCAAAATGCACATAGGGTCCAGCCAGAATTATTTGGGCTGGGACTGTGCACCAAGCTCAGCTATGGGCTTTTGGCCCAAAGTGTGTGCTGTGGTCAGTTATTGACTCAGGGCCCGAACTGTCCACCAAGCTCAGCCAGGAATTCTGGATTCAAACTGCACACTGTGTCCAACCAGAGTCTTTGAGCCGGGACTGTGCCAAAAGCTCAGCTAGAGTCTATGGTCCCAATCTTTCTGCCAAGCACAGTTAGGGACTCTGGCCCCAAACTGCACGCCTAGCACCACCCGAGTCTCTGGTGTGGAATTGTGCACCAAACTCAGCCAGGGACTCTGGACCCACACTACGCACTGAACTCAGCCCGGGACTCTGGGCCTAAACTGCGTGGAGAGTCCAGCCAGAGTCTTAGGGCTGCCAAGCCTATGTGCAAAGTCCAGCTAGACACTCTGGGCCGAATCTGCGTCAGCGCCTCAGAACTGCCTGCTGAGTTGAGCTAGTATCTTGGGCGGAACTGCTCACTGAGCTGAGCTAGCGCCTCTGGTGGAACTGAGTGCTCCGCCCAGCCTGTGTCACAGCAGGAGAACTGCGGCTGAGCTGAGCTAGCACTTCGGGTGGAACTGAGTGCTCTGCCCAGCCTGCGTCACAGCAAGGGAGCTGTGGCTGAACTGAGCTAGTGCCTCAGGCAGAATTGCTTGTTGAGCTGAGGCAGCGTCTCCAAGGCACTGTGCACTGATATGAACCCGGGACTCTGGGGCTGAAATGTCTGCCAAGTCCAGTTTGGTTCTCAAGGCACTGCGTGACCCAAATCCTGCCCAGAGTCTCCTCTCCCGCAGCAACTCCCACCAGCCACCATACCAAATGCTTCCACCGGAAGGCTCTGAGCTGCAAACCTCAGCCACCGCCGCTGCTGCCGCTGCTGCTGCTGCTGCCACCGCCGCTGCTGCCTCTGTGGCTGCTGCTCCAATCCGAGAAAATCCATGCTCCTCCCATGTGCAGGTGCATGCAGGTCCTCCGCACCCTGGTCCCTCCGATCTGTGGAGCCCTCCTGCTGCCGTTGTGTGGGGACCTCGGTGTTCCTGGCTCAGAAATCTATGCAATTCTCTGAATTGTTCACTGGAGCTTCCAAACAGGGTCCACACTGCTCGCTGCCATCTTGGATCCTAAAAATTAACTTGTATAACCTTCTTATACTAAACAGCCTACAATAGCACCCTCAAAGTTTTGGAAGTAAGCCTTATATTATAATTGAGTTATGTGGGTATAATACCTCATATTACAGTAGAAGTGTATATATATATATATATATATATATATATATATATATATGTATATATATATATGTATAATGTGTGAAGAATAATCTTACATTTGAATTCTATACCACTGTATCTTGAATTAAACCTATTTTGCATCTATATACAAAATTTTGTACCAGTGATTTAAAAATAACCTTGTGGGTGACAATCAAGGCATTAAGTTGAGGAGTAGATTCACTAATCTACTTTTTTTTCTGTCTTCCCTATATATTTCTATATTCCCCCTTCTTTCTTTCAACCCTATCTCCAAACCTAAGAATATAAAATAAAGGAAAATAGAGACATCACTGAGTTTAACTCTGTTTTCTCTCTAAATAAGACCAGTAATAACTTGTATCGAACGCCTATTGATAATAACTCTCTATATCCCAAGAAAGCAATCAAAACCCAACCCGACCCCCTTAGTAACAGGGGTTACTAAGTACTTAAGAATACACAATGTGTTTCATGTCATCATACTCCACCTTCACATGATGAAAAGGTCTTCACAATTAACATGACAACCATAGAATTGTATATTTTTACCCATTATTTTTTGTTCTGACATATTTTATACTGGATTTCTATTTATTATAAGTTTAACTATGTATTGTTTTGCCCTTAATTATAATTTGTCTTCAAAGGAAAACCTGTCAAAATGACTCCTTTCGAAGCTTCCTTTTTCACCAAGATCGCAACTGCTGCTATTTTTCTTCTGAATGAAAAATTTCCTTCTATGTGTTCCATGGTATTGCTCTCTTAAAATAGTTTCTTATAGTTTCACCAGATAAGCTTGCATTGGCTGAATGGTTCATCAGCACTTTCTCCTGCAGTGTAGTTTCCATGTTCAGATGTGTCCTATTAAAGTTATTTTTATAAAACCGAGTTTGTTTCTCGGTTTCTCTCATAACTCAGCTACCACACAAATAACTGAGACTCTATTCTATTATTTAAACAAGCTTTACCACACAAGAACTGAGCAATTATTACTCTATTCTTAACCCTCTAAGCTAATTTGGATTCCTTCCAGCTTACATACCAGAGATACTTGCAGATTGTAGCTTTTCCTATTCCAGCTCTCTCTCCTGGTCTCTCCTGGACATCTCTCATGGCTGAATCTCCTGTTTCCTCTTCTAAACACTCCCCTAGCTGGCAGGAAGTCCAGTCCCATTCTCTCCCTTGCTCAGCGATTGGCTGAAAGCACTTTATTGGCATATCAGGACAATCAACAATGCTTACACAACAATGAGACAGGAGATGCTCAGAACAAGGATTGCAACTGGATATGGGGCGTGCAGTGTTCAGTTGTGATTTTTGCCTTTGAAGCTCTTAAATTTGTTCTTGGCTTATATATTCAAACTTAAGTATCTTTGAGCTGTCACTCTACTTTCAATTGTTCCTAAAGTTTCAGGGTCTGAATTTTGTTTCTTAAAAGGTACCTGTTAATATTTCCAGTTCTACCCAATGGTGCTTTATTTAATTTTGAACTTTAGAACTTAATTTTAACTGGATTCTTGGATACTTCATTAGAGGTTTATATTTTTTTACTTTAGAAAATATTCCTCATTCACAAGTGCTTGGATAATTTTAATTTTCATTCAGGAATTGCAATTTTGCACATATAAATATATGCACTGAATATTGTGTATATGGATTCTTATTTCTAATACATTATATTTTCATGTCTTTTAGGTTTCTTAAAACATTTTTAGTCACATTGGTTTCTATCTGTGAGTTTTTTCTTGTTTTATCTCTGAGCACTTCTAGGTCAGTTACATGTTCCTACTGTCTTCAATTTTTCTAGGAGCCTATATGTTATATTTTATGTTCTTTCCAGTCAGAATTAATTCTTTTATACTTCATAAGAAAATCAAACCAATATGTGGAATCCTGTGTTATTTTCTACTTCATTACAGTTTTCTCACCAGGAGTTCTTTATCTGCCATCAATCATGTTCATTTAGTTTTCTTTGTAAAGCAATTCTGAATATTTTGCCAGCTCCTTTAACTCTTATTATTGAATAGTCTAAGTTGTTAGAAGTTCTGGAGACAGAGTAACAGGGGAAGTGTATCTAGCTAACTATATTGTGCAAGCAAAGAATCTTCCTTGCTCAATGTATTCAGAAATAGCTTGAAGCCTGTAAGGAAGGCTTGCACATAATGTTATTTGTATAAGATCCCCTCTGCATTTCTGAAATACAAATCCTCTTAGGGCAGGCCTTCCACACTTGCTTTGGAGGAACATTATAGCTCTTTCACTTTGATTTCTCATCTTTATGCAGCATGTTATCCCTCAGAAACCTGCAGGGCAGTGGCCATCTCCCCAGCTCCTGTCATCTGGGATGCTTTCATGTATCTGTGGCAGAGACTCAGCTGGTTTTCCTAGTTCTGCAGTTAAATTGGAGCCTGCCTTGAGATTTACTCTAGATCATGCTTATTCCTCTTTTCTTCAACATTTGTAGGGCATGAAATGGAAATGTTCACTCTAAAACAGACCAAAACAAAATCTTCATCATTGCATGAATTTGTTTATTCTGTTATAAATCAAATACATTGGTAAACTCATCATCTAAACATCATAGGACTGTCCCTGCCTATATTTTCAGATTATTTTAATTTTGACTCTTTGTCATATGCTCTAAAGAAACAAAATCACAATTAGGGCCCTTAATTTAGTGACAATAAAATGCAAGCAGTAAAATGTCTCAAGTGAATCACGAAACCATAAAGACACAGGCTAATATTCTCCAACTCAATCCCAAGCATCATGATCTGTTTCCCAAGGGAAGGCTCTCATCCTGATTCTAATCAGATGACTCCTTGCTAGGTGTTTTTGTGGTCAAAGCAGAAAAAGAAAATCGTGCTCCTGGCATCTTTTCTCACAAGTATACCACTCTCACCATGAGAGTTCGTGCTTTACATCATGTTGTCAAAACGTCTAACTGCTCCTCCAGCATCCCAGGCATCAGTATCTCACTAAAGAATAGCATCTTCCCCTGAGAGCAGATTAGTCCTAGAGCTAGCCCAAATTTTTATACTCCACATAGTTTCTGGCCTACTAAAGAGATTTGTTCCTTATCTATTAAATAGCACCAAAAAGAGAAAAGGATATAAAAAAAGAATGAGGAATAATTTTCTATAGAAAATCTTAACAAAATTTTATGATGGACAAAGTCACTTTATTGAATTCAAGGGACCCAGAATAACACTCAAAGCCACAAACAACCTATATTCATATGTTATTTTTAATTTATCTTTAATATTGTTTTTTAAACATTGGTTTTGATATTTTTGCTTCTTTCCTCAAATGATTAGTGTAACACACACGAGCGCACACATACACATGTATACACACACGTGCGCAAGCACGTGTGCTCATGTGCAAGCACACTGTATTGGGTCAGGAGTATGAAGCAAGACAGAGGGAGAAAGTACTGGAAGAGACAACTGGAATGGGGCAGGAAGCATCTCTGGGACAAGCTAGAAGTCTAGAGCAATGGAAGTTCTCAGGAACCATACTAGGTAATCCTAGCTAAGACTCTTAACAATGCATCATATGGAGCTTGACCCAGACATCTTTTGTAACCAGGCAAGAGTTCCAATGGAGGAATTGGGACACCAACCCAGGCACAAACTTCTAACCTACACTTTGTCCTGCCTACAAGATGTTCTGCGGTAAACATGGAACAGAAATTTAGGGAAAGGCCAACTCATGCCATGAGAGGGAGCCTGCCCTTGACACTGCTAATGATATTCCATATACTTGCAGACAAAAGCCTAGCTTAACCATTATCAGAGAGGCTTCATCCAGCAACTGATGGAAACAGATGTAGAGGCCCACAGGCAAGCATTAGGTAGATCTCTAAGAATCCTACTGAAGAAGGAGAAGAAAGAATATACAAGTCAATGGGGTCCAGGACACCACCAGAGAAACTACAGAATAAAGTAACCTGGGCCTATAAGTGTTCACAAAGACTGAACCTCCAAACAAGGTGCGTGCATGGGACTGACATAGTCCCTCTCAAGTTAATGTTACAGTGTGTAGATTGGTTTTCATGTAGCACACCTAACAGTGAAACAGAGGATAGCTCTGCCTCTGTTGCAGGCTTTTGAGACCCTTTCCTGTAACTGGGTTTCCTTGTCTAACCCCAGTAGGAGGAGAAGATGCACTTACTTTGACATGCCAAGGTTGGTTGATAGCCACGAGAGGCTTCTTCTTTTCTGAAGGGAAAGGGAGAAGGACTGAATGGGAATGGGGTGGAGGAAATGACCGGGAGTAGAGAAGGGATAGGAAACTGTGGTGGGGATGTAAAAGTAAATACAATAATTAATTAATTAATTATAAAAAGCTCCAAAAATAAAGATTAAATGTGTGTATTTTGTTTAAGTTGTAAAAGGTGATTAAGGTGATTATATGGGAAATTTAAGTCATAAAATGTTGGAAACATTGCTTTCTTAAAGGCGAGTTAAACTTAAAAATGATTACCCGATAAGGCAACAAACTGAGCTCATTCTTAGTTGTTTAAAAAAATCATTTGCTTCTGTCTTTCCATTTTTATTAATTTGTTTCTCTATTTTGTGTATATAGTTTATGTGTATGGCGGTTTTGGCTACATATATGCACCATATCTGTGAAATGAAATGCACATAGAATCCAGATGAGGGCACCAGATTCCCTGAAACTGGTATTAACAGGTGGTAGCTGTTTTGTTGTTGCTGGCACTGGAAGTGAGTCCTCTGGATGCTATTAAACACTGAATGATCTCTACATTGTTAGTAAATAGTTTTAAATGATCATAAGCCCAGTTGTTAACTAGGTGGTAAATTCAGAAGAAAGTTTTGCTTTTGAAGAAAAGAAGTACATTTTCTTTATTATTATTATTATTAATTTATTCAGATTACATCTCAATTGTTACGCCCTTGCTTGCCTCCTCTCATTCCTCCCTCCCTCCCTATTTCACCCTATTCCCCTCCACAAGATCTGTGAAAGAAGGGGACCTCCTCCCCGACCCTATGGTCACAGTCTATCAAGTCTCATCCTGGTAGCTTACCTATTCTTTCTCTGAGTGCCACCAGGCCTCCCCACCAAGGGGAAGTGGTCAAATATGGGGCACCAGAGTTCATGTCAGAGTCAGTCTCCACTCTCCACACAACTGTGGAGAATATCCTGTCTATTGGGTAGATCAGAGTAGGATTTCAATGTTTACTATTTGTATTGTCTTTGGTTAGTGCAATAGTTTGAGCAGACCACCCTGGGCCCCGATCTACCCATCAAGATGTTCTTCTTGTAGGTTTCTAGGACCCTCTGGATCCTTCTGTTTCATCATTCTTCCATGCTTCTCTCACATAGAGTTCCAGTAAGGAGGTCCCCGCATCTGTCCCAATCTCCTGGTAACTGAAGACTTTCATGGGACATTTCTTTTGGGTTAGTGTTAGACTATAAGTGAGTATATAACATGTGAGTCTTTCTGGGCCTGGGTTAACTCACTCAGTTTTTATCATTTCTAGAGAATTCTCAACAGAGGAATATTGAATGGCCAAGGAACAATTAAAGAAATGTTCAACGTCCTTAGTCATCAGAGAAATGAAAATCGAAAGGACTCTGAGATTCCATCTTACATCCATCAAAATGGCTAAGATAAAAAACTCAAGTTAAAGCACATGCAGGTGAGGATGTGGAGAAAGGGGAACACTCCTTCATTGTTGGTGGGAATGCAAACTGGTACAACCACTTTGGAAATCAATTTAGTGCTTTCTCAGAAAACTGGGAATAGGGCTACCTCAAGACCCAGGTGTCTACTCCTTGGAATAAACCCAGAAGATGCTCCACCACAGAACAAGGACCTGTGCTCAACCATGTTCATAATAGCCTTATTCATAATAGCCAGAACCTGGAAACAACCTAAATATACTTCAGCTGAAGAATGGATAAAGTAACTGTTGTACATTTACACTATGGAATACTACTTAGCATCTAAAAACAAGGAAATCCTGAAATTTGCAGGCAAATGGATGGAACAAGAAGTACATTTTCAAAAGAGCTGCTCCCACAATCCCATCTCTTAATAATGTCTCCATGGGAACTGAAGCTTGAATATGTCTATATGTATATGGTGAGTTGGGAGTTTGTGGACATCACTGTATAAGAAGATAAACTTATGCAAAGTTATTTGAGACTCTGCTTCAGAGCCTCTGTGCTGGCATAATTGGTTGACTAATGGAAACTACAGTAGGAAACAGCATAATCTGAACATATTTTAATAATCCTTGTCTTATCTCCTCCTTTCACATATGTGTACTAACATACCCCCTTTGAGGCCATTTCCTGTGTGGGCATACTTCAGTCTTGAGTTTCTCTTTGTTCATGAGCCCTGAATGAAATGACAGTGTCTGGGCCATAGATTCTTGCATGGTATTTAGATGCAAATCATTCCCATGGTGAATAACAGAGACTCCAGTAACTTGACAACTAAGTATAACCTAGATGGAGCTACTAGAGCAAGGGCCATGTTTAGTTAACAGTCATTCTGCTAGAATTGACACAGATGTGCCAGTCTCTAGTCAACTTATTTAGTTTAACATTTCTTTGTCTTGTCATATCTACACTACCACATCCTCACTGTGCAGATCAGCATTTTCAGTGCTAATGACTTTAGGTAGATATTGGTAGCTGAAGTGAAATAAGGCCATGGCTTAAACTCCTGAGATCATCTACCTTGGGTTCATTATTTAAAATCTTATTTCTGCTTAATAGGTAGTACAGCTGTAAGTCACTGTACTGTCTATCTGAAACCTGCCTGGTTAACAAGAAATGCTTACGTACTATTTTAAATCAGAACACTGTTTCTGTGTGCTACAGAAATGGTCCAACAACGAAGAATGCTTATTGTTCTTTTTTGCTTTGTTGAAGTTTACCGAATCCACAGTTGAAGGTTGGAAAATTAGATACTATTGAATAATTGTTTCTTCCTGTGGATAAACACAGGGTATCTCTATTCATATTTTAACTGATTAAAAACCTGTTTTAGTAAAATAATTTGACAGCATTCTTACTTACATATTTTAAATATTTAAATGGTGTTTTATAACTCTTTCAAGGAATGATAATATTTAGTATGAGACTATTTTGTTGTTTCATTGTGTCTTTTGAGCAATGTGTTAAGGAAACCATGATTGTATTTTAAGTAAGCTTTCTGAGAGATGAAATAGAAAAAAGTCTTTTGAGGTTAGTGAATTCTTGAGAAAAACAAATACTGCAAGAATTCCAATATAGATGAAAAGTAGAGTGAGAATTTAGACATCAGAAAATGGCCATAGATTCATAGATTCATACATACAGCTTTTGAAGCTCATTTGAGGATTTTGATTCTTCTCTACTATGGGCATTTACCACACAGTGCAATGGAGATTATTACATAATTCAGATAATACATCAACACTATGTTGTCAGTTCTCTCATGAATATACTTAGGAAAGCAAACATGGATGCACCATAGAGCAGAAAGAAGAGTTAATGACCTATAGCTATGATCTCAGTGTGTTGATAAAGCTTCAACTGGGCAAAATGAAGAGACAGCAATTGTATGAATACAAATATACTTAGAGGTTCCTAGTGAAATATTGGCCTTCTGGTATTCATATAATGGAGATTCCCGTTGTCCAAATCCCTCTGGAGTCCTTCAAGCAGTCTATCTCAATCTGAGACACATAAGATATAGTTTTTGCTTTGATGCTTTGAGAACTAAAACTCAACAAGTTCAAAGTAACTGTTGGAAAGTTATGATTAACTTGTGAGTTTGGAAGAAATATTAAGGATAAATAGATATATCTGTTCCCACCACTATTCTAATATGGTATTTATTTTCCCTCAAACATGTTTATATCAATGATAATCAGAAACTTCCCACTTTCTCATGTTCAACTGCACTTCCTGCTTCCAGCAGCTTCTCTTTAGTCTGCCTTTGCCAAAACAAAGTTCAGAATTAAAAAAAATTCTTCTGGTCATTTTATCTTAGGTTTCATCTCTATTGATAATTATGCAACTTTGTAGTTTTCTTTCTCTCCTTATTTCTGTCTCTATCTCTCAATATATCATGTCATACTGTCTTGTTGTGGCTTTAAAAATAACTTATAGCATGTTAAAAACATAAAATTATTTCTATTTGTTTCAGAAATAAAGAATATTTTCATGATAAGGACAATTAATGAATTTCTTTCAAATCCCAACTTCTGCCTTTCTTCCAAATACACGTTCAAAAGATAATACATTTCTAACATGGAAATGAATGCATAGTATAGCATGCCTTCATTGTCCTATATTTTTATTCCTTGGCATAAAGGAGATGAAATATGAATATTTTATGTTTGGTGGGCAATTTATGCACATTGAACAGCTTAGTTTCCTGATCACTTGAAATCTAAAATTCTGGACATTGTAACTGTTAAAGTCTATTTCATCCTTTTTAGCCTCATTGACATTTACATTTTCTATATTCTGCCAAAAAAGAAGAGAATGGAAACTGGAAATGAAAAAGGAAGAGAAAGATGAAGTTATTCAGTTAGAGAGGCATTAATTCAGTGTTCCCTGGTCTGGCTACACTGGCAGACACCAGAGTGAGTCACATGTTTAGAATATACAGACATAATTGAGAAATTTAAAATACTTTTAACTCTTATACTCCCATAGCAAAATTAACCAAACCTCAGTGTGGAAGGGACATGGTTATCTCCATAAGGGACAGGTAGTGTGTCAGTCCCCTAAGTAATGAATCATATTCACGTTTTCAAAGTGTTCAAGTGAATTTGTGAGGTCTGGTCAGCTGGAAGGCCATTTGGATTGATCAACCATATTCACACAATTGGAGCATACTAAGTGGGTGAAAATGCAGAAGATGGGAAATCTAACAGGGATAATAACTGTGCATACAGCCTGGAATCTGAAGGGCTTGTGTAAATACCACATTATCTATTGTGAGCTAGGAAAAAAAAGTACTGGGCTTTGGTTGCAAAATGGGTCACAGTGTGAATCATTGAGGAAACCTCAGTGAGTTGAATAAAAAAATGTTTACGGATTGGATTTATGAAGCTCGCTAAGAAGTTACAACCTGAAAAACCATTTGCTTGATAGAATAGTAAATTTGACCAGGGTGTTTAACTGAAGGGTCGGGTTACTTTCATAGATTGACTGCACACTATTGTTTTGTTAATAGATGCTCATTTTGTTCCTGTGAGAAGGAAGCAAAATGGTGCATATACAAGCAAAGAGCACAGATGTGATTATTATACATTTGAAAACATACCATGTTTTTCAAAGGATTAAAAAAAAAGAATAGATAAAACGTGATATACTGAAGGTGAGGCTAGAGTGTATTTACTCTGATATTTCAAGTTAAAATGAGATTGCATGTAAGGTGAAAACCATTAGAAAAATACCATAACTTAGTATTTTCTTTTCACAAAATTTGATTGATAAAATAATATTTAAGTTTTACTGTACAATAACAGAAGTCCAAATATAGTTCACTTACCCTTTCAGAAGTTAAATGCTAGTAAATCCGTCAAAAGTGAAAACAAAAAGGAGGATATGTGGACATACTTGAAAAAGGGCTATTGGGGCTCGCAGTCAGGCACAGCTTCTAAGGAAGCAGTAGGGCAGAGGGTGCCTAGAGATGAGCATCCATTGACCAGTGAGGACATGGCATGGAGGAACCTTATTGGTCACCCAAACCATATAACCTACTGTCTCTTCCTGGATAAAGGATAGAGGATTCTCCAGCAGTCACTCACCCTCAGTTCACTTTGCTGGATTCCCAGTGTTCCTGTGGTGACTCCCCCCTGTATACCCCCTCATCCTGAACCCCATGCCCTTATTATGGCCTGGGACTTTGGGAAGAGGAACAATAGGAAAGAACCATGTTAGGATAAGGAAAAAATCCTTAAAAACAGGAATTCATTTTTAAATAAATTTATTATAATTTATTCATATTACATCCTGATTGTTATCCCCTCACTTGTATCTTCCCATTCCCATCCTCCTTTCCTATACCCCTTCCCTAGTCCTCTGACAGAATGGGACCTCCTCCTCCACCACATAACCACAGCCTATCAGGATAGCCTGTTTCCCCTTCCTCTGTGTGCTAGCAGGCCTCTGCATGAAGAGGAATAATTCAAACTGGGGGCACCAGAGTTCATGTCAGAGGCAGTCCCTGCTCTCCCCACAACTGTGGATAATGAGCTGTTCATTGGGTATATCTGAAAAGGGGGTCTAGGTTTACTGCATGCTCTGTTCTTTGTTGGTATAACTGAGCAGGCTCCCCTGGGTCCAGATCTGCTGTCCTTGATGGTCTCCTTGTGTAGCTCCTGAACTCTTTTGGCCCTTCCATCCCCCTATCCTTCTATACCACTCTCGCCTGGAGTCCAGAAGTGAGTCCCAGCATTTGTCTCAAGCCCCTGCTGAGTAGAGTCTCTCAGAGGGCATCTATGTTGGGCTTATATACACTTATAAGTGAGTATATACATGCATTTCTTTCTGGGTTTGGATTATTTAGCTCAGGATGATAATTGCTAGTTCCCTCCATTTGCCTGCAAATCTCAGGATTTCCTTGTTTTTAAATAGCTGAGTAGTATTTAATTGTGTAAATGTACCACAGTTTCTTTACCCATTCTTCAGTTGAGGGACATCTAGGTTGTTTCCAGATTCTGTCAATTATGAATAAAGCTGCTATGAACATAGTTGAGCAAATGTCTTGGTTGTATGGTGAAGCATCTTTAGAGTATATATATGCTCAGGAGTGGTATAGCTGGGTTTTGAGAAAGTACTATTCCCTGAGAGGGCAACAGATTGATTTCCAAAGTGTTTGTACAAATTTGCACTCCCATCATCAATGGAGGACTGTTTTCCTTTCTCCACATCCTAACCAGCATGTGCTGTTGCTTGAAGTTTTGATCTTATTATTCATATAGGTGTAAGATGGAATCTCAGAGTCATTTTGATTTGCATTTTCCTGATGACTAATTCATCAGAATTTTTCTTAGTATGTCAAACATTGTCCATTTATTTATTGAACAAATAGTTATTTATCTAAATATTCACCAGCAAGAGGTGGGGAAATATTAAGCCAAACTCTTAGTGCTCCTGAGGTTAAGTGTCTTCCATGATTTCAGTGGGATAGGAGGAGATTTTAAGAATGTCATACATAGATAGCAGCTTAACTGCAAAGTACTGGTAATAACAGAGTGGGAGTAAAGAACACAGTTTTGGAAAAGGCCATCTAAGAGACTTGACATTTAAGCAAAAACTAAAGATAACAGACACAATCCAGGAAAAATAGATTTTAGGGTCCAGAAAAGATTAGAACTGTGGAGCCCCTGTTTAAAACTATTACAAATGTCAGTAGAGTAATTAACTACACTGAAACGTCTCTGAAAGGCTCAGAGACTGACTTATGTTTGAATTTTTGGATTTCACAAAGACATTTATACTAATGTATTGTTCACTTTTCTGTTGATATGATAAAACAGTATCAATAGACAGTTTAGCCTTTGTAAGTGTAAGGTATAATCTCCAGGTAATTTTAATTTGGAAGGTTGCAGAAACAAATGACAAATGCTGTCAAGATTATGAGGAAAGGTGAAGGCATAAGTTTAATCTGTAACTCAAATCCTGTTTCTGTAATCCCTGTATCTGGTTGCAACCCTTGTTCTGAGAATCCCTGTCTCAATGTTGTATAAACACTGCTCCTCAGTTGTCTCCTGGTATTCCAATAAGGCAGCTTACAGCCTCTCACTGAGCAGAGGAGAGAATAGAGCTGGACTTAGTGCCAACCAGGGGAGGAGGATTTAGAAGATGAAGTAGGCACAGTCAGATGTCCAAGACAGAGGAGGAGAGAGAGAGAGCTCAGCAGAGAAAGCTACAAAGTTCAAGTATCTTTGGGATGTACCTGGGAGGAAACCAAATTAGCTTATGGGCCTAAGAATAGAGTAATAGCTGCTCAGTTATTATGCTGTGACACTTATTAATAAATAAATATAAGAGTCTCAGTTATTTGTGTGATAGTCAGGTTAAGAGAGAAACAGAGAAACAAAAACAATTTTATAAAAATAACTGTAACACAAGGGTAACTCACTTTCACTGCTGCAAACTGGTGCAGCCATTATGGAAATCAGTGTGGATGTTCCTCAATAATCTGAAAATAGTTCTGCCACATGACCCAGCTGTACATCTCAGGCATATATCCAAAAGGCTCGATAGCCTACTAGAGAGATACTTTCTCACCTCTGGTCATTTTTTCTCTATCAACAATTGACAGGAAAGAGATACAGCTTAAGTGTCTATCAACTAATTACTTGTAGTTAAATTGTGGCATATTTCACAGTTACACAATGGAGTATTATTCAACCATTAAGAAAAATTGTAATTGGAGATAACTGGAACAGAAACAATCTTACTGAGTGAAGGAATTCAGACACAAAAAGAAATACTTCACACATATTGTGTGATGTCAGCTTTGAATCTTTTCATACTTGTGTTTCATTTGGAATACCCACAGAGGTTAGAAAACTACTAAGAGTCCAGGAGAAGGGGCTTTCAAGGAAATGGAGGTAGAGCACACTGGTATATATGGTTAAAATACAAGGATGAAACAAGGAATGGATGCATTATTATTGGCTTAGATGCCATTCTTTGCTGTATGGATTAGCCAATAATAATACATCCATAAAATGCCATTCTGCTTGGCAGAAAACAGTAATGACTTATTGATTTATCAAAGCTTCATCTTAGCTTCACTTTCCTATGAGAAATAAGACATAAAAAGTAAATTTTTTTATTAAATTCCCAGTATCATAGGAAAGTAAAATATACAGGGAAAGTTATAGTTCTGTGGCTACTAGAAATTGAATTAATGCTTAATTAAAATGCAAGAATATGGAGAAATAGTCATTGTGATAGAATGGTGCTAATACCTAACTGTGCATTTGCCAAAACCAATGCAAGGCTATGAAGAGTGAATTTTAATATAGATAAATGTTAGAAAATTACAAACTATCTAGAAGAAATATTAAACAAAATACCAATCCTTGGCATAGAAATAAATGTATTGAAGTAAAGAAGAAATTATACTAATTTAGGGATTTACAAGTTGTGTAGGATGCATTAAGACTAAATTTGAAAGGTAAAGCTGCACACAAAATCTGTACTCAGGTAGATAGATTTGGTCTGTCTGGAACTAAGAATGGAAAGACATGAAACCACTTGTTATATGTACAGTGATTGATCAACAAAGTGAATATATTGAACATAACAAGGGCAAGCTTTCTTGATCTTAGATATAACAGATTTAAAAAAGGAGTAAAATGAAATGAATAAACCAAGTAATTTAGAAATAGAGTTAGAATTCACTGCAAGTTTGTAATTTTGACCATAAGCAGTGTCTTCACAGCCAAAAAAAAATCAGCAAAATGAGTCAGCCTGAAGAATAGAAGAAAATATTTGATAGCTATGCATATAAAAGTGGATTAAAATAAAGAATCTATAACAAGTTACAAAAATTAAACACCAAAAATCCCATTCAATCAATAATTGGACTAATTAGTATAAACAGCTCTCAACAAAAGAAATACAAACCAGACCATGCCCCGACAGCAAACAATCAATAAATATTTTAGAAATTATTTAATACCCTTGGCCATCAGGGAAATAAAAACCAAAATTGCTTTGAGAGTCCATCTTATTCCAATCAAAATATCTACTATCAAGATAACAAAGAAACTCTGATGAAGATATAAGGAAAATGGGCAGTTACAAACTACCTCCCATGAAAAACTAAAACTATAACTACCACACAGTCTAGCTGTAGCACTCTGTGGCACATACCTGAAGGATTTAAAGTCAGCACACTGCAGAGATACTTGCAAACCCATGTTTATTGCTGCACAATTCATGAAAGCCAATATATGAAACTAACCTGTAAGTATGCTAGAGGATAAATGGATGAAGATAATATGACACATACAGAGAATGCAATTTTATTTGGCCATAAAGTAGAGGAATCATGACATTCATAGGAATTTAAGAAGAGTGTGTTAAGCAAACCTGCCAGATTCAGAACGACTAATATAACAGATTTTCTCTCATTTATGCTGTCACAATTAAAGCTTCTATTGTTGTGATAACATACTGTGTATGACCTAAGGTAACTTTCAGAAGAAGGAGTTTATTTCACCTTACAGTTATAAGTTATCACAGAGGGAGTCCAAAGCAGCAAGTCAGAGCAGAAACCTAGAGGGAGGCCATAAAGGATTGCTACTTACTGGCTTGCTTCTTTGTGTCTTGCCCAGCTTGCTTTCTTATAGCACACAAGTCCAAGTCCACCAGCCCAGGAATGATACCATGTGCAATGGATGGGGTGGGGTCTCACCCATATCAATCTTCAACCAGGAAAATTCTCTGTAGACTTACCTATGAGCAAATATTTAAAAAGACATTCTCAACTCAGAGTCCCTCTTCCGAAATGACTCTAGCTAATTTAAGTTGACATAAAACTAGTCAGCACATATAAAATCTACATACCCATAATACCTACACACACACACACACACACACACACACACACACACACACTTATTCTTTTATACTTTTCCTCAACAAAAATTTTTTTCTTTTTCCCAGATGCCCTTATTATTTTCATATCTTCTTCATTTTTCCCAGTGTATTTAATTAGATCAGCCAGGGCTGTAAAGGTATCTTGTCATGCTAATTTGATAATCTGAGTACAATTTCAGAAAAAGCATGTAAAAGTCGAAGGAGCTAAGCCACACCACAATGCTATAGTGTAGGTATTATGGTTTGGTTTGGTTTGGTTCTTTTGCTTGAGTTGGGGCAATGTTCCAGTGACCACATCACTAAGGAATATGATTTCTACCTCTTAACTATCTATCCCTTTCCTATCCATGGTGGCCTAATTGTCAGGTACCTATTATGCAAGCGAGGATTGATCTGCATTGTCTCATCCTGCCTATTACAGCATTTTCCAACTGAAGATATGCTTAGGGAATAAACGTTGGTAAAACAAAAATATTGCAGAGTTCTATAAAAGGATACTAATACTAGTAGACAAATTTGTAGGGAAACTTTAATATTTATGAATTATAAAAGACAAATGTTGACTTCCCTGGAGAAAGCAAGCAGATCCTCCCTAAGATTAACACCATCGCATTATGTCACAGACCTCCCTGATGAATGCACCAAGCAAGTTAATAGCTTTTGTCATATCCTTGGCCCAAATGATAAATCTAGACACAGCAAAAAATGGTAACGCAAATCAAAGGCCAGCCTTTAATTTACATATTAACCAATGACTCCTCAAAACATCTGCTGCATGGCAATATAAGGAAAGACACAGCAATTTCACAAGATGTAAAATGAAAAACCAACTATGATATTGGGGGTTAACTTATTTGACATTATTATTCAATAACATGCATATTGCATTTCACAAAACATACTTTTAATATCTTAAAAAAACAACAACTGGGAAAAAGTGGTAGGATATAAATAAAGTCTTTGATTTTTTATTGTCTGCTGTGCTTTAAATATTTTTTCTCTTCAAAATTGAAGTTGAAACTTAATTCTCATTATGCTGGTGATAACGGAGGGGCCCTTCTCCAAGACAGCTGTACTGTGGGCAATGCTCTGTAACGCTCTCTTAGGTGCTTTCCACCTTCCCTCCTTTTTCTTGTGAGGGGCCATTTTGCAAACACCCAATGAACACCCATCCTCTAGACCAGGAAAAATGCCCTCTTCTTTCCATTTCTCCTCTTTCATTCTACAGAGTAAAATTGTGACTTCGGAGCACGTTTGTCTCATTCTTAACTTTTCCTTGACATTGTAATTATCACTTTTGTATTACACTCTAACAAAGTTACTCAACTTGAATGTAAGTAGATAATTTAGGATTTTGTTCACTTATGCAGGCTATCTATTAAGCCTCAAAATGCTCCTTTCAGTTCAGCAATGAAATATTATTTTCTGTGGCAGCCTAATCTTGTAGCATGATTGTGACATTATTACTTATGATCTTTGATGATATTCTTCTTCTTTTAATATTCCAGTGTCTTAGATATCTGTGGTTGTCGTAAAACGCCATGACAAAACGCAACTTGAGGAGGAAATGGTTTATTTCTCTTATTGTTTCCTGTCACAGTTCACCAACAAAGGAAGTTGGGGCAGGAACTTGAACTGGAAAGGAGTTTGCATCAAGACCTAATTCACGGGCCGTAGAGGACTGTTGCTTACTGACTTGTTTTCCATGACTTGCTCAGCCTGCTTTTTTATAGTATCTGGAATCACCTGCTGCCAGGAGGCATCACACACCATGGATTGAGCCCTCCCACATCACTGATTAATTAAGAAAATTACCTACAGAGTTGCCCATTTGGGTTCCTGCTCTCCGGTGACTATAGCCTGGACAAAAAGCTATGAAACGAGCTAGCACAGTCTCGTAGTTGGTCCTTTAAATTTTGTTTCAGAGATGCTGTTCTGATGGTTACAGATTTCTCCATCCTAGTCTTCACTTTTGACTTTGCCAATATAAACACATATTTGCTTCTTGATTTTTCCATGGTCATTGTAGCTTATTGTTAGAGTGAGGTCAAATGTGAACTCTGAGGAGAGAGTGACCTTGGAACACTCAGCCTTAAATGGGATGTCCATATCAAGTTCCTTCTCTCAGGGCTCAGGGAACCCAGTGGAAGTGGAGACAGATAGAGTGCAAAAGTCAAAGGGGATAGAAGACTCCAAGGAAACAAGTCCCTCTAAATCAATAGAATCTACAACGCACATATGAACTCATAGAAACCTAGGCAGGTTGCACAGTCGGCACAAGGTGAGGTCCTAGAGCTGAGTGAGGAAGTGCCACATGTCCCCAACGGTGAATGCAAAGCCATCTCCATTTGGTTACCACTTGCAAATGAAAACTTTAAGTTTTCACTCATGGGGCCTCACTGGAATACTATTTTTAATGGTAGGCTGTATGCCCAATCGTAGAAAGCTAATGGTAAATAATCTCAACAGTATCTTTGGAGGTTCCTTGTCTCTGTAGGGATTTTCCTTTAAAAAATATCATTTTAATTTTATTTTAATTTTTGCTTTATTTTTATATATTGTTTTACTATATAGGTCTTTTGCATATAAAGTATTGTTTCCAGTTTAATATTCTTATGGGATTCCTACATGTGCAAACACCGATTGATTTTTTTTGTCTATGTTTGTTTATCTTTTCGCTTTTTCTTGAGCTCTTTTCCTTATTGTTTTGGTTTTTATACTACTCTGAATTTTTCATTTTGTTTCAGTTTGTGAATTATGTTATCATATAGTATTATATTAATTGATTGTTAAAATTATGCTTAAAAGTCTGCTAGCTTTCTAATAACAGAGAAAAAGAAAGTAGATCTGGATGTGATGGGAGATGAGGTGGAACTAGGAGGAATGAGTGGGGCACTGTAATCAGGATACATTATGTGTAAAAATCTATTTTAAATAAAAGGAAAATAACAAAAACTAAACTTTGGCAATTTTATGTCATTTTGTTCAATACTTCTTTAATCATATTCTTCCTTATAATATTACAATTTGTATATATTTTCCTATTTTACCTAACTTATAAAATAGTAAACAAAATGCTTTCATTGCTAAAACCACTATATTACTCTTTTGTTATTATTATTTTTCACCTGAGTCATTCTCAAAAATGCACCTCAAAAGAGCAGTGTCACTCCCTTCAATGTATCTGTGAGAATAAGTCCAGTTAGACATATTTAAAATATGGCACTTCTACATTTAAAATAAGGTCGTCCTAAGATAAAATGATTGATAGTTTTGATGAGATAACTTACATCTGAGTAGTGACAGTCACAGAGATATATTCATACCTTCCTCTATCCCAAACTGTGCTATCTTCCAAAATGCATCTGCACCTATGGGTTCCCTAACACATCGCGGTTGTAAGTTTCAGGAGATTCTGCTTCTGTGAGATATTATAAGGCTGCTGGCTCTGGCTTCCAGAGGACTTTAGAGAACAGAAGACAACTGAATCACATTAGCTATCCAAGTCATAGCTTACAGCTACCACAAGCAAATCCATGGCAGCACTCACCTGAGGATGTGATCTTCTTTCCTTTGAATGTCAGATGATACTGCCTAGGCAATATGGAAGAAATCCTTTTCAGAACAACAACACTTATTATTACAGCATTTCAATTATATATTTTTCTTTTTCTTATAAAAGTGACTAAGTTTCTAGTGGAAAACAGTTTGAGATTCGGGATTCTTGATAGAGCCTTGTATGCCAGCACTGGATCCTGCCTCCACTTTCATTCATCTTTACCCACCCTCCCTTTTTTTTTTTTACTCAATGAATTATTTATTTATTTATTTATTTATTTATTTATTTATTTATTTATTCTTATTACATCTCAATGGTTATCCCATCCCTTGTATCCTCCCATTCTTCCCTCCCTCCCATTTTCCCCTTATTCCCCTCCCTATAACTGTTCCTGAGGGGGATTACCTCCCCCTGTATACTCTCATAGGGTATCAAGTCTCTTCTTGGTAACCTGCTATCCTTCATCTGAGTGCCACCAGGTCTCCCCCTCCAGGGGACATAGTCAAATATGAGGCACCAGAGTACGTGAGAAAGTCATATCTCTCTCTCCACTCAACTGTGGAGAATGTTCTGTCCATTGGCTAGGTCTGGGTAGGGCTTTAAAGTTTACGGCCTGTATTGTCCTTGGCTGGTGCCTTAGTTTGAGCGGGACCCCTGGGCCCAAATCTGCCTATCATAATGTTCTACTTATAGGTTTCTAGGACCCTCTGGATCCTTCTACTTTGCTATTCTCCCATGCTTCTCTCCTCTAGAGTCCCAATAGGATGTCCTCCCCTCTGTCCCAGTTTCCTGGGAAGTGATAAACACCTTCAGCAAATTGGCTGGATACAAAATTAACTCGAAAAAGTCTGTAGCCTTCCTATACACAAATGACAAGCTTGCAGAGGAAGAAATTAGGAAAACCACACCCTTCACATTAGCCGCAAGCAATATAAAATATTTAGGAGTTACTCTAACTAAGCAAGTGAAGGACTTATTTGAAAAAAATTTCAAAACTCTGAAGAAAGAGATTGAAAATGGCATGAAAAGATCTTTCTTGCTGATGGATCAGGAGAATTAACATAGTAAAAAATGGCCATTCTACCAAAAGCAATCTACAGAATCAATGCAATCCCTATCAAAATACCTATACAATTTTTAAAAGAAATTGAAAGTTCAATTCTGAACTTCATATGGAAAAGCAAAAAACCCAAAATAGCTAAAACAACCTTGTCCAACAAAAGGTGCTCCAGAGGAATCTCCATACCTGATCTCAAACTGTACTATAAAGCAATAGTAATTAAAACAGCATGACACTGGCACAGCTACAGGCTGGTTGATCAGTGGAATAGAATCGAAGACCCAGAAATGAATCCACACACATATGGTCACTTGATTTTTGACAAAGAAGCCAAATCCATTCAATGGAAAAAGGATAGCATCTTCAATAAATGGTTCTGGTCTAACTGGAGGTCTATGTGTAAAAAAATGCAACTGGACGCATATTTGTCACCATGCACAAAACTCAAATCCAAGTGGTTTAAAGACCTCAACATAAAACCAGAGATACTAAGTCACTTAGAAGAAATAGTGGGGAAGAACCTGGTACCCCCTTTTTATCCCCCTATCCCTTTCCTTCCTTCCTATGCTATGCATTTTAAATGGACAATTTTTAGTTTGTTTTAATTTGATTTTTTGACAGAATGTTATTGTGTAACTTAAGCCGTCCCCAGACTCATGGTAATCCTAAGTTAGACCTTGTCAGTGCTGGAATTTTTTTTTAATGATTGAAAAAAAGAAAAAGAAAAAGAAAAGAAAGGAAAGAAAGAAAAAGCAAGAGCAATGCCAGCACTGCCACTGCTGCTGCTGCTGCTGCTGCTGCTTCTCCTGTCTCTTCTGCTGTGGCTCCTGCCATCTGTGCTGCTGTAGATGATTTTGCTGCTACAACACCTGTTTATTCAGGGACAGGCAGACTGAATTTATGGAAGCTTGAGGCCTTTACAAGTTTGAAGTTCTTGTCAAAGAAATGAATAACCATGGCATTTAGGCATTTAAGAACATCAGCATACATTTACGATAAGACAGAAGATAAAACGAATACTAAGACTTCACTTTTGCATTTGTGCCATGTCTCCCCTTTTTTATGATACTCTATTTTACCTATAGAGTTACTTCAGTTGAAGCAAATCCCATGGTATGAGTTCAGCAGGAGGGGTGTAATGTGAACTATTTTGTAGGCAGCAACTCACAGGCTTCAAACAGCCATTTGTTTGAATGCCTACACTACTTGAATGCTTTTACACTATTGTGGTAACTTTTTACACAGGGCCTTGTCACAAGTGTGCTAGACTTAAATGTCATATTAGTGTAATGTCATTGATAGACCTAGGGGGCTTGAGAAAAACCTGACTGTGTTGAGAAAACTTCTAAATGCACAACTGTGTGTTTCCCTGAAATAATGCTCGGGGGTGGCTTTTGTGGATACTATGGAGAGGAAGCAAAGGAAATTCACTCCAAGGTTGTTATTACAGGTGGGCAGCCTGATCCCAACTGTGGATCAACTGTCAACAGATGTAATTATGCTGTTCAAGTACAGCACTCTTGCCCACTAACAGCGCATATTTTCACTGTTCTGAACTCTTGATTAACATTGTGTTTACAAACAGCTTCTCAGGAGGCAATTCCTGAGGGCCCATGAAAGTTGAATTCCTGAAAAGAATGTGGAAAGTGTGTGTGTGTGTGTGTGTGTGTGTGTGTGTGTGTGTGTGTGTGTATCTATGTGTGAAAATGATGACATACATGCATAAATATTCTAGTATTATATTTCTGCATCCCCTCTTAGCCTGAAATTCATGGTGATCCAGAAACATTTTTGAGACCTACAGGCTTTATTATCCTATGCTAACATGGCAAAAGCTTCATAAGCAGTTCTATAACCAAAGAAATAGTTGTTATTTGTGACACCACAGGAACTCAATTATGCCTCTAAATGTTGAATCTCAGAGGTGTTGCTTGTTTCTACTCTGTATTTTAGAAAATTAGATTATGATTCATAACTATTGTGATACTGTTACAAAGAAAAAGAGGTCTCCTCAACAAATGTTTATGTCATTAAAATAAATCATACTTTGACTAAAGCCACAGTTATAAAGAAGCAGAGGCTTTGTGGTGCACTACACCACTTGATGTTTACAGATAACAATAATCTACCAGAAAGAAAAGCTAGAAGACAAAATTCATCATAATGGGATTACAATAATTACTGATGTTATTGAGTTACGTATGTTGAACTATAATTCCAGCATCAAAAATATTTACGTACACTAATCAAAAATTATGTTCCCTTGTTAATATATGCATTTATATATAAGTAAGAATAAATCCGATTCAAGAAGAAAAATTCAATAATTAAATAAAAATATTTTACTAACGACCTCCAACAAAGCCTTTCTCTAGATTTTTGTGTTTCTTAAACACACACACACACACACACACACACACACACACACACACACACACACACACAGAAATAGAAGTCTTGATTAATAAAACAGTGCCCAAAACTGCTAGATGTGGTTTAGTATATAGTAAAAGTTAAAGTTAATATAAAATGAAAAATTAAAGAGTAGAGTATTGAGATAAAGAAACCAAATCATTGATTGTAACTGAGTTGGTTTAATTCCTTTTAATAGCACAAGGACCTAGCCCTGAGAAAGGCAATTATTGGAGTAAACCAGAACAAGATGCAGTGACAAAAGTCAGCAAGATAGATGCTAGAAAAACAAATAAATGAATCAATTTCATTATCTCCTTATAAAAAAACACAACAGAAACAATGATCTTATATGTATGGGAGACTGAGATACAGTGATTGAAGTTAAGCTTGAGGGAAGCTTAAAGCACACCTACCTAACTTATAAGGGAATCTAGAGAAAGTCCTTTGGTTTTAGATAAGGAAATTCACACTACTGTTATTGTCTCTTAATTGACTCCTGTCTTTCAGGGCTTTCCCTCCTAATATCAAATACTAAGATTATTGAAAATATGACATCAAGTTAGCTGTGAAATTAACTGTAAAAAGACCAAGGATTGACACAAAGGATTTTTACTGTTTCTTTTAACTTAAAAAAGTGACATACAGGTTAACAAGTAACTTTAAGTTAGCCACAGGTCAACAGAGCAAGCATCTGTGAAACGCTGTTATGGCAGAACAATGAAAAGGTAAAGATTAGACCTATGCCTGCCCCTGAAAATAGAATAAACAAAATGAATTTCTAAAGAAAAAAGTGTATATACAACAGAATAGGAAGCTTTGCTCACCGAAACACATACTTCTAGAAACCATAGACAAGCCCCCAAAGGTTGGCAATCTTAATACCTGATGAGTTGAATGTGACAAAAATATTTCCAGGAGCAAATTTCATCCTTATTGTCTCAACACTTTATCCATTTATTACAGAAATGAGCATTATTTCTGTACTTTAAAAAATGGAAGTGCTATTTCAAAATAAAAGTTGCACAATTATGTGAAAGCTATGTCAAACAACAAGAAATCTGCTAGTTGTTCTCAAGCTTGTAGCTGTTAGTTACAGAGTCTCAGTAACAGCAACAGCAAGCTACTCCTTGGGGGATTCCCTCTATTCATGGGCAAAGCTTCATTTTTAAATTTTATACTTATATTTCATCTTCTTGTAAAACACTGATTTCTTTTTTTTAATTTTTATTAATTTATTCTTGCTACATCTCAATGGTTATCCCATCCCTTGTATCCTCCCATTCTTCCCTCCCTCCCATTTTCCCCTTATTCCCCTCCCCTATGACTGTTCCTGAGGGGGATTACCTCCCCGTGTATATGCTTATAGGGTATCAAGTCTCTTCTTGGTGACCTGCTGTCCTTCCTCTGAGTGCCACTAGGTCTCCCCCTCCAGGGGACATAGTCGAATGTGATTTTGTTCAATGCTTTGTCATAGCACTTTTAAAAGTAATTAATACCCTAAGAGTTATGGTTGCAAGAGTTCTCTTCTACCACTACCTTCTATATTTCCTTAAAATGATTATCTTTTCAAGAAATTTTTAATTTTTCTATGTTCGATGGCTAGGGTGCCCCTATGACTAATTATTCAACTGAGTATCAACTTCAACTTTCTATCTATCATCTCTTTCTGAATCTGTATGTCTATCTCTATATCTATCTATCTATCTATCTATCTATCTATCTATCTATCTATCTATCATCTCTTAATCTATTTATTGATCTATCTACCTAATCCATATATTGTCTCTATCATCTATCATCATCATCATCATCATCATTGTCATTATCTATCATATATCAATCATTACTTAGCAAGTAAAACTCTCTAATAGTTTAGTTTTGCAACTAAGCTTAGTTGTTTAGGGGTCAAAATACTTTTATATCTACATAGATATTTTACGTTAATAGAGCTAAGATATGATAGATATTGATTTACATTCAGAATTTTAGACTCACCAAGATAGGAAAGATGTTTTCTTTAAGGCTTCCAAACACTGATATCCAAAACACTATGAATGTAACATTTATATACTTTCTGATTGTTTCATGGTTCTTCTTGCTGTAGGTAGTTTATTGTATGTAAGTGTAATAATATAAATGCATATGTAAAATATTTAATAAAATGTTAGAAAGTCTCTAATTTGTCTTTCTCACCTCTGAAATAATTTTTTAATACTTGGCATCATTGCTAAAGAAGCTAACGTTACCTCCGTGAGAGTGCAGATACCCATGACAATCTTATTATTTAGTTTTAAGTTCAAAGTAGTTTAAATACTAAATATTAATCTAATAATTTCAATTCATATTTTTGTAAAAGACTTTAGATTGCTTTTTTCCAAGACCTTTTTATTTTAATCCATGTGACTCTCCAAAAGGGTGGCACCAGCTGAAGGTTCTCACTCTAGTCCAGACTCATTGATAGTCTACATGAATTCGTTTGGCTTGATTGGTTATTAGAAAACATAATAACTAGATTATAAAATTTTTCTTCTTTTATGTCAGGAAGGAAGGAAAGATCTGTGATGTAAGTGGTGTGGAGGATGAAACTTTAGTTGTGATATTCAGAGAGATTTATTTATCATCTTCTGCAGAAGATGAATAACACTCTGAAGACACTATTTACTGCCATGTATTGATTTTTTGGTGAAAGCATGCTGTAAGCAATAATACTTTTTATAAAAATAAATCAATAATTTCATACTAATGTGACTTGGAGAGAACCATTTTTATATAGTCTGAAATAAAAAACTAAACTCTAAACTCAAAGGTAATATTTTAGAACAACAACAATAACAAAAAGGTATTCTATTGAAAGAAGGTCTGTTCTCCTCAGAAAATATAAAATAATATCTTTTTTGAGAATATTTTTGAGTGTTTAGACTGAGCACAGATGACTTTGTTTTTTGTTTTTATTGTAGTTATAGCTCCACAAGAGCTCTGTCATGCCAGAAACATAAAACACTGAATATGCTCAAGTGGAAATTCCCAGAAAGAGAACAATTCAGGAATGAAGCAAATTTTATAGAGCTCTGTGAATTATAAGCACTGATATTTCCTTGTATTTTCTAATATTTCATAGACCAAATGTTTGAGGTTTCGAGTTTCATTAGGACCATGTGATACAGCGTGAGATGGAGACCTCTTATCTTCATATGTGGGATGCAAGCAACAGGACACAGCTCAGTGAGTCATTCCTAGGCAATCCCAATTGTGGTCTCCTTTGTCTAGTACCTCAATGCTCACTTTATCAGTTCTGCAGAATCACAGGACAGACTTCTTACGGAAGCAATTGCACTCTAGGGAGAAGTAAAAGCACACAGTGAGTTGTGTCTTTCTGCAAAGAATTATTTGTTTTATTTTTCAGACTCTGACTTAGGAGACATAGCTAAGTATCAACTATAGCAAAAAAAAAAAAAAAAAAATACCATTACTATTGCCCTGAGATGACATTACTGTCTGCTGGCTTGGAAAGATCTGAAGCTTTAAAGCAGTTTTCTATCCATCAGACAAAAAGAGATCTAACTGAAGACGTGGACTCAGTGGAATAATCACTTATTTAAATGGTATTCAGATGGTAATGTTGTTGGGGAAAAACATTTATGTGAGACACAAATGTTATTACCATTTGAATAAGGTGATAATTTTGTTTTATTAGTAAAAAGATTTGTGCATATTATTTGTAGTGGTTTCTGATTGAATTAGTAATCTGTTTTAATTTTCTGGCCTCTTATGTAAGTACTGTAGATTGCTAGTTATTTGCCTTTGAAAAATGAATCATCTGTTCTTATGTTGGGAATATGAGTTCTGATGAAACATTTCACAGACTTATTTCAAAGGGGTATATTTTATGTTATCTCAAGATGCAAGACCATGGAGCACAAATAAAGTATTCCTATACCTGTGGTTATAAATTTATTTAAAAATGTATTCATCTATTATTTGTTTGAGTCAGTATGGTAGTCTGTGAGATAAAATGCTATGATAAGTTTACTAGCATCCTCCACAATGTTGAAAGATACTTGGCTTAGAAAAGGAGACTGGGGGCTAGTGACCTTGATTCTTAGTTCAGAGCATGTACTCATCTGTCAGAGGCCTGGCTTTGGTTTCCATCACCCATGGGTAGCTGAGAGCTTCCTCTAACACCAGCTTCAGGAGTTCTGATGCCCTCTTCTTGCCTCTGTGGACACTATAATCACATTTGTAAACATCTTCAGTCAAATGTGCATATAATTTTAAAAATAAGGACGTAATATGAATAAATTATAACTTAAAAAATTTAAAGAGATTTTATATTACAAATGGAAAGAATATTATTTGTAGATTTCTTTAGAGTGCTTAACAATAATCAAGAGCACTATAAAAGATAGAAACTTTACCTCCACTATAATCTTAATTTGCTATTCAGTAAAAGACACTTTATTGGACAACAAAAATGTGACAATATTTTTTCTCACCATATTATAAGAAAGAAAGAATCATCTTCATTGATGTCTGTGTCCATGTATACATGTATCTTTTATTTTTTAGCTTCTAAATCTTCACTGTATTCACATACCTCCTTTTTATGTAAATATTCTCATGATTAAATGCAAAGTGATACCAAATTTTAATATTTTGACCAACTTAAAGCCACTGCTATGTAAGGCCATGGTATGCACATTGTTCCTAGCACTCATCTGTAAATAATGAACGAGATTTGGTATAATCTTCTGTTTTAAGCATGTTGTCTTTATGCACCTCATGAAGTTAAATATAGTAAATTCCTCAGCTGTATAGAACTACATATAAAATATACCTGAAATATTCACTAATGATTATTGGAACCATGGAATCACCCAGTAACAGTAGACAAAAGTCAGTATCCAGCACATGGTATTGGAGTGGCACCTACACTTGGTATTAAGATAATTTTTTCCCATGGCACCTTTTTCTTGAAGTAGCAAAGTACCTCCTGTGGAACAGTTAGCCCTGGAATGTTGGAATTTATATGCAGGAGCATGAAGGACCATTAGCACAACTATAGTAAGCCTTGAATGGAAAGAACTCATTATTTTTCTGATATCTCCTATCTTAACTCTTCATTCTGGCTCTGTTCCCTTTCCGTACTTCCTGCTTCTGTGAAGAATTGCCTTTACTATCCTAATAGTTGAAAAGCAAAGGATTAGCATTTTCTGACTGTCACTGGGCTTTATGGATTCCTACAGTGAGTTGTAATATCTTTGTCTCTCATGATGGAAATGCTACCAGTAGAATACTTATTTCATATATATATGTATATACGTGTATATATACATATATATATAAAATTTTACTCGACTCATTAACAGTGAGTTATAATAACCTCACTAGGATATCATTATCTGTATATTATATGACAATCCTAATCAGACTCCATGTGCACAAACACAGTCACATGTGTGTCTGCACACAGATTCACAAATGCATCTATATAAAAACAGTGCTTTATAACACAGGTCTATGTGCATTTACACAAACCTTTGAGAAGTTTAGTGTCTCAGAAAATCATGAGGACTTTTTAATTTTTTTCTTTTCAGTTTTATAATTGTAAAGATAATGTAGAACATAAAGCATTTTTATTTGATGGTAATTTAGCATTTTTAAAAATTTTTATTCATTTATTTATTCACTTTACTTCTGATTGCAGCCTCCTCCCCCAAGTTCTTTCCTCACACAGCCCTCCATCTACTCTTCCCTCTCTTTCCACTTAGAGAAGGCGAGATTCCTAGATGGGTACCAACCTACTGGGAAATGATTTTAAGGGCTGGAGGGGTCAACGACTCCACAAGAAAACCTACAGAGTCAACTATCTTGGGCCCATGGACACTCACAGAGGCTAAACCACCAACCAAAGAGCATGCATGGACTGGTCCTAGGCCCCCTGCACATAAGTAGCAGATGCAAAGCTCTTTCTTCATGGGTATCCCCCAACAATTAGCACAAGATCCCCCTCTGATTCTGATGCTTCCCTTTGGATCCTATACCCCTAACTGGGCTTCCTTTTCTGGCCTCAGGGAAGAGGATGCACCTAGTTTTACAGTAACTTAACATGCTAGACTTTTAAAATTTTTGTGGCAACAGGCAAAATTTTTATTAAGGAAATAATGATTCCTTTAGGAAACTTGAGGACTGTGCTGTGTGAACCTAGGCAGTTACCAATATATTTTATTTTGCTATTTATGGAAAGTAGAAAATTCCAATGGCACAAAATTTAAAATTCTGTTTACATGAGTAATATGATATACAGAAAATTAATATTTTGAGATAGGAGCTGAGAAGATAAATGAATTGGTTTATATGCCATTGCCGTAGTCAATTATAACAATATTTTGAAACTTAATAGTGTACTAGGACCTATGAATAATAGTTCATCTCAGGATAGAAAGATAAGAATGGAAAGACACTAGATGATGCTGTGGTGGCAAACTGAGTAATTGTATCCTTTAGAGGAGGAAGATGCTGGACCACCAATCCCGTTATGTCTGACTCACTATCAGCAGGTTCTTTTGAGATACAGTCTAAGTTTTGAGCATATAGTATACTGAAGTCCTGATGGCCAAAGGACTTTGCAAATGTTTTGTTTGATGGATCACTGAAATAGCATGTTATGCCTCCTGCCCCCACTTCAAAAAAAAAAAAAAATCTGTGCAAAGTAGAAGCATACAGAGACCATGCCTGCCCTCTGCTGTGCACACAGACACAATACACCTGTATATAACAGGAATCTCTGCTTGTGGAAAATAATGCAAATAAAAGACTTCAAATGCATAACAAGTGTGTTTTAATTACTAAAAACCAATTCCAGCTATATAAAGTAGCTTAGATGCGATTCTCACCTCACATATTTATACTAGCTTCATACGTTGCCAATATTACAGAGCCCAGACTGATGGATGTAAACAACAAAAATATATTTTATCCAGGTTCTGGAAGGAGGAAGTCCAAGAATTATCAGGAAGGTTGGCTTTTCCATTTATCCTTAGAGAACTTTGTCTGTAGGGCTTGTATCAGTGTTTGTAAATCTCTATTCATACACAGTTCCTGACACTAGGAAGAATGTACATGATTTTTAAAAATAAAATAATGAGTTCATGATAAGATTATTCAAAGTCTGTTAGTACATGTGTTATCCAAATTGAAATACTCCTCTGCACCAATTTTCAATCCAGTTCTTATGTAATATGGAAATCTTTTGAAAATGTGGAGGGTTAAGGAGCCAATAAAATAGAGGATTCAAAATTGGATTAAAAGCAATAACAACAACAACAAAAACCCACAGCCCTGTTTTTTCTCATTCCCGTTATAGACATACTTGATTATGTATATCCACCATGCACTTGAAATTAAGTTTCATACTGGGCACTGTTCAAGGCATGTGAGAACAAGATGAAGTAAAAAAGGCCACAGTTTTGTGCACATAAGAAACCGTCACTCTTCCTGCTGCATCTGTGGATTAGATTTGGTGTCAAGATCTTACAGAAATATGTAAACTGACTTGAGGGGAAACACTGGGGATGAAATATATATAGAGCATCTAACATTTAGAATTAAGAGTGGGAGAAGTAATTTGTTTTATCTAGGTCAGCGACAATTTATTTTGAAAGGTATTTTAATTAATTAAATTTGTTCTGTGACAATTTCACACACACACACACACACACACAGAGACTACATTATAAGGTATTCTGATTATTCTCAACCTCTACTTCCATCCTATCCCATTAACCTACTCCTCTCTACAAGGTTCTTTCCCATACTTCAGTCTTTTTGTATTTTCTCTTCCTTCCCTCGTTCCTTCATTTCTTCCTTCTTTCCTTCTGTTCTTCCTCCTCCTCCTGCTCCTCCATCCCTTCCTCTCTTCCTTCTTCTTGTGATACATTCCATTTTATTAGGCCCCTCTTTCTGACCCTGGGTTTAGAATTTATCCACTGGAAGCCAATGGGCTCAGCTGTGGGTATACAGTTGAAGACAGTGATTACCTGTCTCCCAGAATCCATCAGTATTTCAGCCAGTATCTCAGGAGTTGGGAATAGGGACACATGAGTTCTTTCCCATTCATGGCTGACATTGCCAGTGCCAGTCATGGGGCAGGTTCAGTGCAGGTTTCTACAACTGCCTAGAAGATGACATTTCCAAACGCTTTCCTTATCTTTTGGCTGTCCCCTCTCACACGATGTTTCCTGAACTTTATGTAGGAAATTATTTTTAAGTTGGGTAGTATAAATGATCAGAATGGGGCCACCAAATATTCCCTTTTCTAGACTGCCTTGAAATACACTAACTTTGTTTGCTTTCTCAGATTCTGTATCACTTTAAACAATGTAAAAACTGTGTATTAGATCAGAACAGTCTGTCCTTTCAGAGATATGTTCATACTGCTCAGCTAAGACGCAGGCATTCAATTTAGAACTTAACTATGCTCCCAGAGTTGTGATAGCATTCTGATACTTTGTAAATCACATTTGTGTTATTTGTCCTCAAAGCTTATATTCATTCTTTGAGAACCTTTGTACAATGCCTTTTGATCATATATACCTTCCTTCCCACGACTCCTTCAAAATCTCCAATCAAGTCTGACTTGTGTTGCCTATCTATTCTTGGATGTGTTCAGCATAGTCAGCCACAAAGGGGCTACATTCTTAAAGAAAATCACATATCCTTCCACCAGCAATCAATTGTCAATAGATCCTTAATTAAGAATCGAACTTCATGCCTACCTCTCCTATGCATGCCGGCATTTTCTCTATCTTAATGGTATGCGTTCTAGTTTGTAAAATTCTCAATTATTATCAGAGAAGTTTCTTTCTTCAGTGGATGGTGAATAACCCAGAGACCCACAAGTGATCACAGTTGAGAGGAAGAGAGACTATTGATATTCATCACTCTGTGGGGTGTCAATATTGTACCCTCCTCCCAAGACTCAGCACTAATAATGGAGGAGGATACAGAAAGGCTGTAAAAGCCAGAAGGAGAAAGAAAGTATTTTCTGAACAAGGCAGGCCAGTTGGACACATGAAATCAATCTTTAAACTTAAAAAGTCCCTAAAACTGTAGACATTTTGGAGTGAATTGCTATCAACTGAGGTAAACCAATAATCTAATTTGAGTTATATCTGAAGCAGCTCTGTGCCTGTGAGGTGCAATGTGAGTCTGATCCTACCTGCACATAACTCTTGAAGTGTTCTGTGAGCAAATGCCCATGATAGTCAGGGGATATCACACTGAAAACCACTGTAGCAATCATAACTTAATATGAAAATAATCTGTCACTCCAAAGTCGATGCAATTCGGACACAATTTTAACTAATGACATAAAACTACCGTAAGACACTAAACAGAAGTGTAGAGAGATGGTGGCCTTCAAGTATTTCTTTTATATTATGTTTTATTTCTTTGCTTTTCAAATTCAAATGGCGCTTTATATCATTTTCCCTAGAAATGGCTGTTTTCATTAAACGTGGATTCACATATTTAGGCAGTTTTTCCCCCTCCTCTAGTTTTCAAATTTGGTAGAAATTTCCAGCTCCTTTCATTCATACTAATGTTCCAGATGTGACAGGCAAAGGACACATTCAGCTCACATTGCATGCTCTCTGTTTTTCAGAAGTGACATAGTCTAGGAGGGTGGAGTGAAAGTGAAGTTTGAAATGAATCTAGCTGAGTGGCTTTCCATCTTCTTGTAACGATACTTCTCTTTTCATTATTAGTAATGTAGACTACTAATGTGGTCCATGTCACTTTGAATTTAATCATATTTGTCACTAAGTTGCAAAGAAAAGCTTACATACTCCCATATACATCATTTATATCCATATTTGTAAATAAAATTGAAAGCAAAATAGAAATAAAAATACTTAGAGACTATGGTCTTAGGCTCACACAATCTAAATTAAACTCTTAGCCCTCTCAGAATGGTGGCATACTTGGAAAATTGGCAGATTATCATGTTTACTAGAAAAAAATAAAGACCTCAGGAGAGGTAGCATCTTTTTTACAAGCCCTTTAATAAAGTACTTTTATTTAACAGTCCTGCATGATGACTGTCAAAGCCAGTTCACACCCATCCCTTGCATAGCATATCGTCTTATTGAAGACAAGCAGCAGACATGAGAGAGGTGATCTTGATGGTTACACTGCTTATCAGAGTTAGAGTAGGGGATGCAGAGACACCTTAGTGGTCCTCAGCAAGGATGGTGACTGAGCTGAGCTGCTGTGGTCATCACAGAGAGGCAAAGACAGAAGAGAAGATGGCTTTCAAACTAATAGACACATATGCATAAGAGTGAAAGAAGTACATTCTAGAATTTTCTCATAGAGAAGCTACAAATAGATGGTAGGCAAGCGGCAACTGTGAGAAGACACAAGGCATGATGAGTGCTAAGGATTAAACTTGACCCCCAAAGTGTACATGTTTAAACTCTAACCTGGAGTGTGACAATGGTTTGTGTAGTTATGTGTGTTTTTGTATTTTTTATTAAACTTCTTACAATATATTTTGAGTCCTTACTTTTCTCTAACTTCTTCCAGAGCCATCTAACTTCTTGGTATTTTTTTTTTCAAGAAAAAAATCAAGCTGCCAGATCAACCCAATGGACAGGACATTCTTCACAACTGAGTGGAGAATGGAGTCTGACTTTCACATGAACTCTGGTGCCCCATATTTGACCATGTCCCCTGGATGAGGAGGCCTGGTGACACTCAGAGGAAGGATAGCAGGCTACCATGAAGAGACTTGATACCCTATGAGCATATACAGGGGGAAGAGGTCCCCCTCAGTCACAATCATAGGGAAAGGGAGTAAGGGGAAAATGGGAGGGAGGGAAGAATGGGAGGATACAAGGGATGGGCTAACAACTGAGATGTAATATGAATAAATTAATAAAATATATAAAAAATGAAGACAACAGGCTGTAAAGATGGCTCAGAGGTTAAGAACAGTGACCACTCTTCCAAAGGTCCTGAGTTCAACTCCCAGCAACCAAATGGTGGTCCACAAACATCTATAATGAGATCCAGCGCTCTCTTCTGATGAGCAGGTGTACATGGAAGCAGAACTCTGTATACATAATAATAAAAAATAAGCATCTTTAAAAAAATCAAGACAAACAAATAAAAATACAAAAACAAGCAAAAAATGACACAGAAAATCAGTTTGTGTAGATCATGAGTATGAGGATGAATCCTGCCATGGAATTTGGTGTTTATACCCAGTCATACTCCATTGGAGAAAGCATTATTTTCTTCTCCTAGAAGATATCGGTTACACATGCCTTCTTGGTTATAAGTGAAACTTTTATAGGTCCTGTGATTACAGTCACAGTCTCTGTGGGTTCACATGTATATCAGTTCTGTTGTATCTGGAAGATATTGTTTCCTTAGAGTTACTTACTACCTCTGGCTTTTACAGTCTTTCTGCCTCTTTTCTTCCTCAATTCACTATCTTTGAAAGGAGCCATATGGTATAGACATCCAATTTAGGGCAGAGTGTTCCATAGTCTCTCACTCTCTTAACGTTGTCCAGTTTGGTCTCTGTGTTAATTCCTATGTGCTTCAAAGAAGCTTTTCTGATAAAGGTTGAGAAGCTTACTAATCTATGGGTATAGCAGAATGTCATTAGGACTCATTTTATTGTTACATTCAATTGGCTGAATAATCTAATAGAGTTTCCCTTAGGGCTTATCAGCTCTGTAGTCTTGGGTTCTTGACTACTTTAGCAATGTTAGATATGGGTTCCATTTTATGGAGTAGGCCTTCAATCTAACAAAAAAGTTACCAGTTACTCCAATAACACGTGTGCCACTCTTGCGCCAGTATATCTTACTGGCAGGTCAATATTGATGACACAGGGTTCATAGCCAGATGGTACTGACGACTACTTTTCTCCTCTGGTAGTGAGCACAAGCACATCTCCTGCATCACAAACACAAACCCCAGTCAGTGAGGGAGGTGTTTCTGGTGGAGAACCCATTTTCAAAGAATGGCTGTGATTTTTGAAATGTGACGAGCTAGCTTTAAGTGAGTCCATGAAGGTGGAAATTCAATGCTAGGATTAGTTCCCTTAAATGAAGAAACCCCCAAGAAATCTGTTGCTTTCTCATTCATCCACAGTGACACACTTCAGTTTCCAGGGCAAGATTGTTTTATTGCTGTTTGTTTTTTGTTTTGTTTTGTGGGAGAGGTTGTAAAGGCATAGGACAGATATGGAGGATTGGGGAGATAAGTGGGATTGGGGTACATGTTGTGAAAGTTACAAAAATAAATAAAAAGTTTTTAATAAAACGTAGACTTAAAAATAAATAAAAAAAAACAGAATAAACAAAATCTTACTGTGGAAACCATGTTGTGCCACACAGTAGTCCCTTTTGCCCAAATAGCTTTACTTGGAAATGTTCTTTTCAATGAGTCATTGGTCTGGTTTGAAGCCTCTGGCTCCTGCCCTACTTTCGGTACTAGTTCCTCACACGGACTTCTCTCAGATATCCTGTTGTTACCCTGTGTCATGGAGATCCTGCAGCTTTGGATCTTCAGGACCAGACCCCTCACACATTCCAGCAATTCATGGATGTAGTACATGTTGAAGTCGGCCAACTCAGAGACCGGGATCTGGGCCAGGGAGGGTAACTGAGCTGGAGAACCGGCCAGGCCAGCTCTCTCCTGACTGCACCACCAGGGCTAGCTCTCTCGTTTGTGGAGGCCAGGTGAGGGGCCAACTCTTCCACTTTCCCACGCTCCCACCCTCACAGCCATCTCACCCACCTGCCACAGTGCACAGGGCCAGGGGCATCTCTCCTGCACCCACATCCTTGGGCTGGCTCACTCTAACCACCACCACCATTAGGGATAGTTATATTGTGTTGCCTAACTAAGGTGTGAGGTCTGCTTTTCTGAGTGCTGCAGCTGTGGAGGGGTGGGGTCTTCCTTACTTAAAAAAAAAAAAACTTTTAGTTCTTCTCACTCTTCCTCTGTCTTCCTCTCTCTGACTCTGTCTCTGGGGTACCACTTCCCCTCTCTGTCTCTGACTCTGTCTCTGGGGTACCCCTCCCCCTGTCCTTCTCTCCCCATGCTCATTTAATAAATTCTATCACATAAAAAAAAACCTTTTGTGTATATGAGTGTATATGAGTTTTGTCTGAGTGTATGCATGTCTACCATGTATGCACCTTGTGTGCACAGAGGCTGGGTTCCCTGGAACTGGAGTTACAAAAGACTGGAGCTAGGGGACACTTGGGTGTGCTGTGATTTTGAAACATTACCCTGGAGAAAGAATAGAGATTAGCTTGGGAAGAGGCAGGAAGAAGATGCAGTGGTTTGGTGCTTTCCCTGTGTTCTGCTGGACCATTTTGCTGGCCATGGGCAGACAGCTAGAAGAAAAGAATCTACAATGGGCTTCCTAATACCTTTGACAGGATCCTGCCATGCTCACTCCATTCCCTGCTGGGCCTGGCCTTCACCTTCCTTAACCTTGCTGGAAGGAGCATCCAGATGTTTACAGGTAACTTTCTGTTACCTGTAACAGCCCTCACTGCTGCTGTCTCCTGGTCTGAGAGTTCTTAGGGAATATTCTGTCTTTTCCTACCTCTCTCTTTCCATTTCACCTGGAATATCTTGCTCTGTGGTTTTGGACCACACCTACCTTCCCTTAAATAAAACACTCTCCCTCAGCCACAACCTTAATTTCCTGGCACTGTTAATACCACAGTCTAGAGCATATGTTCTATTCCACGAGGTCTCGCTTACACTCCTGGTATTCCAATTCCTACTATTGAAAAGTTCACAAACAACAAACAAACAATCCTTCAGGTCATGCTAATAGCAACTATTGGATTTTGTGATGTAGAACCTCTCAGACATCACTGAGTATTATGCTTTTGCACGTGGATACAAATGCATGGATGGCTGTGGTCCAAAATTTGCTTTCACTTTGATGTGTCTCGTTTATTTAAGGAAGTGGAACTTCTCTTAGAAAAGATTCCTGTTCAGGGGGATTGGTTCCTTAAATTATGGTTTCACTTTAAAATGTGAAGTGATACCGTAGTGATAAATTCTCCTTAAGCCTTTACTAGGGAAGCCATTTTTAATTTCTGTCAGTGGGGGACTGATGAATTTTCATGTTTGCTATGTTTTAGGTGATGCTGCCATCTTGTGGCCAAGTGTTGAACTTTTTAAAATTATGGTTTTAGCCAATAATATGAAGACCTTTTTGGTATTTCATACAAAGTTGTGGATTCTATTTGTTCTCAAAGTACCACCCTACTGACACATCACTACAGAAGCCACGATAAAGCTTTGGCTCTCTGTAATCTGTATGTGATTTGCCAGAGAACTTTTTATACTATATACTGAGTAACTGACATTGACATTGATTGTAAAATATTGTCTTCATGCAAATACATTTCTATTTAATTAAAGTATGCTATTACTTAATAAAATGCTCTGGAATATTAAAACTTCACACTTGTAGAGTGGATATACACTGCAAAGTTGAGTGAGGCCTGGTGCTAACAACATGTAGTGTTTATTACTATCATGTGCTTAGGTTTTAGAGTAATTAAAATACTTGGTTCTTTTTAATAATGTTTATAGACAAGGAGAAATTCAGTTCTATTTTTTTCTTATGTCAGGCCTTTAAATATATGGACTTTATTTATTTTTCTTTTGGTTGTGATTAAAATGGTGAATGTAAAGGAGACACACATAGGAAGCATTACTCCAGGTTTTCATTCCTAGATAAAAACTTTAGTAGGAACATGATTCTGCCACACTGTAAGGAGGTCTAAATTCATTAGATCCTGTCTGTCTATCATCACCAGTCTGCATGGTTGATGAATCATATGAATCCACTTACAGCCATTTGTTAGAATTTTGCATCATTTTCCTAATTCAGGAAGGTTTTGTAGGACGATTGCCAACTTCCTTTTTTTCTAGTGCTTTCTAGCAGTATTTGTTTGAAGCAAAGGGAATATTTGTCATATTGTTAAATTTTTTAAGGTTTCTTTGTTTAGATGACCAAAATATGAGTTTAAGCCTCCCCAATTGATACAGTCACTTGTAAACTTTGGAAAGCCAAAGTGACCAAATACAAATCTGATTATAGATGTGCACATATCTTATTACTGATGGGGCAACTTTGCTTCTAAGAAATGAAAAGATTCTTAAAATGCAGATTTCATATGGAATGTCAGCATATTAAAGTGTTTCAATGTCAGACTGGCAAAATAGGATATACTACCCTTGGGTTTTTTTAAAAGCTACTATAATCATGAGTGTAGAGTACTGGGAATCATTCATCTCTTCATCAATTAAAAGTTGATACATCTGAAAGAGAATTGTTGTGAGGTTAACATTGTCCGTGATTACTCTGAGGTGCATGATATGGAAATGCCAATCCACCTTTGTCATCATGGCTGTGCATGAATATGCCATTCTGTTACTCACATACACTTTATTATTCTCTGCCCCTGGTGAATTGTGAGATTACCTTTTCAAACTGACTTATAACGAAGACCATAAATCTCACAATAGCTATGTGTTATGCATACATGGTTTGCCATAGTTTGTATCCGAATCACTCAATTGCAGCATTTGATCATCTGACACTTCTTTTCTTTCTTTTTTTTTTAAGGTTTCTTATTTTTATTCTATATGCCTTGGCACTTTGATTGTATGTTTGTGTGTGAGGGCGTCTGATCCACTAGAACTAGAGTTACAGACCATTGTGAGGTGCTGGGAATTGAACCAGGGTCCTTTGGAAGAGCAGCCAGTGAGTGCTCTTAACCACTGAGCTATTTCTCCAGCCAGACACTTATTTTCTATGTTGCATCCATCAAGCAGTCACTAGTTTCAGACATCACAACTATTGTGTTATGGTCTCTGCTTGATCATCACACTGAAACAGGAAAGTCTGAACCCACACAATATTTTCTAGACTAGAGAGGACTTTAAATGAGATAAAACAAATCTTTTCTAGAATAACAGAAAGATCTGGGGTAGGTTGTTTTTTTTAAATCTTAACATAATGTAACATAACCCAAGAGATGTTAGATATTTTATTCACATTAGCTTGTAGTGGCCACATGTGATATGTGGCTTTTCTTTATGTGATATGACAGTGCCTGACATTTAGATCCTTCTTTTAGCCACAATTCAACACGAACAGTGACCTTGCATTCATGGGATAGGTTCATTAAACATCAGCACCAGTTAGAACCTTTAGTAAAAGCTATAAAAATAGATCTTATAAAATCAAGACATGCTGGGTGTGGTGGTGCATGCCTGTAATCCCAGCACTCAGGAGGCAGCGGCCTGTGAATCTCTGTGAGTTCGAGGCCAGCCTAGCCTACAAAGAGAGTCCAGGACAGCCAGGGCTACACAGAGGAACCCTGTCTCAAAAAAAAAAAATCAAGACATGTAAATGAAAGGTAGGTCTTTGGAATGACACGAGTAGAAGGGAAGGACCATGGGTGGCCATTTTCTCTGGGAGTCCATGACAACATTCATGGAATGAGAAGGAGTACCAAGTTTCTACAGATTCATGAGTGTGGCAGCTGTCCATTTAAAACCAAGGTTAGTATATCTCATCTTACCAATCAGTCAGTTCCACCTTATTTTACCCACCCACACTATTAACATATAGTAGTATAATGATTAGTCAACGGGACCTATTAAGACATACAAAAAATCAGATGCTGCGAAGATGTCAGCTGTGTAGCCCCTCTCCTCTTTGATCTTTTGTGGGCAAAAGAGCACAAGAATCCAACATGCCAACATAGAAGTAGGCAGAGTTGGAGTTTGTCCACTGTTCTCATTCTAGTAAGAAGGAGAGAGGAAGAGTGCAGTGAATATCCTGGTTCACTTCTTGTGAGTACAACATAAAGTCAACTCAGTGACAGATTGTGTAGAACCAGTTGCTTCACAGGTATTCTGGGAGAGGGTAGCTTGATTACTTTGACAGAATGCATTAAGTGTGGGGACCTACTTACTGGGTAATTGCAGCTTTCTGAATGTGGAGAAAGCACTTGAGAGCAAACATGCATTCATTTATTTGGCATTCTTTGTCAAATAAATCCTTTTCAATTAAACTGTTGCCGTTGTTTTTGTTGTTGTAAGTATTTCATTACAGAAACAGAAAAAGGAGATAAGACAGGAGCCATAAAAGAACTGTTTTTGAAGTGTTTCCTGAGAGTCTGTTTGTAAAACCATGTATCCAAAGAGATTGGCTGTGTGTCCATATCTCAAGCCCTGAGGCATTGATTAACATTGCTGGTCCCAAATCAAGTCATGTTTTTCTCCCTATTAACAGTAACAGGGACCTGAGTTTTGAAGTCATGTTGCTATCTAGAACACACCAATCCTTGCTGTTAGGAGCATCCATATCACTGAGTACTGCGCGACAGGTCTAGGCAGATGAGGATTGGAGAACTATAAAATGAATTCAGATTTTTTAGAGCTTTTCATTTGAAATTTCTCTTTTGTATTTAAAGGTAATAAAACAACGGAAGCTTCAATGGCCATATTGAAAAAGAAACTGACTTGCAAAATAGAAGTCAAATCTCTGAATGTGACTACAAGCACAAGTTTCTGAGTCTCATTGCTGAAATTAATTTTCCATGCTCTTCTTGTACTGCTTAAACTTGGGATTCTTAATCATAGAAGAGTGGATACCATGTTTATTACTACTTTTTTTTACATAGAGTATGTTAAGATTCCTAATGCAACCGCTGGAAGAAAAGGAATCAATGAATCTGAACATGGGCCTAGAGAGATGGTCTATCAATTAAGATCATACACTACTGTAGTAGAGGACCCAGGAAGAGCTAACTTTTAATTTAAGTCAAGTGGGGGGATGAGGCACAAGTGTAGCCTCTTTGTCCCTGTTAGACCTTCACTTGGTGGGATAAAGATTGCCCATACTAGGCATAAGCATTTTTTTTTACATACAGTCTCCTGATTCAGAGCATCTAGAAAATTCTCATAAACACATTGATAATATTTAATGAAATATCTGTGATTCATAATGCTCAGCCAAATTGGCCAATTAATTTAACCACCACACTAACACTGTCAAGATATTAAATTCTACGGAATCACACAAGTATACAAAACCATGATTACTTTATTTTGCAAAAAGGACTGATGGATGTCAGGACTAGCCCAGAGCCTGGTTGAGTCTTAGCTACTTAGCTGATGCAGCCTCTTGTCACCCAATCTCCAGAGCATCATGGCCTCACTCTTTGGAGTACATCTCTCAGCACTGGCCATGGCTCCCTGTGATAACTCATCATAGGCACTGTTTCCTCAGTCTCATTCTCAGACATTCCAATTTCACAGGCAAGTAAACAGAAGAAGGGAACAGAAATGAGCCATGGAGAGTTTATCTGTTCATCATAAGTCTACCAAAACTAACTACAAAGGAAAATTCTCACCTTGCTGGTCCAAAGTGAAATTCAAGAACTTTTTATGCAGAGATAAATAGGTTGTATTTATTATAGGAAGAATACCAGAGAAATGAGGTTTAGTGACTACATATTGACAGGCAAGATATGGTACAAAATACATAACCAACATTAACTTCATGAGTTGTAATAAACATAATTATGTTCGTTCTGTTTTTATCCTTATTTCTTTGTACTTGGCTGTTGTAGGAATGTGTCATAAACCTACTGTCTTATACTTGTTACATAAACATTGTATTATTATTCAACACATCATTGAGCTATATTCCAGACATTTTCTTATGATTAGTTTGAGGAAGTGTTGAAGTTGCCTAGGCTCGTCTTGAATTTGCTCTGTAATCCAAGTAGGGCTTGTGATTCTGTGGAAAGCTGGAAATACAAGCCTGGACCACCACAGCCAGATTCCTACTTTTTTCTTGCTCCTTTCTTTCTTATCCAATTCCACTTCCTCTGACCTTGAGTGTGTACATTAGCAATGCTGCATCATAGAAAAGAGAGATGGGGTGCAAATAAGGGGACCTGCCCCACCACCTGACTCTATGGTGAAATATCAGCCCATGATGCTGTGCGGCCATGTTTGGGTCTGGGCCATGCAGCAGGAGGGTCTGGGTCAATGTTCATAGCCCTTGTTATGGCAAAAGACCATGTGCAGACAACTCTGCTTTAGGATACTACCTTGGGCCATGTAGTTACATGGAGCTTGTTCTGCTCCTTGTCTGGGCAGCATGAGAAAGCTGGTCCAGAGGTAATGAGATCATGAAAGTAGGAGAGCAGGCCCTCCATCTTGCATCTGCAGCACTTGGTAGAGCAATCTGCCCATCACCTCACCTGGACAGCAGAGCTGACCCTGATGGCGGGGCAAGTGTGAGCCTGACAGGTATGAGTAGAGGACAGATGTCCTTGCCTCTTGGGTGGCAGTGAGGGTAGAAGAGAAACCACCCTCCAACTACTGCTTGCCTGTGGTAGGTAGAAGATTTGGCCCCACCCTTAGCAGAAGTGTGAGGCAACTGGCCCTGATGTCATGGGTGCTGGAGGGTTAGTCACACCCCTTGCTGGTAGCTACAGACCAAAGTATTGGACTTACTCCTCAACTGGGCAATATGGGAGAGCTGGCCCTAGTGGGATTGGTGCAGAAGTGCTGGCAGCAGATCAATTCAATATCTGTTATATCATTTCACTATGATGATAGAGGAAAATTTAAAACTTTATATATGTATTTTGTTTTTGTTTTTCAAGAAAGGGTTTCTCTGTGTAGCTTTGGCTGTCCCAGAAACACTTTGTAGACCAGCCTGACCTTGAACTCACAGCGATCCACCTGCCTCTGCCTCCCAAGTGCCAGTAAAGCTTATATTTTAATTGTTGCTTAAATACTACACTCACAAGTAGGTAACTCCATCTTTGCTTTTTCACGGTTAATGTGGCCATTCATGAAGTAGGTATGTATTGAATCTTAGAAATTTGTAGAAAAATATAAATAGTAATTATAGGACATCAAGTCTTGATACCCTATAAGCATATACGGGGGAGGAAATTCCCCCTCAGGAACAGTCATAGGGGAGGGGAATAAGGGGAAAATGGGAGGGAGAGAACAATGGGAGGATATAAGGGATGGAATAACCATTGAGATGTAACAAAAATAAATTAATAAAAAATTTAAAAAATATATAAAAAATAAATAGTAATTATAAAATATCTATGTCTTGATCCATTCTGAAACTTGACTCTCTCTTAGTTTTTTCTTATTGATTTTTTTTTGTAAACATGTATCTCAATCTCACTCATCTCCTCATCCCTCCATATCTGTCTTCTGCCCTTACAACACTCCCCACTAAACAAAACAAAACAAAACAAAAAATGAACCAAACAACAACAACAACAACAACAACAACAACAACAGCAGCAGCATCTTGCTCTGGAAGCTGTGGTGTGTCACTCAGTATACCCTTTTGTCTAACAGTTTCATCTCTCTCTCTCTCTCTCTCTCTCTCTCTCTCTCTCTCTGTCTCTCTCTCTGTCTCTCTCTCTTTCACTCTTCAACACCTGGTTTCTCTGTTGCCCTGGCTGTCCTGGATCTGGCCTTGAACTCAGAGATCCTCCTGCCTCTGCCTTCCAAGTGCTGGAATCAAAAGCCTATGTCACCACTCCCTGCCTTCTAAAATATTTCATAAGTGAGTTGTTATCACTTAGCTCTGTTTAAAGCAATAATCATTATTTATGTTCATAGCTATCCTCCAAATTTTCCAATTTTTATGCCCACTATCAGGTTTTTTTTTTGTGTGTGTGAGTATGGAGAAAATTGTTTGAAAAATAGTCCTGATTTCACTAACTTAAAGTGTAGTAAAAATGCAAGGGGCAATTCTAGTTCTACTTGAGATCCACTGCAGTTGGGTGAATTTCAAAGCTCAGATCTGGTTTTATCAACCATGAAGAATGACTCTCTGAGAACTAGATGAGCTTAAAGAATGACCAAGGCTGCCAGGGTCCTAAGGACCTGGAAAACAGTCCCTATGCCACATGGGTGATATTACTTCATACCAAAATACCTTATCTCAAAAGATTCTTGCTTTCTTTTCTTTCTGCTTGTTGCTTTTACATATATTTCCTAAACTCAGGTATTTATGACCCAAAAAATTTGAATGAGGGTTCAGTAGTGTATTTGATCCCTTATGAAAAAGGCTGTGATTGATTAAGAATGCATATTTTCAAGGTAAAGATGAGAATACCTCCAAAGTTGATGGGACAAGTGAATTTTTCTATATTCATAACAATGAAAGAGAGACACAGAAAGGCAAGGGTCCTGACACATGCTCCTGACCCACCACTGTGAAGTAGCCAGGGTGTGTTCCCTAGAGCAAGCTTGCGAAGTGCGTGTCTATTATTTACGAGTTTCTGCTACCTTCTTCATCAAATGCACTCTGGGATATAAGTTGGAAGGAATTCAGAGAATTCCTTTCATTTTGTTCTCTATGTTCTCTGATTACTCTGCATTGCACTATACTCTAGATCTTTAATTACACCCAAACCAAATGTTCTTTCTGTTCAAGAGTCACTCCAGTCTAAGTAAATTAAAATACAATAAAGACTAACATTCAAATATCATACAGTCTCTAGTGTTAAGATCTTGAAAACATATTTGTCTTTTTACTCACAGATAAGTGTACTCTTCAGCTGTCATCAAGGAACCTTTTCTTTTATTGCTGTGAACAGAGACCACTACAAAAAAGTCACAACCAATCAGATTGCAGAGCTGTGGAGCCTGCTCCCAATGGAAAGCATCTGTAGAAATCGTTCATACCTAATGTTCTGGAAACAATGCAGAAGCTAGAGAGGGGAAGCATCTAAGAGCCATAGGATCAAGGAATGTACTGGGAGACTTACTACCATGTGATGTTGCATGTGACACTGATAAATGGAGGCTTTCTCTGAGGCCCTGGTGAATGGAGAAGGAAAGTGGTTCCTCCTCTAAAACCAGGAACATGCGTGCAGAGCCAGTAATAGCCTGGGAATAGGGTCTTGGGAGCTTTTCCCGGAGGCTGATGTGTGGAGAAGGAACAAAATTCTTTCTCTAAGACCAGGAAAATATGTGGCAGAGCCTGTAGTGGCCTGGAGCCACAGACTCAGAAGAGCTATGGCTTCACATCCTGAGAACCCAACTCTTTCCACTGCGCAAGGCTACGTTTATCAGTCCTGAGATTGCTATGTGATCAGTCTGTGATGATCTTGAGAGAGATACTACACTTTCCCTGTGAGACAATGCTTGAGTAGCTTCTTTCTGACTTAGTCCCATTGTATCATAGCTTCTGCTGACCTTTTTTTTTCCTTTCCATGATATAGTATATAAAATGCTCTATTTTAATTTGATTTTTTAAAGTTTGTTCACTTTACATCCAGATTTTAGCCCCTCTTTCATCTCCTCCTGATGTGACCCTCCCCTCCCTCCCTCCCTCCCTCCCTCCCTCCCTCCCTCCCTCCCTTCCTCTTTCCCTTCTTCCCACCCTCCCTCTCTAATTCATACTAGCTCCATCCCTTCCTTAGTCCTCAGAAAAGGGACTGCCCGTATCCTCTTCCTCTGTGGCCTGGCATGGCTTCCCTGACAGGGGAAAGTGATTAATGTGTGGGAGCCTAAGTCCATGTCAAAAGTAGTCCCTACTCCCCATATTTTGGGACCCACAATGATACTGTGCTGCCTACCTACTACATCTGGGCAGAGGGTAAGGTCCATGTCATGCATGGTCCACGATTGATTCATCAGTCTCTGTGACACCTGCCTCCTCCATGTGGATTTGTTGGCTTTATTTGTTTCCTTGAGCTCCTGACTCCTCCAGGTCCCTCTATTCCCCAACTCTTCCATAGGACCCACTGTGTTCCATCCCAGAGTTTGGCTGTGTCTTAGCATCTGCTTAGATCTCCTGCTGTGTAGAGTCTTTCAGAGGACCTTTATGGTAGGCCCCCTTCCTGTTCCTTCTCTTCAACTGCTTCTTTTTTTTAAAATTTATTTATTTTTAATTAATTTATTCTTGTTACATCTCTATGGTTATCCCATCCCTTGTATCCTCCCATTCTCCCCTCCCTCCCATTTTCCCCTTATTCCCCTCCCCTATGACTGTTCCTCAGAGGGATTACCTCCCTCTGTATATGCTCATAGGGTATCAAGTCTCTTCTCAGTGACCTGCTGTCCTTCCTCTGAGTGCCACTAGGTCTCCCCCGCCAGGGGACATAGTCAAATGTGAGGCACCAGAGTACTTGAGAAAGTCAAATCCCTCTCTCCACTCAAGTGTGGAGACTGTCCTGTCCATGGGCTAGATCAGGGTAGGGGTTTAAATTTTACGGCCTGTATTGTCCTTGGCTAGGGCCTTAGTTTGAGTGGGACCCCATGACCCAAATCTGCCTATCCTAATGTTCTACTTGTAGGTTTCTAGGACCCACTGGATCCTTCTACATTGCTATTCTCCCATTGTTCAATCATCTAGAGTCCCAATAGGATGTCCTCCCCTCGGTCCCAGTTTCCTGGTAAGGGAAGGCTTTCATGGGACATGCCCATTGGGCTAGTATGCAGATATAAGTGAGTATATACCATTTGAGTCTTTCTGCTTCTGGGTTAACTCACTCATTATGATCATAAAACCAGAGACACTAAGTCACTTAGAAGAAAAAGTAGGGAAGAGCCTGGAACATATTGGCACAGGAGACAACTTCCTGAACAGAACACCAACAGCCCAGGCCTTAATGTCAACAATTAATAAATGGGACCTCATGAGGCTGAGAAGCTTCTGTAAGGCTAGAGACACGGTCAAGAGAACAAAGCGACAGCCTACAGACTGGGAAAAGATCTTCACCAACCCTACATCTGAGAAAGGTCTAATATCCAACTGCTTCTGATGTCTATTCTATTTGCCCTTCTGAATGAGAATGCTTACACTCTCCCTAGATTCTTCCTTGTTATTTAGTTTTCTTAGGTATGTGTATTGTAATATGGTTAACCTGTATTATTTGGCTAATATCTGCTTATAAGTGAGTATATACTATGTGTGTCTTTCTGGGTCTCGGTTACCTCACTGAGGATTATCTTTTTAGTTCCATCCATTTGTCTGAAAAATTTTAAACTTTCCTTGTTTTTAATAGCTAAGTAGTATTGCATTGTGTAAATGTACCACAGTTTCTTTATCCATTCTTCACTGAGGGAAATCTAGGCTGTTTCTATATTCTGGCTATTAAGAATAAAGCTGCTATGAACATAGTTGAACAAATTTCCTTGTAGTATGGTGGAGCATCTTTTGGATATATGTCCAGGAGTGGTATGGCAGGATTTTGATGTAGAACTATTCTCAAACCTTACACAGCCTAAGATAGAACTTGTATAAGACTTCCTGATGCCAAACATTTTTTATTTTCTCTATCTCTGTCTTCTTTTTTTTTTTTTTTTTTTTTTTTTTTTTTTTTTTTTTG
>OU015749.1:45796479-45866951 GCA_907169655.1 Acomys percivali
TTTTTTTTTTTTTTTTTTTTTTTTTTTTTTTTTTTTTAGTTTTCTGGCTTCTTTATTATCTTTTTTTTTTTTTTGCTGTTTAATTTTTTTTATTTTATTTTATTTTATTTTTTTATTTTTTATCTTTTGATATCTTGGTCATCTCTCTCAGGCCTCCTTCACTAAAGAACAACTTGCTGAACCAGCTCAATCATACAGTCGTACCAATATGATGGCCCAAATATAAGCTAAACAAGCACAATAACAATGAGTATGACAATTTGGAAGGGAATAGGCCTCATGGCAGCAACCCAACACAAAGAATCATAGGCACCTAAAGGAAGTCGGGAGTGAGCGAGGTGGTCTTTCCCAGGGAAGAACATAGGAACTGGCTGTCCAGTGGTGAGCCCTAAAACACGCATTCAAGTAACATTATATAGACTGAGCAGGTTATATTTAAGATTATATATTTATGAGTACATGTACATGCATGCATTCTTACATACATACACACATACATAATACACACATAAATACGGTGGTTTGAATGAGAATGGCCTTCATAGGCTCAGAGGTTTGAATATATTGCCAGAGGCTAACTATTTGGAAGACTTAGATATTATCTTGTTGAGGGAAATATGTCCCTGGAGTGGACTTTGAGGTTAAAAACAACTATTTTAAGACCAGACTCTATTCTCTCTTTCTGTTGCTTGTGGATCCAGATGTATAATTATTACCTACTTCTCCAGCACGATGTCTGTCTGGATGCCAACATTCTCTCCACAATAATGAAAATGAACTAAACCTCCAAAATGGTAAGCAAGTCAAAGTTAATTGCTTTCTTTTTCTAAGACTCACTATAGTCATAGTATCTCTTCACAACAATAGAAAACTGGCTGAGATAATACATGCATACATATGTACATACATACACATATATACATACACACAGAGACATATGTGTGTATTTACATATCTACAAGTCCTGTGATTCAATGAGGTGAAAACAAAATGTAAGATGCAGATTTGGAAAACTAGGTTTACTCTCAGATGATAATGGCAGATAATGCTGTTTTTTACCTAAAATAACTTCACCTTGCCATAACCTACAGAGCTATGTGTATTTTAATCACAGCTTCTCAGTTCTGCTTGTTGGCTGACAAGCATTCCTCTGATTTGACAGGTGAGATTGTTTTTGTTGAACACCTAAGAGCAGCTGATGTTAAGATATGTCATTGAGCTTCGGACAGTGGATGACTGAGCAACTGACATATTAGAAAGTCAGAATTTAAACCGGTAAATAGGCTTTGTCTTCTAACACATTAACTTCTCTGTCAATTTCAGTGATTATCCTTCAACAACTTACATTATATGATATAGGCCTATCATTCAATGTATATTATTTCTTTGAATCTTCATTCTCAATTAGGTATATGTAAATTCAAGGCAAAAATGTGAATAGCGCTATATGGGAAAATAAGAAATGGAAACTGAGACAAAATAATTTTATATATAATAAGAATAAAACTATGTAATGTAGCATCGTTGTTATAGAAACTGAGTTTCAATGGTGTTTTATTCAGGGTTCTCTAGAATAACAGATTTTATAGAGTAAATCCCTCTATCTATCTATCTATCTATCTATCATTTATCTATCTATCTATCTATCTATCTATCATCTATAAAACTCTATGTATGTATGCATATATGGGATATTTTAGAATATATTATATTCTCTCTTTTACTATATATATGGGATTTATGAGAATGACTTATAGGCTGTGGTCTGCCTAATCCAACAAATGTCTGTGAATGGAAAGTCCAAGAATACAGAATTTGTTCAGTCCATGAGACTGGATGTCTCAGCTCATCTTCAGTAGACACTGGAATCTCACAGTAACAGACTCTAATGTCAGTGAAGAAATAGAGTTATAGGTGGGCAAAAAGCAAAAGCTTCCTTCTTCCATGTCCTAAATAGGCTTCCAGCAGAAGGTGTGGTCTAGATTAAAGGCATGTATTTTGCCACATCAAGATCTGGATTTAAAGCTGGCATTTCTACTTATAGTTCAGCAAAAATATTTTACAGGTGTGCTCTTCATATTGGATAAATTCTTATGTATGCCTTACTTTATTTGTGATATTAACTTGCCCCACCCTTGAAATATTAAAAAATATTGTGTGGTTCTTGTGAGATCTGATTTTCTCCAGATGGAGTCAAGTTGAGTTGACAACCAACTGCATCCTTCACAATGGGTAACATAAGTTATCCAGTTCTTCCTTCTTATCAGTTTTGTATTCTTTCCCAAACTATCATATTTGTGCTTATGGCTTCAGTTATAGAGTGTGTCATCACATTTGTTTCTTGATATATTTGCATATGAAGTTGATGTATCCTTCTATTTTAATTCAATAAAGATACTATTAAAGATTAAATGCACTTCAAAAACACATATTATAAATGTATATATAAAATTAAACTAATTTTGCAATATATGAATACATTATTCAATTCTACCAGAGTACATGAATATGTATTACACTAATATATTTATCATTAGGTGATAAAAACAAAAATCTATACATAGTAGTTCTCAAAAATACACTGTTTTGATCTAAACTCCCTTAAATGGGCAACAACTATTTTAAATTTATTCATCCTCAGTAACAGAAAGTTTGCATTTGTTTTGTACATAAATGTCCACGAGTTGGCACTTGGGACTACCATTTTTTTGTTTCTATATTTCAGCTTCACAAAATGTAAAAATTTTGAACTCATAGGAGCAGGAAACAAAATAGTAGTAGAACTTTGGAGGAAAGAATACAAATACTGAAGTAGACCTTGAGGGTACAAACTTGGAGTTGAATTGGACAAATAAATGCAGAAATCCAGAAATCTAATGTACAGCATGAAGAATATCCTGAGTCATGTATATTAAGTATTTGCTTTGACTAATTTTAGATGCTTTTACACACACACACACACACACACACACACACACATACACACCACAAAGATACCTATGACAAAAGGTACAATAGGAAGGTTTGTTTGCGTGAGTATGAAAATACTTTCATTAAACAAATATATCAAAAGATCACATTGTGCCTGTTAAGTATACAATAAATAAAAAGCAAGTTTATACTGTTATATAAAAATATAATTGTGTACTTATCAGTATTTTTGTCTTGCTGTATGTTATAGTATTTAAAACTAATCTGAAACTATTTTTATTTTAAATTTCTCAGTACTTTTACCTGTCTGGCTCTATCAAAAGCACATGTTTAGTGCAGCCATTAATTTTGGTTGTCTTATTTATTATATGTGACTGCAAAGGAATCATTCTTCCCCACTTTGCATCATGACCCTTTGTTGTCATATTAAAAGGATAAGGAATCAAAACTGGCTCTTTGTACAACTTTATTGCCTCATTCAACATTAGTGCCAAATGGAGCTTTCACTTCTAATTCCTAAGGTTTTTTCAATTTTCCTTTCTCTTAGAACCTTTATTTTGCTTATTTGTTGTTTATTTATGTCAAGCTTTATTTGGGATATTAACTTGATTCACACTTGAAATATTTAAAAAAAGGTGTGTGGTCTTTGTGAGAATATACTTTTATATTTTCTTGTTTTTTGTGGGTCACACTACAAATTTTCTTTCTTGGCGTTCTTGTTCTTTGTTCTATGTCAATATTCTGGGGTAAGTGGCAGGACTTTAGAAGACAGTGCGTTTTATTTGACACTTATTGCTTCTATTCTACATTCAGGATTTATAAGTTAATTAAGAAGAAATAGAATGAGGGAAAGACTTCTTATGAATTGTTTCATAAAGTGTGCAATGTCTTCTTAGTGTCTATGACCTTTATTTTGACTGTGAACTTGACTAGACTGAGAATTATTAGTTTAGAGAAGCAAACTTCTAGGTGTGTCTGAAAGGATGTTTACAGAGAGTATAGTTTTAATCTAGTCAGTAGGTTTTCCCATGGATGCATTTAAACTTTAAACACATGACTGAGAAGTAGAGGAACTCTGAAGGTTGGTCCTACTTGGAGGCAGTCACGATGGACATGGTTTTGGGTACTAAGTCTTACTATTGGTGGCTCTCTCATCCCTGTTACTGTTTTCTGGCTCCCATGAAATAGTTTTCCTCCGTTAGCCCTTTCCATCGTGGCATTCTGCCCCACCACATGCCCAGGACATGTCACAAGCCCAGCATGACTTGAGACCTCTGAAACCATAAGCTAAAACAAGCTGTTTCCTTCCATAGGCTGTTTTCTTAAGTATTCCATCAAAGTGATGCATAAACCAAACACAGATTTGCATAGTGCAAAGAAGGACAAAATGGAGTTCCCAGCACATGACATGTTTAACAAGTTTATTTAAATTTTTTTCATATAAAAAAATTTAAAAAATTTTTCATATCTTATTTTCAAACTAAATTTCAAAATTGTGTTTGTGCAAGAAAAAAATATCAACCCAATTATGGAAAAATTTTCATAACATTGTCTATACAGGAGATGTCTAGAGATTTGAAGCTCATGATAGCTTTATTTAAACACAGACTTAAGTAAAACCATGACTCTATATAGCTCAATAAGCATTTAGTGAAATGACAAAATAGCATTTATAATATTGATTCATTTTATATCTCTCCTTCTGTCTAGATCAATGTTTATCAAGATGCATCTTGTACTTCCTATGTAAGGCAGATGCTCTGTAACTTTTCTGTATATGAAGTTCTAGAAAACAATGGTGTATTATACCTTCCATCTATAGCTTTGCCTTCCTTTTCAGGACCTTTTCATACTGACATTTTGGGACATGTTCACAGCTCAACTGACTCCAAAAATAACACATGCTGCCTGTGTGCAAGGCTCATCCCAGCTTTCTTTTTCTGAGAAGCTGGCATTTCCATGGAAACTAGACAGGCAAAAAAGAAAGGATAAGTGCATGAAAATTCTGAGCTTTTGGAAACAAAAACTGAATGCAGACTAACTGCCTCATTGGAATTCAGCATGCAAGAAGTCAGCACCAGCCCTGGCCTCAGACTGCTGAGGGCGGACATGCTCCCTGCTGGCCTGCGTTCAGAAGAAACAAATCTTCCACACAATCCTTGTATTTTGAAGTATAGAAAAGCAAACCTGGAAGTCCAAGAGCCTAGATCACTTCACTTCTATCAGACTTTGGTGATCTGAAATTCACATTGCCATTCTGCAAAACACAAATTCACAAGAAATGCCTTAAAATATTAATTTTTCAAATGAATATTGGATGTTATTTAAAATTTTAGACCATGCTACAATGATACTCCCTTGGAATCCTTAGGAAATGTTGTATTAAAACTTTCTGATGCCTGTGTTGTAGTCAAACAATAGATATTTATCAAACAGAAATCTTGCCATGTGAAAAAGGGTGTATATTCTATTCAAGAACTTCAAATCTGAAATTCTAGTGAATAAAATTGGGATATTTCAGTGCTCAAAATAACCAATAGAAATTTGCAACTTTAAATGCACTGACATATAAAATACTATCAAAATATATGTATTATCCTTAACTAAATAGAATTAGTTTTTACATCTAGAAAACTCCAGTTCTTACAATAGGGGAAAGGACTCATATTTCTGCTAGTTCATTGTTGCTTCTCTTCACATGTCTACTTTTACAACCACAACCTGTTAATACTTGATCTCATCATTTGCATCAATATTTGCTAGACTTTGTGCTCTAGAAATAGTGAATGCAGATGTGGACCCGTGTTTAGTTTATTTATCGAGATAATTTGCTATTGTAATAGAAACAAAGTATAAAACTTAATTGGGTGGATTAAAGTATGCATAACATTGAAATATTCACTTTGTGGATGTAGAAAAAATTATTAATGTATCAACAATATTTTATAACCACAGACAAAGAACAAAAAGGCAGAAATAAGGTAAGGTTGTTGCTAAGAAGAAGCTTAATGATAAGAGCATGCAGAGATCTAACTCCACGTCAGGCACTGGAAGAACTGTTTCTACAAAGTCCTCATCCTTATTTGAAGAGCAGCTTGTGGCTAGTGGAAAAAATTAATTTTCGTTGAGGGTGTGACCGCTTGTAGGCCAGTTGTTGTCCTGGTTGTTGGTTTTTTGGAAACTTGACCCAAAGTAAACTTATGTCGGAAGAGGAACTTCAATTGAGAAAATGCCTCCATGAAGAGTGGACTCCATGGAACCCTGTGCTATATTTTCTCAATTATCAATTGATGTGGGAAGAAAGCTGAGCCCACTGTGGGTTGTTATATCCCCTTGGCAATCGCAATAACAAAGCATGCTGAGCTAACTATGAGGAGCAAGCCAATAAGCAGGCATTCCTCTGCTGTCTCTGCATCTCTAGAGTTTCCTTTTTTGAATTCCTGCACACACCTTCATCAGTGATAGACTATGACTTGGTACCTATAAACTGAAATAAGTTGTTTTCTCCCCAAGTTGTCTTTTGTCTTAGTGTTTTATCATTGCAATAGAGAAACTACGTAAGACAAAAATTGGTGCCAGGTTCATGAGGTATTGTTGTGACAGACATAACCATATCCTTTTTTTGGTAGATTGTGGTAGTGCCATTTGAAATTTGACCTATTGAATTCTTTGAGCTCATTGGGCTTGGAAGATAAGCACACCAAGAACAATGTTGGAGATCTCTTTTATGGCATTTCAGAGGAAGCAAAGACGTTATCTGAGTTTTTTGTTTGTTTGTTTGTTTTTTGTGCTTTTTGAATTAAGAATCCATGGTTCCAGTCAGCAGGATCTGAAGAACGAGCTGTGACCAAGAACAGACCTGAGCTACTCAGGTGAAACCTTTGCTTTGCAGGAACATGTGCTACTTCTCAGCTGGGTCTGAAGAATCAATAATTATTAAGAAGCGAGCAGCTTCATTGAGGCAAAGTCTGGAAAGTGTTTCCTCTGAACCTATGGTCCAAAGGCAGCTAAGGCTGTACCTTTTGCTGGCAACTGAATGTGATAATGTATAAGTTTCCCAGGTTGCAGTGGATATAGAGACATGTCATTGGTCATACGATACAACTGAGGCTTGGCCCTGTGAACAGCCAGGATAGGCCATTGGTGAAGGTATGCCCTCTTGGAGTAGCAACTCCAGGATTGAAGAGGCCACTGAGAAAAGTTGAGGCTTGTCAAGGTGTGGCTGTTCAGAGTCCAAGAAAAGGCTGCTGGTTAAGGTGAAACACAGTTGCAGCAAAGAGCACAACATTTTGGAGATGCCAAAACTGTGAGGTGACCATCAAGGACAGTAGCAGCTGTGAAGCGGGCCCAGATTAGCTTGTGTATGCTGAGGCCAACTTAATAAGCCCTTCAGATACCAGAAGATTGGGAGTGAATTCTAGATGTCTGGCATTGTGCTTTCTACACTGCTGTCTTCTGCTTTGCTTTGATTTGTGACTGTGTCATAATTCTTCTCTTGTTGGAGTAAGACATTGTGGGATTTTATTTTATTTTTTATCTTACAGGAGCCTAGAATGAATAGAGTTTGGACTTTTAAAGAATCTATGGTTTGGCTAAAGTTTTAGGTGACTTATGCCCCATATCCATGCTCATATGGCCAGAAGTGATTGGATTAATGAGTTATGTAAAAATAAAATAAAAGGACATAAAGGCACAGAACAGGTTTGTGGGATATTATAATTGGAGGGTGAAGTGAGGGTAGATATGACCAAGATACATTACATGCATGTATGAGCTTCTTAAGGTTAAGTACATAGAATATTAAATAAAGAATAGCAACTCATATTATTTAACTTTTTCATTTGGCCATTCATACATCTTATATTATTGATTTTAAAACAATTATGTTCCAAGATCCATTTTGTCAGAGTTCTCACTTCATCAATTCAAGCTAAGAATTTGTAAATCTAAAAATATTTCATTTTGGTTCTTAGGAAAAGCAACTTGGGTGATATGAGTTGTGATGTCGCTAAATCAGTTTCCCAAGAAATGGCTTATTTTTAAGAAGAGAACAGATAAAATGTGACCTATAGAAGATTATAAAAAGAGTATATGTAAAAAAGGAAATTACGTAAGAAAAAATCTCATATTCTCTTGATGTATGCCATGATCCTCTGGGCTCAGTGTAATTGTCTTGTCATTTAGAATTTTTCCAGATGTCCGCAGCCCAATGTGGATGAGCCAACACCCACCTGCTAAACAGCAGCTAGAATTGCACATTAGCCTTGTTTCCTGCAGGTCTCTCAATTTCATTTTTAAATGGTCTTTCAATGTTGTTTTCATTGTAATTTCCCTTTTATTATCACGGTACTGACCTCTGTTGTTTACTCATAAATTAAGCCCCAAAATACAGCTACCTGAAGGCATATAGTAAGTTGGGTTTTATTTATTTTATTAGATTTATGGAAACTAGTCTTTTTATTCTTTATGAGTTCATGCATGTAAATACCAGTGATCATTCTCTAGAGAACAAAATCTGTATCATTATGTTGTTTCATGGAAGCATGGAGGTTCCTGTGTCCCACTGTCTGCCAATTGTAATCCTATATTCCGTTCAGGAATACCATGTTGTTAAAGTCTGACATTTGAATCTCCTAGGAGAGCTAATGGGGTAAATTCCAGTCTGAATATGAGAGATTGAGGGCAGGAGTTGAAGCCACTTCCAAAGCAAACTCAACCATTTCCCTCCTTTTTCACTGATTTTATTTTTGTTTATTACAGGATCTCAATGCAAGGAAAGAATCACTGAATTATTAAATCCACAGATTCAAATAATCATTTCCCCCACACACTCCACTCAGATGCACCACACATTCTAAGGCATAGTCACTGCAAGACATAAAGTAACTGTTACAGATGAGTGTCCATTGACTTCCTAGCAAGACCAGCAGAACATAAACAATGTGCAGAAAATGTTCCTGTTCTATAGAGGTCCAACACCACTTCATTTTTCTAAATAACAGGAACTAAGCTTCATCCATTTCAGTATGTATCAAAAGATGCACACATTTTAGTTAATCCTTCATTCTTTATATTCAGTCCTTAATTCTTTAATTCATGTTTTTTAGAAATTTAGTGGCTTACTATTGACTATGATTAAATACTGTCGTTCCTTATTAGGTAAATGAAGCCAGACAAAATTCTTATAAAACACACTTAGGATTACTAAGTAAGATTCTTTTGTGAACAAATAGGGTAATCAAATATTTCCACATTACTAATAGTATGTGAATTAAAACTAATAAAGCTTTCGAACAGACCAAAAACATTTTTTTAAACATAAAACTTGAATGAAGACAGAACGGTAACTAGAGGCAAGCATGTAATAATGTCACAAACGAACATGTCTTAAAGCTTGACAGATGCTTTGTGATCTTCTTACACCCACTGTGCTTTCTATAGTTCAGCGTATGTGCAAGCGGTCCCTTTAGCAGTAGTCATCCATTGTTCACACATTACTGTCTTCAGCATCAGCATCACCATTAGCATTTGTTTCCCATCTAACCTATTCTGCAAACACAAGGCAAGCCTTCAGGAAGGCAAAGCAGGGCAAGGAAAACAATCCTTGCAGATAAAGTTACTGCTGTAAACTAGAATACATTACTTTCTAGGCCATGAAACTCAAAATTAATGCAAAAGAGTGCTGAAAAAAATTAAAGCATGATTGATTTTTTAAAAAAAGTACTCATGAGACTGTAAAAACCTGTCTGAGTAGAAGAACAGCACTCTATGTGTCTGACTGGCTACGGGTTAAGAGCCACATGAAAAGACAATCTTTTTTCTACTTCTCGATAGCAGATCATCCTGGGCATCAAGATGATGATATGATGGACTTAGAGTTTTCCTTCAAGCCATTGTTCCCCATTGATAAGAGAGATGAAGAACAACACAAATGTACTTCAAGTGCATTCTTACATTACTCTTTCTCTAATTACAGTTCCTAAGCACATGATAGAAACTACATTAGACTAATAAGATATTCTGACGAGGTTTAAATATTGAAGGTTATATCATTTAAATAAATAACACATGACTATAAAACATCATTTTTAAAACATTGAAAATTTTATTTTCCATCTAAAGAATGGATTTGGCCCACAGGTTCTGAAATATATATGTAAGTGATCAGTTTTAGGGGTTATTAATGACACATGCCATTTTACACAAATAATATATATATATATACATATATACACAATACTATATTTATATATGTATTAATATTATTGTTCACATGTGTTCACATGTGCATTGGGGTCATGTGAAGGTCAATGACACATATCTTCTGAAATTGTTCTCTAGCTTATTTTCTTATACAGTGTCTCTTAATGAACATGGATTTTATGAATATGGATAGACTGGCTTACCAGAAAGCCCCAAGAATTCACTTATCTTCACCCTCCTTGCACTGGGATTACAAGCATGCAGAAATTGCTGCGTTTTTGTGGGAATACCAGGAATACAAATTCAGGTCCTCGTGTCTGAGATACTAGCACTTTACTGACTGAGCTATATCCCAAGAATTGAAAAAAAAAATTTCTATCTTATAACTGAACACATAAAATTTCAACATACTTGAACAGCAGGGCTGATTTTTCGTGCACATATAATGTTTAAACTGGTATAAACCTAATTTACACATGCATCATTCCTTTGTACTAAGAGTAAACAAACTTATTCAGTGCATGCTGACTTCACATATGCATACAGTACCTTGAATATGATCAACATGTACAATGGAAACATTTTAAGAGTCTGAATAGCATTTCTAAAGGAATTCCTGGTGCATTGTCATGATAGACAGCCACCTGTGTGGCGTCACCATAAGATCTGAAGGCACATTAGAACTTCTTACCATTGTGGAATTATAAACCTTCACTGATTAAACATTTCTATTGTGCTTTTCCCACAACTTTCTAAACTCTCTAATGGCCACAATTACATTTATAGTCTATGTAAATACCTGTTGCTTTTTGTCAGTTTGATGATATCTAAGATCATGTAAAGAAAAGAAACCTCAATTGAGAAAATGCAGTCATCAAACTGCCCCCAGAGGCAAATCATTGCTGCTTTTTCTTGATTTCTAATTAATGTGGGATGGTCCAGGATACTAGGGGCAGGGCTGTTCTTGGGCAGTTGGTCTTGGATGGCATTTTTAAAAAGGCTAGCCTATCAAACCATGGAAAATAAACTAGGAATCATGGTTTCTTTGTGGTATCTGTTGAACTTACTGCCTAAAGGTTCCTGCCTTATGTTCCTGCTTTGTCTTCCTTCATGAACATTATAAGCTATAAAATGGAAGAAGGCCGTTTCTCTTGGAGATTCTCTTGCTTATGTTGTTTGCCAAGGAATAGAAATCAAACTAAGGTAATATATAAAGGAGGTAATATATTTTTATACTTTTGGTGCCTGGAATCTTAATATGCTGATCTTCAGGTTCCTGAATAACAAACAATAAATAATAACAACAATAACAACAACAATAATAATAATAAAGATAAAATAAATAGGTTTAGTCCTCTTTTAATAGATGCATATTCCATGATGTAGCACAATTTTTCTCATCCACTCATCAGGTAACAACTCATTTCCATCACCAGCTATTTTGTACACTGTTTAAAATAGCCATGGGATGCAAACAAGTGTCTTTTCAGCACACTAGTTTTGTTTTCTTCCACTTAGTGGTGGTATTGTTGACTATTGAGATAGTTATTATCTATTGTAAGAATCTAAGGTAGGGACTGAAGCAGAAACCGTGGAGGAACACTGCTTACTGGCTTTTATATACAGTCCAGGAATCCCTACATGAGGAAGGTACTGCTGACAGGGGCTTCAACAATCTAGAAAATTCCTCAAATAGGCCTACAGGCAATCTAATCAAGGCAGTAGTCAAGTTGATCTTCTTTCAGATTACTCTAAGCTGTGTTGCTGAAACCTGAAGCTACTGCTACTAAGAGGCATGAATTATTAAGTTAAGTCTTTGACAAAGTCATGTATGTGTAAATAATTCATTCTTGTGAGTCTCTCCCCCTGACCATTTCTTATGTTTATCCTATCCCCAACAACTCCTCTTTCTTCCCATGAATTCCTCCCCAGATGCATGACTCTTGGTCTTGTTTTGTGTCCCATTTACTTTAACTGGGATTGTTTGCACGACCATTGGATTATAGCTATCAGTTGGATTGTAGTGGGGTGAACTGAACTCTGATCTTTTATAAAAGCAACACACACTCTTAACTGCTGAGCCACTCTTTCTCAAATGTCTAATGGCCATTTTCCTGTGCACATCCAGTGAAGGCATCTACACTTGTTGAGAATTCATGATTGCATTGACTTTAGCCTTTGACAGCTTCCTTATTTAGGGCTCCCATGTTCTTGCTTATGATGTGCCATGACTCCTTTTGAGGATGGTAAAATCATCTTGCTTACGGTTGAGCACCGACTTGTCACTTATTCAGCACCTGGTGCAGCCATGAGTCTTAGCATTCACTGTATTTACCTAGAAAGAATGGCTTCATTAAGGTTGACGGTGGCCCTTGTCAATGGATATAAACATAAAATTCATTTAGAGGGCTTCTTGACATTGCCAATTTAGCTAGACAACTCAATTAAGTCCCTCCCTTAAGGCCTGTGATCTCTCCCACTATGGGTTTCTGAGTGGATTTAGAGTACTAGTTATAAATTACCTCCCATGCAATGGTTTCCTAATAGTTTTGTCATTGTTTTACAGGAGGCAACACCTTACTTGTAGACCTGATATTGCAGTTCATAGATCTGGGAAGTATCACAGATGCCTTCCGCAACCCTGCAGCCTGCATCACATCTTCAAGCATGAAAGCTGGGTAACAAGGAGAATGATTCCAGATGAGTTATAGCTTGCTCTTTAAGGTGCTATCAAGGTGTGTAGTATCTTCACGAACAGTTTATCATTTTCTATATCCATCAGGATTGGGAAGAGCCTGTACTACTTTGTCTAGGGCCTCCTTGGAAAACAACTCATACAGACACATCCCACACTTGGCACTGATACTTTTATTAAAAATAGTATCATTTTAGACGAGCTTTTTCTAGGTATCCAGGATATCTTCCTTTCAAACTTTTGCTTTATAGGTTTATATATATATATATAATTTTAAATTAAGCACTTTTCTATATGACCTTTATATACTTTTAACTTTCTTCCTACTTCCTTGTCTCATTGCCACATAAACTTAGTAAACCTTTGGCTTTTATATTCCACATCTTGATCTGCATAGTACCTAAGTTTTACTAACCTCTCTCATGTAAGGCACCCCATGCCCTTCTCCAGTGACTTCTTTTTAGGTTTGAAGCATCTTACAGATCTGTAAGTTGGTTTGGTGGTCATAAATTCTTTACACTTGTTTTTATTATTGATTGATTCATTGATTGATTGGTTTTTTTGAGACAGGGTTTCTCTGTGTAGCCTTGACTATCCTAGACTCATTTTGTTTTGGCCTTGAACTCAGTGATGTGCCTGCCTCTGCCTCCCAAGTGCTGGGAATAAAGACATGTGCCAACACCGCTGTCCTCACTTATTTTTATTTTGGAAATATTTTCTTTTGTTCCAAATAATAACGGATTGTTTTGCTAGATAAAGTACTCTGTTGGCATCTCAGTTCTTTCCGAGCTTGGAGCACATTTCTCAAAGCTCTCCTGGCTTTTAAAGTTTCAGTTGAGAAATAGGCTGTTATTCTGATAGACCGCCTTTACAAGTAGCTTGGGCTGTCACTTTTATGGATTTCAATATCTCCCCCCCCCTTTTTTTTGATGCTGTAGTGACTATAAAATGGAGTGGAGTGTTTTTTTTTCTAATTTTCTATTTAGTGCGCACTTACTTTTGTACCTAAATGAACGTTTTCTTCCTAGGTTTTGGAAAATATCTTCTATGATTTTATTGAAGTTATGTTATAAACCTTCAACCTGCATTTTTTCTCTTTCTTTAATGCCAATAATTGTTAGAATTGGCCTTTTTTATTGTGTTGTACATTCAGCTGGTGAGATTTTAAAAAGGTTACCGTTTTGTTAGATTGAATGTTTCAATTCCTCTATGCCTTCTTTGAATCCTTATATTCTTTCTGTCTTTTATGTAGTCCATTCTGTTGGGGAGAATTTCAGTTTTCATTAGATTTATTGAGTTTTTCAATTTGAGGTTTATTTCAGTTTTGCTTTCTTTCAGTGTTTTTATCTCTTTATTGAATTCAGTTTCTAATCTTGTGTTATCTTCATCACGTCATGTGGCACTTTGTGTGTCCTTGGACTTGGTTCTATCTGCTCTTGTCCTCCTTAAGTTCATTTGCATCTTTTTTAAATTCCTCAAACTTTTTGAGCATGTCTATTATTATTATTTTTAATTTTGTGTTATGTTATCACTTTTGGTTAAGTTGTTCCCTTTGAGGACATTTAATGTGAGATTGGTGATGTTGGTGTGTTTGTGATCATACTTAGGTCCTGGAATGCGGTTGTAGGTTTTTTTATTTGATGTGAGCATTTAGTCCACTTGGCTGTAGTCAGTGTCGGGCAGTGAGCCCAGCATCTTTAGGGCAATGGAGGAATGAACCCAAGGCCAACTGGCTTCTTTCAAGAACTGAAGGAGATCAAGAGGAGGTTCTGAGGCAGAGGAGAGGAGTAGGGTGATTATGAAAAATCCAGATGGGATGGAGCTGATTTAGAAGGTCCTAGAATTTGAAATAGGGTCATTTACCTGGTATCAGGAGCAAATTCCAAAGGGCAGAGCATGCATGCCTGAAGCAGCAGAATCCAGATCTCACTGGTGGTTGTGCTGCATGGGCAAAGTCCCTGGGATGTGTCTACAGAGACCGCACGAAGATTTGAAGCCAAGTGCCTACCAGGTGCCTGAGGCTGCCTTTTGTGTTGAGACTTTTCACCAAAAGTCTTATCAGAAGGGAAGTCATCTCAGTAAAATATGACTGGATTTGCTGAAGATTCTTGAGTCCACTGTATATGCATAACTTATTTCACAACCTTCTATCAAAAGACATCCTGCTGAAAATCTTAAAGTTCTATTCCCTAGACTGTGTTTTGTAGAAGGGGAGGAGATCAGGAATAAAGGAAGCTTGTCAGCACCCTTTCGCAGTGGCATACACACGCATCATAGTGTGAGCAAGGCAATTGTTGATTCAATTGTTGATCCAATTGTCCTGTCAAGTTTAACTCAGAAATAAATGCTTGATTATTTAGCAAATTATTCTGCCAAAGCTTCATGAAAAATTTGAAGCATTTTTTGCTCTTCTCTTTTTTTTTTCCCCCACATAGATATAGTTTCTCTTTTCTGGATCACAAAAACAAGAACTTGGTTGTTCAGTAGATGTCAGTATAAGGCTGCTGTTCTGTCATTTAAAGTTTTGTCTTCAACACCATCAAAGATGAACCAGGCATTTGGCATTCATTTCCATCTGGCTTAATGTTAAATAGACAAAAGCATATGTGAATTTATATGCTTATATTATTTATTATTATTTTAAATTTTACTATTACTGTATAGAGGATTGGTTTTCTCTCTCTCTCTCTCTCTCTCTCTCTCTCTCTCTCTCTGTGTGTGTGTGTGTGTGTGTGTGTGTGTGTGTTTGTGTGTGTGCCTATGTATATGTACACATATGTGCATTTGCATGCAGGTAGGTGAATGAACAGGACTGTGTATGAGTTTGAACACTCTAACTGGTTTCTTGGCTTTGAAGAAAGCATTATCTCCCCAGCTACAGTATTTGAGACAAATTCTCAGTATGTCAGACTACCATGGAGGATAACTTGAAATTTTTAATTCTTTTTAATTAACTCTTAAATTATAGGATTAGATGGAAGCAGATGCAAAGACCCACCACCAAATGTTAGGGAGAGAGAGAGCCAAAACTGAAAATCTCCATTGGGTCCCTCCCCTTAGAGCTTATGAAAATCCATGAAAGAAGAGGAGGAAGAATTTTAGGAGCAAGAAGCATTGAGGATACTAGGAAAACACAGCTATAGACAGAAACTGAGCAGTGCTCATAGAGGCCCACAGAGATCAAAGCAGCAACCACCAAGCCTAAGTGGCTCTGCATTCAGACACGGATCCTCTGCATGTATGTTGTAGGTGTTATCTTGGTGGTTTTGTTGTACTCCTTACAGTGGGAATGTGGGTGTCTCTGACCCTTTTAGCTGTTTTGGGTACCCTTTCACTCCTACTGAGTGGCCTTGTCCAGCCTTGATATGAGGGTTCGTGTCTAGTATTATTATATCTTGTTAGGCTTTGTTTGGATGACAAAAGAAATAAAATTAAAAGGTAAGGACAAGATTGGTCTTTGCTTTCAATACCAAATGAATGAAAAAAACAGACATTGTATGGTTTAAGGGATAATATCCAAAATATATAAATAACTGAAGAAATTAAACACCAACAAACCAAATAATCTAATTACAAAGGGAGCACAGAAGTAAACAGATAATTCTCAACAGATGGATTTTGAATGGCTGAGAAGCACTTAAAGAAATGCTCAACTTCCTCAGTCATAAGGGGAATGCAAATCAAAATGACTCTAAGTTTCCATCTTACAACCTTCAGAATGTCTAAGATAAAAAACTCAAGTTACAGCACATACTGGTGGGGATGTGGAGAAAGAGGAACACTCCTCCATTGCTGGTGGGTGTGCGAATGCTTACAAGCACATTCGAAATCAATCTGGCCTTTTCTCAGATATTTGGGAATAGTGCTACCTCAAGACCTAGCTATTACACTCCTGGGCATATACCCCCAAAATACTTCCCCATACAACAAGGACATTTGCCCAATTATGCTCATAGCATCTTTATTTGTAATAGCCAGAAACTGGAAACAACCCAGATGTCCCTCACCTGAAAAATGGATAAAGAAAATGTGGACAGATGCTAGAAGATTCAAGGACTAGGCCTAGGTTAGCAGAAAGAGGCAGTAAACCTCTTAGAAAACAATTGAGCCAGGAGTATAAAAGATACTTTTATAAACCACACTAAATTCATAAATTCATAAACCATACTAAAATTCAGACCCAAGGAAGCTAAATAACAAGGAGGACCCAAGGGAAGATACTTGACTCTCACTCCAAAGGGGAAATAGAATAGACAGCAGTAGATGAAGAGAAGGAAAGGGGAGGAGAGGGAGCACGGAAGGAAATGAGGGTGGGACAGATGTCGGTAGAATGGGGGAAGAAGGCAAGAGGGCTTGCAGAGAGAGGAGAAACTGAGGGCTGGGCATCTCTGAGACAAGCTTGAGACCGAGAAATGGGTAGGCCCCTGGGAAGGTATAGGGGTGACTCTAGCTAAGACTTCCAGTAGTTGGGGTCATGGAGGGGTCGTGGAGACTGAAGAGGCCATGTTCTAGACAGACACAACTTTTAGTAGAGAGAGAGGAACACTAACCCACCCACAACTTCTACCCCAAACCTACCCTGTCTACAACATATGCAATGACAAAGATAGAGCAAAGATTGAGGGAGGGAATGACCAATTGATGCCTGGCCCAATCTGGGACTCACACCAAGAGAGATAGCCAGCCCCTGACACTATTAAGGATCCTCTGCTATGCTTGCCTGGGATAGCAATCCACTGAAAGACTCCAGCCAGCAACGAATAGAAACAGATGCTGAGACTCACAGCCAAACATCAGAGATCAATGGAAGGACAATAACTCCACAAGAAGAACAACAGAATCAACCCCTGGGCCCAGCGGTGCTTATGGAGACTGAAGTACCAACCAAGGACCATGACAATGCATGGAATGGACCTAGGCCGCCTACACATACATAGCTTATTAGTCTCCTAATAAAGGGAGCAGGGGCTGTTGGTGACATGGATTCTGTTGTCTGGTTTTCGATCATGTTCATCTGGTGGTGCTGTGTCACCAGTTCTCAGTGGAAGAGGATATGCTCAGTTCTGATGTGACTTGATGTGCTGGGATAGGTTGTTTTTGTTGGGGCTGCCATTTTCTGAGGAGTAGGGTTGGGGACAGAGGGAAGATGGAGGCAGGGTAGGACTAAAAGGAGGGGAGAGAGAGAGGCTGTGATCCAGAGGTAAAGGGAACAAACAAGTAAGAAGAAAAAATATATAATTTATTTTAAAAAGGAAGGGTATGACTGGTTCTAGGTATTGTTGAGGAGAAAGTTTATTGTAGATAAAATGGAGAGTACATCTTGAGGTAAGGACATCCAGGAGAGTGGACATGACTCTGAGCCTTGTGAGGAGAGAGAACCAGAGGCAGCAGCCAGGAGTCTCAAAATAGAATGGGGAAACCAAAAATAGTTGCATTTATATAGGAAAGAACAGCCTAGTCTCCTAGACTGGAGAGTTCAGGGCAGGGAGTGGGGCATGCAAGCCAGATCACCCAATAACAGGTAGGAGATGATAGTGCTGGGAAAATTTGTTGGCCAGGTTTGCTTTGATATGTTAAATTGGCACATCAGTCATTTGTCCCAGGGTTGAAAGTTAAGCTGCTCCAGGTAATATTTGTGGGAATCCCACTCATTTAGGAAGGGAAACTGAGGAGGGGTAGATAGGGAGAAGAAGGGAATGGAGAGGTTGGGTAGGGACTGGGACGAGAGGAGGGAGGGTGAACTGCAGTTAGAATGTATCTAAAACAGAATTAAAAAAATAAAGAGCACACATGATTGTTTAGTTTCAGACATCCCATGGTCCCTGGTCCCTACCTGCTGCAGGGTGTGGCTGGCATACCCCACCCCCTACCTTGAACTTTCCCTCCCTCTTCACTATAATCCAGATATTTTGGTCCCCCACACTCTTCTCTCAGTCGCTCTCTTTTCCTCCTTTCTCTTTCCTCTTTCCTTCTCTTCTTTCTACATGTACCGCCTCCCTCCTCTCTCATTCTCTCCCTCTCGCTCCTCCTGCATGGCTTCCAATAAACCTGCTTTCATATACTATAACCTCGTCTTGCCATTAGTGAAGGAGAGATAAACCTGTTTTTTAGGATCCCAAGTGCGGGATTGGAACGGTCTTGTGAGAGAACAGGTGAGGTTAATCCACTAGAAGACCAACCACCTCGTGCGGGAGCTTGATTGTTGCCACTTGAAAAGATCCTGTGAACAGACTCTGGCAGCAGATATATAAATGAGCCCAGAACTGGAGGCGGGACTTTTTATAGACTTGAGATAGTTTTGGCTGTTCATTGCTGCACTTCGAGACGCTCCTAGAGAGAACTGCTTGAGGGAAGGCTTCGGGGCTCTGGCTCCTGCTGAGGTTCTGGGTTCTGGTTACTCTAGGTTCCAGCAGAAGAAATCCTGCAGATTGTGCCAGGAGAATTGTTCATTGGAAGTGATATCCTTACGGTTTTGTTATTGTGTCCATTAATCCTCATTTCCTATTGTTTTAGTTAGGAGGGTTAGAAGTGACATATGCTCGGTCACTATATATATAATATATTGGTTAAGAAAATGAGCATACACATTAGCTCATTCCAACATTTCAAAAATGATTACTTTATATAATCCTAAGAAATCAAACTCGGAGATTTGTGCATGTCAAGCAACTGCTTTAATGACTAGGTCTCTTTGCTAACCCTGAAATATATTTAAGTGCTCAACTTTATTTATTTTTATTTTTTAACATTATTTCTTTATTATTATGTATTTAGTGCTCTGTATGCATGTACACCTACAGCCCAGAGGAGGGAATCAGATCATATTACAGATGGTTGTGAACAACCATATGGTTGCTGGGGATTGAACTCATGACCTCTGGAAGAGCAGTCAGTGCTCTTAACTGCTGAGCCATTTTGCCAGCCCCAGTGCTCAACTTTAATTGAATATAAAAAGAGGGAAAGATTATCTTTCACATAAAATAGTTATTTAATCATGACATGCAATTCATACATTTGTTGCATATGTCTTTAAGTTTGTGTATTATTTCTGAGTGTGTTTGTATGTGCATGCACACACACGTATGTGTGTATGTGTGTGTGTGTGTGTGTGTGTGTGTGTGTGTGTGTGTGTGTGTATGTGTTCTGAGGATACCTGCTTGGAGCTAATTGTATCTTTACACTGTGTGTACAGAATCAAACTCACCTAATCAGACTTAAAGAATATGAGTTTCTAGTCACCTTGCCACCTTGCTATGTCCTATGGTGGTATACTTTAATAAAATTAAGTGTCTATTAAAATGAAACAGAAGGACAGCAGGTCACCGAGAAGAGACTTGATACCCTATGAGCATATACAGGGGGAGGTAATCCCCCTCAGGAACAGTCATAGGGGAGGGGAGTAAAGGGAAAATGGGAGGGAGGGAGGAATGGGAGGATACAAGGGATGGGATAACCATTGAGATGTAACAAGAATAAATTAATAAAATAAAAAAATATACAATTGCAAGAAAAAATAAATAAAAATAAAAAAATAAATAAAATGAAGCAGTTTCCAGTTAAGTGAGCACACAAATACAAATCAGTCAGGATACTCAATGCCTCCATTTTTTCACTTATGTAGTATTTTGAAATGCAATCATATTTAAAATTTAAAAATTTTAAATTTTCTCAGTACATTTAAAAGAATTCAGCCATCTTTCTAGAGCTAATTACAACATTACCACATGTACTTAAACATTCCTTCTCTACATTGCCACTATCTTAGCTTCCCATTCATCTCTCATCAACAACAAGGACCTCTTGTAATGTCACAGTCTCCTTTTTGTAAAATGAAGGGCAACTCACACTCTCTAATGCTTCCTGAAAATTTCCTTAAAACGATTTGTTAGTAAGTGCCCATGATTTCCAAGTTCCTCTTTTATGTTTATTGCTCTCTAGATTTTAAGTTCTTTATTTCAAATTCTTTTCTGTACTGTTTGTTCATAATGAGGTAATTCACACTGTATACTAATACGCATAAAAGTAGCTCAGGTTCGCTGTCTTGTGCTTTGTAGTCTCTTTCCACATAGATCAAGTGCACACATATGTATGGTGGGAATATATACCATTTTCTCTACATTATTTTTATTGGGATGGCTGCCACTACTTTTAATTCAAGATGCTTTTAATACTTTCCTCTTATCTTAACCGTCTTTTCTCCTATTCTCCAGCAGAAGAAATTAGAGCAACCAATGTAAAAATTTTTATTTATGCACTGCTACAGATCAAGATGGCTTCTGTTGTCCTGGACATTTCCAACCATTGAACTAGAACATGGGCTCTGACCCACCTTCCTCTTGGATCTTCCTTTCTCCCCTGGCATGATGAATATATAGTTCTTTTGAGGGAAGCATCTTCTTATAGGGCAGTGTTCAATAATGGAAAGGAAGTAAGATATCTTAATAATTTTTCTGTGCTGCTTTGATATGGGCTGGATAGTATCACAGTATATGTTAAACTTTCAAACTCATCCAGGCCAGTGCAGACATTTCTTGTCACATGACTTTTACTCCTGAGGATTACAAGCACCATAAGTCTAACAGAATCACTGCTACCTTCAGCTAGCAGGGTGTTCTGGGTAGTGGAAATAGTAGTAGATAAATATGAAACTTTTATTTAAAATATTAATGTGTGTGTGTCTATGTGTGTACCATGTTCCACACGTAGAGATCAAAGGACAACTTTGAGAGTTGCTTCTCTCCTACCACATGGATCCTGGGAATTGAGCTTAAGTGGCAGTAAGCATCTTTATGCACTAAGTAAGCATCGTGCCACTCCAGATAGGGTATCATTCAATTAGCAGCCCTATACAACCCTTACAGCCAGAAAACATAAGACTTCTCTGTGTGGCTAACATAGTAAAACTATCTTCAGATCTTCATAACTTACACATCTTCCTGTTATAGATCATGCACAGAAAAAGTAACATTCACCTTTCCTCATCTGTATGAATGAACTGTCTATAGGTTATAAGAAATTCTTTATGGGGCTTATACTGCCATCTGTAAGAGATTTTGAGCTGTGAATGTGGCTTAATTTAAACCAAAGAAAGAGTAAAAATAATAAGAATTATCAGAATAAAAGTTGTACAGGAAATTTAGTGTTACGCTGAAGGCATTACAAAAATGACTCTTAGCCATAACATCTCATAGATAAATGCTGAATTTATAGGGGAATGAATTCCTCCAATGGACTGAATAATAACTTTTTAGATAAGAATGGTGTATTATAAAAGCAATTATCATGTCTATTTCAATAATTATGCTGATCTTGCTCGAGGCAGATTTTTTCAGCAATCACTTCATCTTGTGTAATACGTTCTTAAGTCATCAACTCACTTTTTCATTCTGTTATCATGTATCCTTACTTCTACTGGTTCTTTAATCTTACATACTTGTGTATTTTTAAGATTACCAGAACATATATGCAAGTTGACTCTAATGTTACAGTTCATTGAAACTTCATTTGTTTCTAATAATTGTTACACTGGAGTTCAAAATACAAAGTAGCACTTGTGATGAATTGAAGTAGGTAATTGTTGCATTAATACATGTAGTCATTAAGTTCAATATTCTATTTTTCCTGAAATCAAAAGGTTTTAATTATATTATGTAGCATCCTTGAAATTAACTTATTTTAAATACAGTTTGAATTATGCAATTTTATACATATAATAATTTTGATTGTATATTATTTCCATTAGAAAACAACCAATTTATGTATATTATGGACTAACCAATTTGATAGTTTATCTTATCTTGCTAATGGGGTACAGAGAGGTAGAAAAATAAATAATTTTGGAAATCCTTTGATTTCCTTTTAGTCCAACAAACACAGAACAATTTATAAGATTTTTTATTTTAAAAAAAGAGAAATAAATCTTTAACTGATGAGAGAACAAAATACCAGATCTTCAAGACTCTAGATCTTGAAGATACTTAAAAATTTCAAATTCTGAAGTCATCTACTTCTGTAACCAAATATTCTCTACTGTTAAAATGAATGAGTCTGTTTCATTCATGCAATTCTCAAGTTCCAGGAAAGTTAGGAATCTCTGCAGGCAAGCTGAAGTCACCGAAGAAAGGTGTCCTGCCTCTAGAAACATGGCCACTAAGATTTCAGTCACTAGTGGTAGCTTTGATTCTTATTTATTTTCTCTGCAACAAAACATCAGAAGAAACTTTAAATGTTGTAGCACTCAGAAAACACAGCAATTTAATAACTGTCCCTATTCAGGATGACTCAAGCTCAGGTGCTAGAAAGCCACCACCTCTTGCCCCAGCACCTGCTCACCACCACCCTGAGTATCAGGGTCAGCCAGAGGTGTCGCACCCTCATCATATTATGCCTCCACAGCAACATTATGCACCACCCCCACCTCTGCCACCACCAATAAGCCATCCAATGCCACATCCTCCCCAGGGTGCAGGTACTCCTCACTTGGTATATAGCTAAGCCCCACCTCCACCAATGACCTCTGCTCCACCACCAATAATCCCTCCCCCTGGACATATCATTGCCCAGATGCCACCTTATATGAATCATCCTCCTCCAGGCCCCCCCCCCACCTCAGCATGGTGGTCCACCTGTAACTGTAGCCCCTCCTCACCATTACAATCCTAACTCTTTACCCCAGTTTACAGAAGATCAAGGAACTTTGAGCCCTCCATTTACACAACCAGGAGGAATGAGTCCTGGTCTATGGCCTGCACCAAGAGGCCCACCACCACCTCCACGAATGCAGGGCCCACCTTCTCAAACCCCACTACCTGGACCACATCATCCAGATCAAACAAGATACAGACCGTATTACCAGTGATAATAGTGCTTTGAACTGAAGATATTGACAAGGAAAAAAGATTAGTTAATCAAGCTTTGGGGAAGGAGAAAATAACCTCTTTTTGAGGTGGCTATAAAACAGTCTTGTCTCTCAAAATGGTTCTGAATCTTGACCTTAGGATTGCTTTCAAGTACCATACTGTAGTGCAGATAAGTGGCCCGGTTGAGCACAACTATATCTTAACAACTGTTACTTTGGCGTGGTAAATTGACCCAGAAGTGACTATTTGTAAAAAAAAAAAAAAAAAAAAAAAAAGAAAAAGAAAAAAAAAAAAGAAAAAATTTTTTGATAAATTTTCACTGTTCCACTTTGAGAAATATTGCTCTTATTTAAACCCAATGTTTAGTTTTTGTTGTGATGCATTTTGTTAACCTGTGTAAAAGGATTAAATTTCAAGATGGTTGTAAAAATGCTATTTTTATGTGAATTTAAGTGCAGCCATGTATTTTTCTTAAATCCACATGTTTTACCACTAATTTTCTTCCTAAGTTAAGATAAAATCCTAAAAGTAAATTTCTACTAAAATTTTTACCAGGAAGACTGTTAAATGATAGGGAATTATTTCACATCTTAGGCACTGAAATTTCAAGGTGTAGTAATTGTATAGTGCACTCACTTGGATGCCTTTCCTGTTTGGACAGCCTCAGAAACACCAAATGCACCAGAATTCCTATAACTAGTTGTCTGGTGCGTCTCGAGGGGTTCTAATCATTGGAAAATGACCGGCTTTGCAGGCTCCAAGCTGATGGGATGCCATTCTCACCAATGCTTTTTTTCCTGAGTGGTTAAAATCACATGATTTGTCACACTTAAAAATCTTAAGTTATTTTTTTAGGATTGCTTAAATGGTGTTATTTGGGTGAAATGTGTTCTATGTTCACCTACATATTTAGGACTGGGCTTTATTTAAATCTGCATTTCTTCATAGTCATTCAATTTTGTGCTTTAGTGCATTGTTTATGGGGTTATACATGCAACTTGAATGCTATGGAGGAATCTGACTGTTAGATTAGCAAACGGTGGTTTTTGTATAACAAGCTAGCATTTACTCAGGTTTTATTGCTCTGGTGAGTTTCTCCTCGAAGTTGAAAATTTAAAACTATCATTTCTTATTTTCTTGGTAAGCAGTCTAAAGTTGGAACATTTTGACGTGGAAACAATAGTGAAGACAACCAGATAATTTTGAATTGGACAGAAGAAAAATACTAACTAGATGTGGATCTCAATGCTGTGTAAGGTGCCTTTAGAGCCAGGGTTCGCATTACGGGGCTTGTTACAGTCAGTTGAAGACGACCACTCAGTTTATACAGATTTCCTATGTATAAGTAAGCATTCTTAGGATATTGTCATATATCCTTGGAAGTGACTAAACGCTTGTGAGGTTTTCTTCCCCTTAAAATGGTGCATAATATAAACATGACATGTAGGATGCAGATACCATTTATTAGATAGTTTGTAGTATATAAATTAGAACATTGGCTTTTGACAAAGGGTATACTGATTACTAATTCACCATTCTGTCAGGTACAGAAGAGCATCTCATGTTGGATGATCAGATGCAAAATCATTCCTGAACTTAGTACAGAAGTAAATAATATAAAAAGGCCATTTCAGTCTTGGCTGGCCAAAAATAACTAATGCAAATTTTTCTTGAGCAAATGATTTTTTTTCCTCTTCACATGTAGCAGTTGAGAGTCTGGTTTGTTAATGCACTATTTCTAGGGAGAAATTCTTGTTATTAGAAGCATGGACGTGAAATAGTGTGACATGATGGGGAGTGTTTCTACCCTGTTATTGTAGGTGCTTGGACTGGTGTAAACTTGATTCCTTCTCACGCCCCTGTTCAAGAGCTATTAAAATCTAAATAACCCTTTGTTTCATGTAATTAGAAAATAGCCAGAGTCAGGTCAGAGCTTCTTAGCTGTTTATGAGAGGCTCCTGTACTGAAATTGACTGGGGTTGGGTGTGGTGAGAAACCACTTAGCCTCTATTTTGGACCAAAAAAATTAGTATCATGAGAAAAATCTTATAGGCTTTAAAAAATAATTTCAGTTAGGTTAATAAACATGCTGGGAGACAGGTCAGATGAATGTCTTGTTATAGAATTTTAATTGTTAGACTTGAATCCATCAGTTAACTGCTTGAATGAGGGTGGGTGGGTAGACAGATAACAAGATTACTGTTACGTGTTTCTGTTCTTAAGGAAAAAGATGTGAGTCCCAGCACATTTCAGGGAATCCTTTGAAGCTATCTATGATGGATGTAAAGTCTAAATGTATGTATGTTTCATTAATTGCTCTTAAGAGTACTGAGGTGGCAGTTTAATTCTTAAAAACAATAAAATGGAAGCATAAATATTAAAAAAAATGTTGTAGCACTCCAGTGTGACTTCTAAAATTGCTTCTTACAGAGGCTAGACATTCAGAAAGCACTGAAATGCAAGTATTGCTAGGAATACTGCTTTTACTCTCCATTCTAGAAAAAGAAATTGAATTAGTACATCTAAATCAATTTTATACTTGAAATAAGCACATATAAAATGTGCGTTTTTGACAAAACTAAAATGGGTGTAACTAAGGAATACACATAAAGTAGTTTTTAGGTAACCTGTATATCAAATGCATGTGTAGGCCAATGAGATGCCACAGTGAGTCACTGTGCTTGCTGCCAAGTCTTACAACCTCTATTTGCTCATTGCAACCCACATTGTGGAAGGAAAGAACTTACTCCTTCAACATGAGACGCTGTGACCTCTCTACCTGTGCTGTAGAATACATATCATCCCACTAAAGAAATATGGAGGAATATATACATGAACTTAATTATTATCAAATTAAACAAATAAATAAGCATTTTTTAACATTTTAAATCACAGAAATGCTAATCATACAGAGTTAATGATCTTTATGCTTGACTTGTGTATATTCCTGATGCCAGTTGTATTTCATAGCAATCAATTTATGTTACATAGAATCTTCAACAGCTGTAGACAACCTATGCTGGTTTTGCATTCTCAGATCATTGGAAAAAACCAGTGGCTGATGAATGAATGTAACCTCATGATCATCATGCATTAGGATCATGTTTGAATCAGACAGTCATTTAACCTCTACAGCACATGAAGAATGTAGAGAAATTTCACGCACCATTTTCATATGCCTCATCATGGGATATAAGTTTATAATCACATATTTATTAATTTCCTTTGTCAGATGAATTGAAGATGTGCTAAACTTACTGCAACTATGATTTTAAACACATGCTAGTCAGGAGGTGTGGTTTTGGATATTCCTCAATGTATTCAGATATCTGCTGAGGCAGGTGACATCATCTTGTGACCATGCAGAGAGGCACTCCCTTGTGATATGATGGAAACTCTAGTGCAGGACAGGCATCGCAGCACCATCAGGACACATCTTCAGCTAAAGAAGTTGCCTTAGCATTCTAAATAGCACAAGTGCTATCATACATAACTAATGAACCTAATGTTTGAATTATGTATACTCCTGATGCCTGTTATATTTTATAGAAATTAATACTCACTGTTGTATCTTTCTTGCCTACTTGTCACCAGGTGTTGCCAAACGTAGAGACATGGCAGAAATCAAAATCCTTTATTTCTCCTTTCATTATTTTTAAATAAATTACTAAAGTACCATTATAGATTCATCATAGATCATTGAAAACATATGTCTATTATAATATCCAAACCCATACAGTTAGTCTCTTACAGGGGGAGGAGGTCCCCCTCAATCACAGTCATAGGGGAGGAGAGTAAGGGGAAAATGGGAGGGAGGGAGGAATGGGAGAATAGAAGAGATGGGATAACAATTGAGATGTAACAAGAATATATTAATAAAAAATTTTAAAAAATAGATTTAATCAATAATGCTCATCTAATTTAAAATGTGTATGCAAAGTAGACTTTGACAAGTCATAAGAAACAGATAAAAGTTTGGTGTGGTAGGAGTGTTTAAAGGCTCTGTAGCAGACATTTGCAGATTTTCTTCATGTGGTGATCTTGTTTATGTTTTTGAATGCACCACTATACTCATTGAGTTCTACACCAGACCACCAATGGGTTACATTTTAATTGAGCACTGTGAGATAAGAATAATAATATGTGGCTGGATAGCTTTTTCTTCTAAAAGAAAGGTTTCTCTGTGTAACAGCCCTGGCTGTCCTAGAACTCTCTTTGTAGATCTGGCTGTCCTCGAACTCACAGAGATCTCCCTGTCTCTGTCTCCTGCGTGCTGGGATTAAAGGTATCCAACACAATGCCTGCTTAAAATGATGCTAACTAGATTTGTGTGGCAGAACTGCAAGCAATGTTTTTCAACATGCAGCTCCCTGGATTCTGAGTCAGCACTACAGTTCTGGTAGTCATTTCCAATCTGAACTTAGAAAAATATGTCTCAAATCAGTCTCATTAACACTGACTTTTTAATTTTCAATTTTAAAATTGTGATTATAAAGTAATTTCAGCAAACCTCTCCCCCAGTTTCTACCTCTAAATCCCCCCCAGGTATCCCTCCTACTTTCATCCAGATTCATGGTACGCCCCGTCACTACTTGTTATACCATGAATATATGTATAGTCCTAAACAAAACCTGTGCAGTCCTTATAATGTTACTTGCCTGTGTATTTTTAGGGCTGACTGTTTTTCACTGAACTACTAATTGGTATTTCCTTCCTTGGAAAGATCATTTCTTTCAGTTCCACCAGCTTTCTTCAGTTGCCTGTTGCTCTGTGTATAGCAATGAGATTTCATAAGTTTTTTTTCTCACCCACTTTGGTCTATCCATTGTTGTCATATTTGTGCACCTTACATTTGGCTAGCCATATTGAAGTGTTTTTATGGGTATTTCTTCTGATATTACTATGAAACACAAGAAATTTTCCTTATCCTCTGAGGATCTTACAGTCTCCCTGTCCTGTTTTCTACAATGATCTCTTAGCCTTTAGTGAAGGAGTTTTGTTGATGTATCCATTGGTACTGGGCTTAACAAGTCTGCCTTTTGATTGTTGTGTTTTTTTTTCCATCCGTATAAAGACAAATGTTTATAGGTTGTTATTAGAGATTATTCTGATTTAGTAAATTAGTGGTTATATATTTGCCTCCTATAATAATTCACTAACACCGAGAAGTCAGCTAGATTTCCAGTACGAGGCATGGTTTTCATCTTTTTGAGCAGGTCTTAAATCCAATTAAAGAATTGTTGGGTACCAAGATATGCATGCCACTGCATCCTTAAGTTTATTGTGACGTGCTGATGCTTCACAGGCATCAGCGCTGAGTAGCAATGTTGGTTGCCTCACTTCTTTGGAATTTAGCTTCCTGCCTTTTGATATCATGAAAGCTAGTCCTTAAAGAGGGGATATTTAAGTCACTTCCAGCTCAGGGGCCTCAGGTCCTGTTTCACAAGTGCATGGCTAAGAAACTGAATTATCCTACTGATTAGTTTTAGGGACTATTTCATATGTGGGGAGCATTTCCACACCTAAGTGTATTACACGTACATTTCATATGTGTGAGATACAGTTTACATCTATAGTTATCTGTGTGGTTTGAAGGAATGAATACAATGGATGCTATTGGAATTAATATATTGTAAAAGTGTTTTATGTCCTGAAATGTATGTTTATCATAAACTTGAATAATAAAATGGTAAATTATAATTTTAAATATTTTTGGACAGTTGAATCACTTGGAAAGCTGCCTTAGTTTCAATTTCAAAGACTAGGTGGGTGCCTGTGAAATAATATATATTAATATTTGTTGAATCAATGGGTAGAAGAAATATGCATTATACCTTGTCTTATACAGGTTTAAGAGTAAAATATTTCCATGCGTTTATGAAGAAAAAAAATCAACCACAAGCATTTCGTTCCATTCTATAATTTTATTTGCTATCCCTTGAACTCCTTGCATGTCCACCTTTTCACGTTTATTCTGAAGCCTATGGCTTAATACAGAGTAACTTGCTATGAGTCCTGGACCAAGTCTGGGATGCAGAATATCACATTTTCTCTTGTTATTGAATTTGTGGGTTTAAAGTGCTTTATGTTTAGCTGGGAAAGTGTCTTTTAACTTCCCAGTGGAGTGTTTCTAGGAGACAGTTCACATTTGCCGGGAGGATGTGATATTCATTGTGGCTGGTGAGGTTTTACAGCCAACATGAGGCCTGTAAACCTCAAAGACAGAGTGCCCACTGCCTGAATTGGATCCATGTGCCTGCTGGCAGGGGACAGTATAGAAAATGCAATCAGATTTGAAAGGGGTATGATTGAAAAGGTTAGTGTTGATTTTGGCAGTGGGGAAAATGCTTTGGAGCCTCTCTCAAGCAGTGTATACTAAGCATTATAGGTAGATTGGTTTTATAGAGTAGAATTCTTATCTGTGGTGTTATTTAAATAAGAGTTGGTATACTCACCTGAACATTCTTCTAAAAAAAAAAATCAACGTTGTAACCTGCAGCTCAAAGAACTGACAAAGAAAGACAAACTACCCAGGAATTCATGTTAAAGGGTTGAGTTCAACAAGAAAACGTATTTTACTACCCTCCAGAACAACTTTATTATTTTTTTTCAGACTTTTTTTTTTACAGAGCCATTTGCCTACCTGAGCACCAGATTGCTCAAATAATTATAATTCATAACATGACCACAGGGTCTTTAAGTCTTTTTAATTGACTATCCCAGGAATTATGCATACATCACAGGGCAGAATTACAGGGAATAATAATGCATCATAACATAGAGATTGCGTTTAAAAGATTGTTTTTCCCCTCAGTGCTTTCTCATTCTGACATCTGAAATTGCTTTTCTCAACTCTGTTGACAAGTTCAGAGACAACATAGTTAAATGAGCTTCCTAGCATGTGTGGAAATGATGAAGTTGGCTGTGCAAGGACTTGTAACTCTACAGAAGAAAGAGAAAATAGAGATTTCCACATCCCACCATCATGCCTGAGACTTTTTAAATGAAATATAATATCAAAAGTTCCCGTTTATGTGGAAAACAGGGTATAAAATATTTTGCCTTTGCTTTTACTCGATGAGAATATGAAAGCAGTGTGCTAAGAAAGGGAAGTTTGGAGAGTTATTGCTGAGTGCTTCACACCCTTTGCTTTAGCTCCTAGTTTTTCCCCAAGAAAAAGCATTCAGAACAGCTGAATAATCAAGCTGTTCATGCGACCTTTCTGAGGAACAGAAATGCTTCTGTGCTGCAAACCTGAATTCTAATAATAGTTACTCTGAATTCATTTCATTATCCAATGGAATGATAAACTCAATCATGATGTTTGAAATTTTAATCTGAGTTAATAGTCTTGAAATAACTTACATAAATCAAGGTGTGTATGTTTGTGTAGCAATATATTAAAAGTGTATCTATATCACTGTCTCGTAAAAAGACAAGTAAGGACTGTGAACTCAAAGGAGCTGCTGGTTTATTTGTGTTTGTTAGTAATTATGTTTTCTTTGCCAGTGGGGCTTGAATTCTAGCAACTCTTCCTAAGTCATTATCACAGTATTAAGTTTGAGAGTGCAAACAGAAAAAGTTTGAGTATTTATTTTAAAATATTTACTTACTACTAAAGATTACAGATGTAGTCATGTCATAAATAAGTGGTTACTTTACTAATAGTGATTTCTTACAGAATCAAACCTAAAGTTTACATAAAAGAAATTTTTACATGAAACAGTCATATTCATTTCTCAAAATTTACTAAATTCAGTATCCATGGTGATAAAAACAGAATCAGAGTTGAGTTTCAACAAAGAAGATGGCTTATTTTATTTGAATAGATCAATTAGTGTTAAATACAAGTTTTGAATTAGGTTATTGTACTTATTATAATCCCATCAAATAATACTCTTTCTTTTGTGTGTGTTCATATCAATATTTAGATAAGGATTCATAAAATTAGAATATCAATAACAGAATCAAACATTACCATTTTGCTTTTGATTCAGGGTAAAGATTAATTATTCAACTGTATAGTGTTTCCTTCCTTAAGAGTTCAAAATAATAAAAGTTCAAAATAATCTCTGTGAAAAGCATTATGAAGTAAAGAAAAACCTGAGTCCATTTCCAAGGCAGTCACTATCCACTTCAAAGCCTTGCTTTGAGGTTTATCAAAGGATTGCAGCCTTCAACTGCTCTTTGAAGGAACTCTAGTCTAACACTATGGCAACACTTCTTTGGCATCAGCACCACTGGGAGGTGAGCAGTAGAAATATGAATGTCTCCAGAGCCTAACGTACAGCCACTAATTCAATCCTAATCATCCACTATAAGCTGTGGAGATAATGTCACCTATTCTCCATGTGCCAAATTCAACTATGAACTAGAAATATCAAATGTTTCTTGAGTATGTGTTGAATACGCCAGACTTGGTGCTCTTTACTAAGTCACTGGGGTGGGGGTACATTATACTAGAGGATTTTTGGAAAAAGTCATATGGAAACCAATTACTATAGAAACATCTTAACACACACACACACACACACACACACACACACACACACACACACGCACACACAAATCAGGAAACTATACTAGATTCTACTGACAAACAAGTAAAATATCTTGTGCCAGAAATGGGTTGCTTCTCTTATGGCATTCAAAAGAGTGTTCTTTGTGGCTGTGAAAAAAAAATAGCCAAACTCCACTTGCAGAAGAAAAGGTTTGTACAACTTCTAGACTCCAATCAAAATGCCTCACAAAAGGAAGTCAGGGCAGTAGCAGAAACAAGAACCTGGAGGCTAAAACTGAAGCAGAGACCATTCAGGAATGCTGTCTGCTTGCTGGAGTATTCCTGTAATTTGTTCAGCTTCCTTTCTTACCCATTTCAGCAGCATGATTCCACCAATGGCAGGGTCCACCTTTGGACATATACCTTTCTACATCAATAATCTAATAAGAAAATACTCTGTAGACTTGCCTGCAGGTCAAGCTAATAGATGGAGTTCCTCAGCTGACATTGCCTCTTCCCAGATGCGTCTAGCTTTTATTAAGTTTACAGAAAACCAACTGAGTTGCTGTTGACCAATGTGCCATAGATACTCCCAAGCATCAAATCCTAGTCTTATTATCCACCAGAACGTGATGGTAAGAGGATGTTGCTGAACACACTAAACATTTGAGTCAATGAACATGGACATATTGAACTGATATGGAGCTGCAACCTTCATCCTTAGTGGCTGGGTATCCCCGTCATAGAAGGTGCATACTACAAAGGAAGATAATATTGAACAGTTAACCATCTGTTAACCTTGTTAATTATAGTAAAAATGGGCAGAGAAGGGTATGTCCACTGGTACAATATTGGCACAGACAACTTTGAATCAGTATTACAGAAAACAAATCTAAAAATAATTTCTCTCCTACCTTAAAACATTAGTGCAAAAATTAGGTTTAAAATGAACACCAACCCACACACAAAAACCTTGATTCAGAACTTACCCTGAACAAGACTTGTAGGGATAAAAATAGAACAGACAGAGCAGAGATTGAGGCAATGTCTGACAGATGCCTAGTCCAACCGAAGACCCACTCCACAGAAGAGAGCCAACCTCTGACAGTATTAACAGTACTCTGTTATGCTTGCAGACAGGATCCTATCAGAGTTGTCCTCTGAGAGGCTCCACCCAGCAGCTTTTAGAAACAGATGCTGAGACTCACAGCCATACATTGGACAAAACATAGAAAGTGCAATGAAAAGGTAGAGGATAGAATAAAAAGGACCTAGAGTTGACAAGAGCTCCACAAGAAGACCAATTTACCAGGACACAGAGGAGTCTGTGGTGTCTGAAACACCAACCGAAGACCTTGCATGGACTGGACCTAGGCCTCCTACAAAGATGTAGCCAATGAGCAGCAGTTCGGGCTTTCATGTGGGTCCTCTAGTAAGGGGATCAGGGGCTGTCTCTGATAAGCATTCTATTGCCACCTTTTTGATCACTTCCCTCTGGAGGGACTGCGTTGCCAGACACAGGGGAAGAGGACAAACTCAGTCAGGATGTGACTTGATGAGCTGGGGTTGGTGGGTGGGTAGATGGTTAGCCTTTTATAAGGAATAGGGAAGGGGAGATGCCGAAGGGAGAGTAGGACTGGGGGAAGAGGAGGGAAGGGGCTATGACGTGGAAGCAAAGTGAATAAATAAATAAATTAATTAATTAAAATTATGTCAAAATGAAAGATAGTTAAGATGCTGAAATTGCTGTAACAGACAAAAATTAGCAAAACAGTACAAGAATTTATCAAAAACCAATATTGGAAGCTAACTAAGGGCATATACTTTTAGTCTAACATCAAGAAGTGCAGAAAATCTGCTGCTATTTTATATGAATGAAATCCTGAAACTTCTTAATAAAATATTAGTACATAATTGAGCATCATCAAAGTAGTGTACCATTATTGCATAGTGTTTACTCCAGTAATACAATATTTAGGTTCAGCATTCATAAATCACTCTGTATAATTTATCCTAGCAGCTGGCTAAATTTGAGACTCTAATGAACATATCTTTTGATTCAGAAAACTTCTGTGTAAAATGAAAGCATTCAGTTCCAGAATGTGATCGTTTCCATGAACAAAAAAAGTGATGTATACAAAAGCCTTACAGTTTCATTATCCTTTATTTTATTTCAGTTTGTGTATTAATTTTCATTTTTACTTATGTTACTATTTTGTTATTTAATTGATTTTATTTGTCACTCATGAATTACATAATCTAGTGCTGGCAAATCTTTAAATATTCTGGGGTCCTGAGAGTGTTTTTGGTTTCTAGCTTAATTCCTTTGTAAGTCTACGAACAGACTCTGCACAGTTTCCGTTCCAGGTTTATGGCTATACGGAACTTATTTTGTTAGTAGGAGCATGTGAACATGAGAGGAGTTTATATTTTGCTGCATCTGAGACTATTCTAAAATTTCTTTTTAAAACTACACACGCATATATATATATATATATATATATATATATGTATTTTTATTGATGATTTATCTAAGGTATAAGGTCATTGAAACTCACTCTGAGAAAACCCAGAAGCTCCTAGCCTATTTATTCAAAACATAAATGTATCCTTTTCTTTCCATACACTATTCAACAAATAATGATTTATTATCATTATTTAATGTGGCGATTTATTACATTATATATATGACATTTACATGTATCTATATATGACAAAACATGACATATATATGAGTGTCACTATCATCTATTTCAGCATCCACTACAGGATTGGAATAAGAGGAAACTATTACATATGCTCACTAAGCTATTTCTATATTTAACCTGAAGCTTAGTGAGTCCAGAAAGTAGGTTCAAGTTCTGTCTTGTTTCTTGTCTAAGAATTTAAACAAATCACGACCTGGAACTTGTTGCCTTCTCATGGATTAACATAGAAGTGATCCAAAGACATATAGAGATGATAGGTAAAGTTACCATTCTATACATTTTGACTGCATTGGGAGAAATGGCCTCAGCACTAATTACATATGTTAATGATCTTGTGTAGAGCCCTCTGATCCCAGTCTTTTTTGTCCAGAGTTTAAAGAGGAAACCTCAACTACTTAATTGTAAAATCTAAACAAAGTGTGATTTTTAGATACTAGACTGGCAAGGTCCAAGAAGCTACTCTCAGGTGTTAACAGTAACATGAGCAGAGCTACTCAAATGGGAAGTATTGAAAATAACAAAATGGTCTATTTGACTGATGCAAACCTGTGACTTTAGCTCGGTAATCATGATTCTATAAAAGCAATAGGAGTTTGAGCTGCATATATGTCGGTGCACCTGTGTGGCACATGCATGCCTAGTGTCCAAGGAGACCAGAAAAAGGGTGATGGATACTTTGGCACTAGTGTTTATGGATGGTTGTGAGACACAATGTGGGTGTTAGGAGTGAACCTGGGTCTTCTGGAAGAGTAGCCAGTGCTCTTACCCATGGGAGGATACTTGACTATCGGTCAGATGAGGAAATAAAATAAACATCTGAAGTAGGTGAAGAGAGGGTGTGGGTTCCTTTCTCTGGGAGGCTGGGCTAAGAATCTGGTCACAGAGTTTTCTTCAGCCTTCTGGAGGCTAGCTGAAGAAGGCTCTGTCCTGACAACCAGACAGGAAAGAGGCCTTCTGGGCAGGGATGGGAGCACAGGGAAGGCACACTCAGCCAGGGTTGAGACAGTAAAAATCTGTGTTCCTTCCAGAGGGGGAAGGGAGCCTCTGGCTTGTGTAAGGCCAGACCACACTTGACCAAAATGAAAACAGTCAAGAATCAAAGAACTAGATTTTAATCCACTAAGCTTAATGATAAAAAGAAGGACAAATGGAGAGAGCTAAGGAGGAGAAATGGGAAGTGCATGCGCCAAACCTCCCTGCCACTAGATTTTTAAACTAAGCCTACTTGAAGAGCAGGAGACACTCCCAGGACGCTTAAAGGGGCTTGTCTCCAGGGTTCCTTTGATATGTTTTTCTTCATAGAGCCAGCTTTTGACACCTTTTGTGTGGGTTAGGGTCTGCAAGGAACTATCTTTTTAACACATTTGTGTCTGGTAGGTTGTTATCAGCAAAGGGGACTGGATGCAGGGGGAAGATGGAGGTGGGGTCAACTCTGCATCAGGGAAGGCTCCCAGGATTCTATGGGGTGACCCTAGCTGCAACTCCTAGAGACATGGCTCTATGGAGCCTGAAGTTGACATGTCCTGTAGCCTGGGAGACCTTCCAATGGCAGGAGGGGGAACAATGACACACCTGTAAAACATTCAACCCAGTTTGTCTTGCCTACATGAAGTGTAGGGATTAAGATGAAGCAGGGATTTAGGGAATGCCAAATCAATGACTCAAGCTCAACTTGAGACCCACTCCATGGGAGACAGCTAACTTAGTGATACTCTCTGCTAGGCTTTCAGACAGAAGCCTGGCATACCTGTCTTCTAAGAGGCTTCATCCAGAAGCTGATGGAAACAGATGCAGCAACCCACAGCCAAACAGTATGCTGAGCTTGGGAGTTTTTTTTTTTTTTTTTTTTAGAAGAGTATGAGAAAGGGTGGACAGAAAGGGTCAAGGACACCACGAGTAGACCTACAGCGTAAGCGAACCTGGGCCCACGGGGATTCACAGAGACTGAGCCACCAAGTACAGAACAAGCCACAGACCTAGACCCCCTACGTATATGTGGTAGATGTGCAGCTTAGCCATTATCTGGATCTAACTATGGGGTTTGAGGCTGTCCTTGACTCTGTTGCCTGTCTCTAGATCTCTTTCTCCAGCTGGGCTGCCTTCTCTTGCCTTACTGGGACTGAATGCAGTTATTCCTGCTGCTATTTGAGGTGCCAGTGGGTTGTTAGTACTTGGGGGCCTCCCCTTCTCTGAGAAGAAGGCCAGGGAGAATGAAGGGAGAGCCTGTGTGTGTGGGACTGGGAGGAGAGGAGGAAGGGCCTGGGATTAGGTGGTAAAGTATTTAAATAAATAAATACACGTAGCAATGGGAAAGTGACTACATTCTCATTCCATCTGCATTTGTAGAAAAGTTTACTTCAAACAAACAAGAGCCTAGATGGAGTCAAGGAGAAAGAAAGTCATAGTCCCCTAATCATTGTTTAATTTTGACTCAGATTACATGTCCAGAACTACTAAGTGAAGAAGTGTATAAGGTGACATGCTTCCCGGGTTTAGTCAGCTTCGCTGCCTAGCCGGCACTGTTACAGCCAATGGACACATGGACAGATCATGATGGCAGCTAAGGATGAGGGTGGTCTTAGTGACACTGAATTCCATCTGACAAATCTGACGTCAATTATTCAAAATGGTGCATATTATAATTCCCAAAGTGGTGTGTTCATAATACATGAATCACCTTCCAATATTCTATTGTAGCTTTATATGCTTAAAGTAGAGTTATATTATTTAAAATTCTAGTTTTTGAATTATGGATAGTTTAAATATTGATGGCATGAAGAACACCCTCCTTTTTTTATTTTTATTTTTAAAGCCCATTGCAATGAAATTTTCTGCCTGTTGAGAGAATTTATGAACACAGAGTTAAGCCACACTAGTGTATTTCTCTTTCACAGCAAAACATGAGAGGGAATACAAAATTTATCACACCAGAGTTTGAGATACTATATCTAGGGACCATCTCACCTGTGTATGAAGGTTTATGTATTTACAATGATGAATGTAAATGAACAGATATTTTTCTCAGCAGGGCTAGATGATATTTTTACTCCTGAAATTTGAGTCTCTGAAATGTGTTTATTTTACATAAAATTGTTTTATAATTACTCCAAGGATTTTCTGTTTAAAGATTCATGCTCTCAGCAATCTCCCCACCTTCCTTTCTGTTTTCTCCAACTTACTCTGGCTTCATGTCAGCATATGCAACCATGCTTTCCTTTTGGTCCAGATTTCAAAAAGCATCTAAAGAATTGTGCTATTCTAGCATTATCTTTTCATCCATTTTGCTAGGTTGTGTCCACGTCTCTTCTTTTTTGTTGTTGTTGTGTGTGGAGATGTAAAAAATATATTGCAGACCATTCACAAGGCCTTCAGAAGAAGGTAATAGAAGAGAGATGCTCTTTGGAAAATCAAAGTTCCACAGACTTCTGTACTCCCTTATCAATTTTTACCTATCATCTACTTATCTATCTGTCTGTCTGTCTGCCTGTCTATCCTTATGAGTCAATAGTATATTCATCAATGCTCTTTAAAGAGAAATAATAATTGGGACGTGTATGTAGACATGAAAGGAAATTTCTTAGATTTGGTTTGAAAGGCTTAGAGATCTCTACTGCCTGCTCTTGAAGACTGGAGACCAAGGTGGTTGAAGCATGGTTCAGATTTTGTCTAAAGTCCTCAAAATTTTAGAATGGAAGGCATCTTTTTTTTTATTTTATTTATTTATTTATTTATTTTTGTTACATCTCTATGGTTATCCCATCCCTTGTATCCTCCCATTCTCCCCTCCCTCCCATTTTCCCCTTATTCCCCTCCCCTATGACTGTTCCTCAGAGGGATTACCTCCCTCTGTATATGCTCATAGGGTATCAAGTCTCTTCTCAGTGACCTGCTGTCCTTCCTCTGAGTGCCACTAGGCATCTTAATCAAGGTTGAAAGTCCCAACAGGTAGCAAAATTTTCTAGAGTTCAAAATCCAAGGAGATGGATGTCCTAGCTTATTCTGTGTATGTTATATCCAGAACATCAACTTATTATGTGGTAAATGAATGAGGTGCAAACCCTAATGTTAGTTTTATTTTTGAATACCATCACATACCATAAAAATGCTTTATTAGTTTATTAATATTCTTTAATATAGATAATACTCATATGTATAATCACGCTGGTAACCAGCTTCAAGGAAAACATGTTATTGTTTCCTGATATGATTGTGAGAATTGAACCCAAGGCTTTACCTTGCATGGTAAAAGGCACCACCACTGAGATACCTACTCAGCTGAATTCCATGGGTATAAATTTAGTTTATATAGAGTCCAATGGAATACTATATATTCTTATTATATATTCCAAATGAGGTTATAGGTAAGAGTAAATGTTGGTTGGCATTGAGAAACGAGGCATTCCATGTTCATTAATGTTGAAATAGTAAGTATGCTATATGCTTTATTTTTAATTTTAAAATCTGTTTTTTATTAGTATAAAATAATAAACTTCCAACTGATTTAGTGTCTCTGGTTTTTTGTTGAGGTCTTTAATCCACCGGACTTGAGTTTTGTGTATGGTGAAAAATATGGGTCCAATTGCATTTTTCTACATGTAGACATCCAGTTAGTCCAGCACCATTTGTTGAAGATGCTATCCTTTTTCTATTGAATAGATTTGGCTTCTTCAATTACTTCAGAGATTTAAAGTTTTTTTCAAACAAGCCCTTCACTATCTTAGTTAAAGTTACTCCTAGATATTTTATATTGCTTGTGGCTAATGTGAAGGGTGTAGTTTTCCTAATTTCTTCCTCTGCATGTTTGTCATTTGTGTATAAGAAGGCTACTGACTTTTTTTTAAGTTAATTTTGTATCCAGCCAATAGGAGATGGGGAAGTAGAAGGACACAGAGGGTCCTAGAAACCTACAAGAAGAGCATTGAGATGGGAGAATCGGGGCCCAGGAGGGTCTGCTCAAACTATTGCAGTAACCAAGGACAATACAATACTAAACATTGAATTCTTACTCTGATCTACCCAATGGACAGGACATTCTCCACAGTTATGTGGAAACCGGGGACTGACTCTGACATGAACTCTTGTGCCCTATATTTGACCACCTCCCCTTGTGGGGGAGGCCTGGTGGCACTCAAAGAAAGAATAAGCAGGCTACCAAGATGAGACTTGATAGCCTATGAACATATAGTGGGGGAGGAGGTCCTCCTCAGTCATAGACCTAGGGGAGGGGAATTGAGTTGTAATCTGAATAAATTAGTAAAATTAAAATTAAAAAACCAATAAATTCACTGTTTTCTTGTTTCTTATATCTTAATTCTCTGGAAATATAACTCCTGTTTAAGCTTTCTCTTTAAAAGTTCAAACTTTAACATGTGACAAAATGCTACAAATACATTAATAAAAAGAGCTACTTTGATGTTTTTAACTTTTTTATTTCCCTTGCTCTTGGAAAATTCATAAACATAGATTTATGAATCTTCAGTGAGATTCTTTCGGCTTAGAATTCACAAAATAAAACTTGTGTATATTGCTTTCAACAAGATGGAAAGTCTGGTTTATCAAAGGCATTAATCCAGAATGCTCAATTTGTTTCTACAATTTCTAGCAAGTCTTTGCTCAGCTTTTCTTTTTTAAAATATCAAAATTGTTTTTATATTTTGAAGAATAATAGATATATTTTATTAAATGCAAAGGTTGAGTTATAATGTTCACCTTTGACTTAATTTTAAATTGTTTTCCTACTAATTTGAAGACTATTGCTCCTTAATTCAGTATACTTCATTCATCCTAAAGGATGAGTAGGATTGACTCCAAGTGCTTTATATCATAGTACATGATTGTTGGGTACATGGTATATTAGTTTACATAATATTTAAATATTACTGTATATCACCATATAAATATTCATACTCATGTATAATGATTATATATAATATTTTGAATAAAGTTTATTTGGTTAGAATTTCTGATGGTTTTGGATGTTTCTGTTTTCATGTCATATCACCAGAATCTTTATCCAAGTTTTATTACATGATGATTGCAAAGGCAAAAACAACATAGTATGAAAATTTAACTAAGGATGTGGATTATATACACGATATGATATAAAGGAGCACATTCCAGCTTTTTTCTCAGCCACTCAACCTGAACCACAAAGGAAGGCTGCAGTTATAGTAATTTGTTTGGCTGTAAACATTATTTCAGTATGTACTTGAGTATAAAAACACAACAGTATATGCCATAGTATATACAAATAAACATTTAAAATACACAGGACACTTCCATTCTAATATGTATCAACTTGACAAATCAATCTATTTTCAGTATTGTAATATCTAGTAGGCAAACTACTATAGAGTTTATATTGCTTCCAAGCCTGAGAATATTTTTAGGTCTTCTGTCATTGAAAAGACTTTATATGGTTTGGGAAGTGGTTGTACAATGTTATTGAAAAAGGCCTCCCATGTCTGCAGGTGACCCCATGCCCTACTTTGGATAAACACTACATTTTCTTCTTCAGACCACAAATCATTTTCACATATATACCATTATTTACAGCTGGATTTCCTTAAATTGAATCATTTGCTATGTTTTCTCCTATGGGATATATAAAAGGTTTTCCCTATGTTCCTTTTTATTGAATAGAAGCAAGCATATTTTTTCCATTACAATATAAATTGATATTGAAAAGCCAACTTCTCCCAATCACATCTTACACTCAGCTGTTCTGTGATATCCATCATTATAATAGTGGTCACTGAAGTCAGTTGAACATGGACAAGTTTATGACCTGTAAAAAATAACATTTAGTGGGTACTTATATTTTGAAATATTTGGTTTCTACTTTCTATCATAGTAGGGCTCAATATTTTTCCTGAATAGAAATTCAATGCACCAGTTGGTTTAGAGTTTTTTTTTCCTGATAACAACCACTTATTTATATTTTCAAAAGGCATTCACGCAGTTTGTTTTTTATGTTTCATTTTGGTGTTAATTAACTTTGTTATTTACAAGATTATACATGTATATAATGAATATTAATTACTTTTAGCCCCACTTTCTATTAGCCACCTTTCACCTCAAGATTCTTCCCATATCCTTTCATAAATCTTTTCCCTATACATATCCTTTTGCTTTGTTTTGACACACTGATTTTAATCAGGGCCATCTGTGTGTTCTTGGAATACAAATACAATGAACTTTGCCCTAACCTTTCTCAGTAGCTAATAGTTATTCAGTAATAGGAAGGACACTATTTGCTATTTTTCCATCCATGAATAACTGAATACGCCAGTTTTAAGTAAGTGATTGCTTCTGTTGTGAGTTCATTATGTTAATCGCTCTGTTGTGTCCAGAACCTGACATTTCACAGTTATTTTCTCTTTCTCTGCCTCTCATATTCTTTCCACTCCTTTTTCTGCACTATGCTCTGTGCTTTAAAAGAGGTGGTGTATACGTTCTTGATAGCTGAGTATTCAACAAACTTATTCTTATCAGCTTGAGCAGCCATGGCTCTCTTTATTGATTACTGATTACTACAATGAAGTACTTTTTTTGACTAAGGCTAACATCATTATTTTTATTTGGGTGTAAATGCAAGTATTTATAAAGCATTTGAACACTTTGTTAGTTTATCTAAACAATGTTAGGTTGCTCCTCGGGCGTATGAGTTCCTTAACTATGGGATTTGTATAAGCTTCACAGTACCAGACATAGGTTTCCTGCTGTGAGACAGGTCATGGATTTAATTAGAGAGTGGTTAGTTACGTCCATAACAGTCATGACAGTATTTTACAAGTGAGCACATGTTACCTAAATGCTTGATATTGTTTTTTGTAAGTTGTACAGCTGGACAATACTTTTGATGCCTTTCACCCTTGATGGTGGCTGCATAGCATTTTCTAGGACTGTGAAAGGTAGACATCCAGAAATTTTCAGCTCAGTTTCACCTTGATTTTTATAAGTCTTAAACCAAGGTGTATAGTACACTCAACAATTGATTCTTATCATCTACTTGCAGTGGGCAAAGAGGGTATTGGAGAAGCTGATTTAAGGGAACAGGTATCTTCAAACATTGATAAAATGAAAGTAGAAAGAAATATTCTGGGGGCAGAAAGATCAGTGAGTGTGGAATGGAAGAGATGAAGATCCAGTAAGTTATGTCCTTACATTTACACACAAGCTATGGGATGCACACAAGCTTGCACATACAAGCAAGCAAATAAATATATAAATAAATAAAGGTAATTACAGAAATAGTATTTTCCTAGGGAAGAAATATGTGTGCAGACGTTCAGTTGATCTACAGTTTTTAGCATATGATTATATTTCTGTTAGTTCATATTTTAATGAATTAAGAATAATATTTCAATAATAGAAACAACTCCATTTACAACAGATAAACAATATGTAAGGAATTACCTTAAAAAAAAAAAGAAAACCGTTCTAACAGCTGAGAGAAGAACATTTAGTCACATATAGTTTCAGTTTTAAAATAGCACAGAGATATTCAGAGAAGATATTTCCCTTTGTAAGTTTGTTTTTCAATCATTCGGTAAAATACATTTCATTTAAAAAGGAATATAAAATATTTACATTTTAATGAGTAACTACAAAAATCAATCAATAGTTCTGAAAATTACATTCAGGTGAACAAGAGGATATATGTAGTAATTTTAAAAAATGCTTGGGCCCTCTGTGGAGCAAGAAGACAGAAGACCTGTTAGGTAAAGAGGAATTGTGGGTAAAGGGTATCTCTGTGACTTGCTTGAGACCTAACTCAGAATAGGCTTCTGGGAAGATAGATGATGGGCTCAAACTGAGACTCTCAGTAGCAGGGGCTATGATGACTGAAGAGGACACTGTCTAACTAGACAATACTCCTAGTTGAGGAAGAAGAATACCAATCCAGGCACAAAATCTTGGATCCAAAACATACCGGGCCTACAAGACATTCAGAGATAAAGATAGAACAGATAGTGCAGAGATTGAGGCAATGTCTCGACAAATGCCTGGCCCAACCCAAACCTACCCATGGAAAAGAACCAGGCCCTGACACTATTAATGATACTCTGCAAGGCTCCCAGATTGGAGCCTAAAAGAGTTGTCCTGTTGTCCTTTGAGAGGCTCCACCTAGCTGCAGTTGGAAACAGATGCTAAGACACACAGGCAAACACTGGGAAAGCATAGGGGGTCCAGTGGAAAAGTGTGTGTGTGTGTGTGTGTGTGTGTGTGTGTGTGTGTGTGTGTGTTTGTGGGAGGATAAAAGGATCTAGAGGTGACAAGTGTCTCCACAAGAAGACCAACTAACCAGTGCCCAGAGGGGCCTGTGGTGTCTGAAGCACCAACCAAAGTCCTTGCATGGGCTGGACCTAGGCCCCTTACAAAGATGTAGCCAATGAGCAGCAGCTCAGGTTTCATCTGGGTCCTCTAGTAAGGGGATCAGGGATTGTCTCTGACATGGATTCTATTGCCACCTTTTTGATCACTTCCCCCTGGAGGAACTGCCTTGCCATACCACAGGGGAAGAGGACAAACTCAGTCCTGATGTGACTTGATGGACTGAGATGGGTGGGTTGGTAGGGGGCATTCGTTTTCTGAGGAACAGGGAAGAGGGGAGGGAGGATCAGAGTCAGAAAAAAGGAGGGAGGGAGGCTATGACTGGGATGTAAAGTGAATAAATAAATAAATAAGATACAAAAAAGAGAATATGCTTTGAAAGTCTAGATGTCAGTGTGGTAGAAATACTATCATAAATAATATATATATCACTTCCTCCTCTTCCTTAATTTGGAGACCAGACTCTTCTAATAACATTAATTCTTTCTAATTTTTAATGAAATCATCACAAATATTATGTATTCTCAAAATGGACATCTTATGGCCTTATCACTACAGTCCCAACTTTTGCCTCAAACATAATGGTGCTCAATTTTTAAAAAATTATACAATGACTATACTGATTTTGTGCATGTGCAGTAAAAAATATTAGGGATTATTTTTTCTCCATAATTCGTTCATTTATTCATTTTACATCCAAATCACAGTTCCCTGGCCACTCTTCTCTTACTTCGACCTCCCACATTCTCCCTTCTCCTTCTTAGAGAATGGGGAAGTCTCTGTGGATGATTCTTGAATCATGCAAAAAATATGATATTGAATATAGGGTGTCCTAGTCACAGGTCTAGTGATATGAAGAGACTCCATGACCAAGACATGACTTATCAATGCTTATAAAATAAAGCATCCATTGAGGAGCTAGTCCACAGGTTCAGGGATTGAATCCATTATCATCATGGCAGGGATGATGGCGTCAGGGAGCACGGCAGCAGCGGGGAGCATGGAGGCAGGGAGCATAGCAGCAGGGAACATGGTGGCAGTATAATGCTAGAGAAGTAGCTAAGAATTGCATCCTGATCCTTAGGCTCACAGAGAGACACTGGGTTTGGCTTGGGCTTCTTAACACTCAAAGCCAACTCCCAGTGATACACTTTTTTCACCAAGGCTCCACCTTCTAAACATTACAAACAGTTTCTTTTTTTTTAAATTTTATTTTATTAATTTATTCATATTACATCTCAATGGTTATCCCTTCCCTTTTATCCTCCCATTCCTCCCTCCCTCCCATTTTCCCCTTACTCCCCTCCCCTATGACTGTGACTGAGGGGGACTTCCTCCTCCTGTATATGCTCATAGGGTATCAAGTCTCTTCTTGGTAGCCTGCTATCCTTCCTCTGAGTGCCACCAGGTCTCCCCATTCAGGTATAGGCTACAACAAAAAAGTTCTAGGAAAAATCAAGCAAAGAAGCCAGAAAATTCTAAGTCGTGGGTCCGTTGTGCCAATTTGGGCTTCAACAAGTGAAGCCGTGTCTATCATTCCTTGGAATTTAGTTGTTGCTAAACTTTATTTGGTGGGCCTTTTCCGGAAAGACTTGACAAACATCTCGCAGCTAGAAAGCTCTGAATTCCCGCCCAAATCAACTGTATTGAGAAGATTCCTGTTCTTTCTTCCCTTCTTATTGCCTGTAACTAAGCCTTGCATCTCTCGGTTTTCTCCTTACTTTCTCCGTGAACTTTCTTAGAGATGGTGTGGAATTTAGAGAGGGTGTGGAGAAGCATTACACCATTGAGCACATTGCAAACAGATCCATACTAATAACAGCCAAAACAAAGCCAGAAAAGATCTAGGAGCCATCTGTCATGGCGCCTCGGAGGGAGTTCATAGTGGTTTCTATTTTTTAATATAGATAGTCAGTTCCATTCCCCAGCTCGGTCTAGAAGAGTATCAGTCTCCCAGTTCCTCTGTAACTCTATACATCTCTGCAGCCATCGCTGCTCTGTGAGAGTTGAGCCTTGAACAGCAGCCAGGAGCAGAGCCTGTGACATGCTCTGGCCTGTGGATGCATGTGTATTAAGCAAGCGTGTGTGCCTTTTGAATCTCAAAAGGTTTATGGGAAAACCTCACCATTGCTAAAGAACTGTTCCTCCCCTTCACCTTTCCAACAGTTAAAGTTTGGAAAACAGTTTGTGTTTCCTGAGCTGCTATGGCAGGATCAATTAGAGGCAGCCAGCTCTACTTTGCTAAAGCTGCTCAGTTTCTCTCCCATCTGCCTGCAACAGATTCTAAGCTTGGGTTATCTCTCTGGGAGATATTACTCCCCAAACTATGACAAAGTATGATTTTTTAATGGTGTGGAAACATTAATTTAGTTGAGTACCAATATATTGCCGTTAATTTAGAATTATGGCCTAATAAACATTTATTGTTTGGCTAATTGGTATTGCAGTTGTATTTTCTAATCCCCTATCAATCAATGAAAATGCATATACCTTTTATATTTTAATGTAGCCGTGGATCACCTAGGGCAGGACACATATTAATCACCTAAACAATCCCCCATATCTCTCTGCCCAATCCCATGCCATTTGCTTCTAATAATTTCTACCAAGCTACCTCCCATCTGTAATCCCAAATACTTGCTACAGTTCATCTGGGCCAAATCCTCCATCCACACTAACCATGTGTTTCTTCTCCACATCACTGATGATGACAGTCTCCTTCCTTCCTCTCTCCTCTCTCTCCTCCTTCTGAAGATCCTCTTCTGGTCTCTGACTACTTCCTTTCCCAAGAATCTCTCTTTCCTAAAAGCCTTTGAACCTTAGCCACACCTATCCCATTTGCCTGCTAATGTATGTTGGTTTTTTAACTGGTCAAAGAGGAATACGTTTTTGGGCAAAGTTACAAACAGTTTGGGGTATGTGAATCTGCTCATTTGGGCAGCAGCCAGACCAACCTCCAACAATTCCCCTTTTCTGTTCAAATAAAAAGATCATTAAAAATAATATACAGTAAGAAAAATTATGAAACAATTATAAAAACCAATAGGTAAGACTTACATTCATAATGTCTAATCAAAAGGTATTTGATAACATTGAAGAAAATATTTATTTTATCTTGTTGAGTCTAAAATTCTGAATCTAAATCAATCTCTATCATATCTCTTATCTATCAACCTAAAAACATCTCTCTAGACCAAAATCATCTAATTCCTAAGCAGCTAAGCTTAGCTATAAAATTGTAACTCTTTGATCTTCAACTCCATCAGAGACTTGAGAAGGAATAAAATTAATTGCCTGAGTAAACAGCAAGTGCAGGGTAGCAGCTTCCAAAATGTAAAAATGAGAGACAGTTTGCTGCCTGAGTAGCCACTCAAAACTCTCTATAATGTTGGAGCATCATCTTCAGCCTTCTGGCCCAGTATAATTGACAGACGTATTTGTCAAGCAGGAACTATTGAGGACTTGCTTACCCTGTTTTGGCAGAGCTCAGCAGTCCACTCAGCCTGCATCCATGGTTTCGCATGCATGCTCACATACAAATAAATACATCTAATGAAAGCCTGTCATTTTCAAATAAGATTTTATTGAATTGCTATTTAGAATAACTGTTTATAATATTTGTAACAATAACAGTAACATGAGATCAAAAGAGATATATCTAAAATAAACCATTCTCTTCTTCTTATCTAAAATACTATATGCTTGAAAACAAAATCATAAAATTCTTTCAGATACTAAAAATAAACCCCACATTTCTATCTTCCATATTCTTTATGGAAGCTTTAAAATTTATAAAAGTAAGGGTAATTTGCATATAAAATTTGACTTCAACAAATATTTTATAATATTTGTTTATAATAATTGTGATATATTACTTCATCTTTCCTGTATACTCACTGAGAGGTCACCTTTGTCTCCAAAGTCACATTTTTAAAAGAGTTTTGTGGTGGCCAGTGAAGTTGACTTTTTATTGTATATAGTGATACAATTTTACTTCCAAATATGATAAAACAAGATGAAGAGTGGAAACAGAGATTCTGTGAACAAACCCACCTGTATTTAGTCCTGCAACCTTGTCTTGGTCCATGAGGTCTGTAAACAGAACCTGGGAAAGGGTGTTGGAGTGAAAAAAAAGACAGGAGACATGAAGAAATGAGGGCAAGTCTGGATTCTGGTTAATCCCAGTTTATTGAAAAAATTTACAGGGTTTATATAGACAACATCTATGGCAAGGGCGGGGTTGCCGTGGGAACCTAACAGCAGATATCCTGCCATCTGTCCTTGGAAGGAAGAACTCCAAGATTAGAGAGTGAGCTCTGAGGGAACACAGCTATGAAAATAAGTAAATGGCCTCCTAGGACCCAGAGGAGCACGCTAGGTATCAGGCAGCAGTTCTCAGGGCCTGGGTGGAGTGGCTTGGGTTGACCCCAGCCTGTTATATGTCAGGCAGAAGTATAGAAAATGGAGACTACAGACAAGATGGAATTGCCCAATGTGTTAAGCCAAGAGGCACTAAGGGAAGCTCCCCACAGGTCCCCCTTTCTCATATGTTTTTAAGCTGGATGGGTGGTCCAGGCCTGTCTTAGGCTGCATCAATCTCATCAGACCATTCCTTACCCGTCATCAAGAAGCCAACAGCTTGATGTCTTTGAAAATTGGTTGGTAAGTGAAGACGTTCATGGGACATGCGCCTTGGGCTACTATGAAGATATAAGTGAGTTGACATCTCTGTCTTAGGTTGGATATGGTCCCGATTGTGCATAATCCTGTCATTGGCTCTGGATCCCCTGGTGCCTTTTATAACCTGTCATTGGGTCCAAGGGTTGCCTTTTGACCCCTGACCCTCTCCTAGTTGAGGTCACCTGAAGTATGGCCTGCTATTCATCTGACAAGCCTTGTTCCCCAAACTCCAGCCTGTGATAATGGACCTGTATGGGCTTGGCCTGGATGGCATCCACTTGTTGTTTTATGAATTTGGTCAATTTTTTAAAAGCCCAGGATCTGAAAAATATAAGAAGTAACAAGCCTATCAGGAGTTCTAACAAAAGGGTAAAAGAGTGGTTAGCCAAGGAGAGGTGGAGACCCAGCTTTGTAACCAGTTCTGACTTTGTTCCCTCTGTCTTCCTCTATGCTCCAGGCCTTCTCTAACCTCGGGCATGGAGTCCTTGACCACACCAGAGTGGTCCATGTAAAAGCAACACTCTTCTTTAAGAGCTGCACAAAGGTCTCCTTGATGGAGGAGAGGCAAGTCTAAACTTCTTTTATTTTGAAGGATAACCTCAGCAAGTGAAGTAAGGGATTTTTCAAGGTGGGAAATGGTGGATTCCAGTTGTTCATGGTCTTCGATGATTGACAGGTGGAGGTCTGTGTAATGCTTATTGGAAAGATCAAGAGAGGTTATGCCCACCCCAGTTTCGTGGTGCCAAGTCCCAGCAATATCGCAAGTGTGAAGGGTGTTATAGTCTCTTTTTGTTCTTAAGAGGCCGTGGTCATTTTTTGGATCCCAGGCTAGGGAAAATTGTTCTTCCAAGTAATAAGTTAGCCTGAGAATTAATTGGACCAGGACACAGTACATATTTTGATTTTTCTTAATCAGATCTCCAGACATGCAAGTTATCAGTCTGTCATCACAGGCCTACAAAGAATTATCGGGGCGGGAAGGCAGTATAAGAACCTGTTTTACAAGTCTTTCTGGCAGCCATCTTGTCAATCTAGATTTTCTATCAAACACACACACTGACCCTCAGCCCCATATTACACTGGGTCATAGCCAAACCCTTTATAGGTTAACGGATCTTTCCATAAGACTGAGGCGTAATTGTCTTTTGATGAGGGATGCTAAAGACAATCTGTAGGTGATTTTTCTTTCACATTCAGATTTAAGAAGTTTAGAATAAACAAAGCATGAGCAAGAGTACTCATGGGAGACCCTTTAACAGGGAGGGTTTAAGTTTCCCCTTTTTATCTTATTGATAGTGTTCTTGGGTTTCTGGTGTGCTCTTGAGGGTTATAGGGAATGTCAATGATATGTTTTATTTTTAAGGAAGAACAGAAAGTTTGAAAATTTTTGCCAATATAGCCAGGCCCATTATCTGTTTTAATCACCCTGGGTTTTTCCATAGTAGCAAGGCAGGTGAGGACACGTGCAATGACCTGTTTATAGGCCTCACCAGTTTGTAGAGTGCCAAAAATAAATCCACTAAAAGTATCAACAGTAACACGTATGTATCTGAGGTTTCCAAATTCTGGGATGTGGGTAACATCCATTTGTCAGAATTCATTAGGGACAAGGCCCCTAGGGTTAACTCCTATATGAGGAGTGGGCAAATAGGTAACACAGGCAGGGCATTGTTTAACTATTTGATGAGCCTGTTCTCTAGTTATTTTAAACATGAGCCTCAAAGTGTGAGCATTGAGATGACATAAGGAATGTGCCTGTTGGGCCTCTTGTAAGGCTGAGTCAACAACAGGACAGGCAATACCGGTTGCAAGGTCTGCAAGCATGTTTTCTTCTGAAAGAGGGCCCGGGAGTCCAGTGTGGGCCTGGAGGTGGCCTATAAAAAAGGGGTGAGATCTAGACCTAATGGCAGCTTGGATCTGTAGCAAGAGTGATATGGCCTTAGTAGAGGGTTTAATGGAGGCCACAGTCTCCAATAGGGGAACAGAATGAGCAATATAAGCACTGTCTGTATATAAATTAAAAGGAATGTCAGGGAAGGTCTTAAAGACAACAACCACAACACACAGTTCTACAAGCTGAGCTGACGTATAGGGAGCAGTCACAACAGTGGTCTGGCCGTTAGCCATAAAAGCAGCCTTTCCAGGGGAGGAACCATCTGTAAAAATGGTCAGAGCCTCTTGTAGAAGTTCTGGGGAGGTAGTCCTGGGAAAAACAAGGGTATGGGGTTTAATAAACTGAAGCAACTAATCAGCTGGGTAGTGGTTGTCTATCTGTCTGATAAATGAAGAACAGGCAATTGACCAGTCTTCTGTGGTTTGAAAGAGCCAATTAATATGAGCTTTAGAGTATGGCTGTATAATAACATCTGGTTTCTTGTCAAAAATAACATCTCTCATGTTCTCTACCTTGAATAATTAGCTCTGTTACTGGGATATAATAAGGAGTGACAACCTATTTGGGGGAGAAAGGGAGTTGAACCCACAGTAGTGGGCTAGACTGTCAAAACACCATAGTGGGCATATGAGGTGTAGCACGAATGACAAAAAGAAGGGGTTTCTTATAATCTATAAAAGTTACAAATTGTTGACTTATGGCTGTTTCTACTTTTATTAATGTAGCCTGTGTTTCAGGAGTCAGATACCGGGCAGATTTAGGATCAGAGTCTCCTCTGAGAATGTCAAACAACGGTTTGAGCTCTCTAATAGTAAGCTTTAAGTATGGTCTTATCCAGTTGATATCTCCTAATAATTTTTGAAAATCACTTAATGAGGTTAAGTGATCAGTCCTTAATTGAGCCCTCTGAGTGTTAATTTGGGCACCTCTTAATTCAAAGCCTAAACAGGTATAGGAAACCTTTAGCTGTATCTTGTCAGGAGCTATCTGGAGTCCCTCTTTGATAAGACCTTGGGTAAGAGAATTACCACAAATTAGGCGTTTCTCTCTATCTTCCCCAGCCAGGAGGATATCATCCATGTAGTGAATGATATAGATTGAAGGCCATAATTTTCTAAGAGGGTCAACTACTTGAGCAACAAACTTTTGGCAGAGAGTGGGACTGTTGGCCATACCCTGTGGGAGGACCTTCCATTGGAAGCGTCTGATGGGTTCTTTAAAGTGGATTACAGGCAAGCTGAAGGCAAACCTTTTTTATTTTCGGGGTGTAGGGGGATGGTAAAAAAACAATCTTTAAGGTCAATTACAATTTTTAAAGAATGAAGAGGGATAGGCTTCGGGGTGGGCTGGCTGTAATGGCCCCATTACTGTTATTGTTTTGTTAACTTCTCTTAGATCTTGGAGAAGCCTCCTTTTCTCTCATTTTTTAAAATAACAAGATTAGGAGTATTTCAAGGGTAATTAGTATGTTCTATATGACCTGTAGCAAGCTGTTCTTGTGCTGTTTTGTAGCGGTCAGCTTTTTAGGGTGAAGTGGCCACTGATGGACTTATACAGTCTCATCATTTTTCCCTGAGATCTTATTTGCATGGGATGCAGGCACATCAGTGACCATTAGGGTAAATTTTTAGTCCTGAACGTTCTATTTTTTGGTGAACCTGTATAGGCTCTTTTATGGCCTGAGCTTGTTTTTTAAGACCCTGTCCAGGAAGAAAGCCTTGTTTTAACATCTGTGAAGTAACCACTTTATTAGGACTAAACATTATTAATTTTATTTGTCAGAGTATGTCCCATCCCCATAAGTTAACAGATGGACCGGGAATAACAAAGGGTTGAACAGTCTCTGAGTTTCCTTTTTCATCTGACCATTTTAAAAGCTACTAAGCTACTCTGTTTTGGATTTTTGGTTTGGCCTATCCCTTTTAAATGGGTGAGTGTGGCAGAAAGGGTCCAGGGTGTAGGCCAGGCTTTTTTTTTTTTCCTGAGGACTGATGAATCAGCACCAGTGTCGGTAAGACCTTCAAATTCTTTACCGTCTAGTTCTAATTTTATTTTATTTTATTTTATTTTATTTTATTTTATTTTATTTTATTTTATTTTATTTTATTTTATTTTATTTTTCCGTGTCAGTGACAGACCCTTTATTTAAACAATGACAACAACAAAAGTAGAAGATGACTGAAAACTGACACCAACAGTTGTCTCACATTTGGCCCATAACCAAACACACATACATGCACACACAGATTACAAAATATAGTTTTATATTTCCAATGATTATTCTTTTACTTCTCTTTTTTTAAAATTTATTCTTGCTACATCTCTATGGTTATCCCATCCCTTGTATCCTCCCATTCTCCCCTACTACTTAGTTCCTACATGTTTTCAGCTGATTTATTTGTAGCACAACATTCATTTTTTTTTATAGTTGACTATTGCATAGTTCTCTAGAATTTATTTATTTATTTATTTATTTATTTATTTATTTATTTATTTATTTTCTATTAATTTACTCTTGTTACATCTCTATGGTTATCCCATCCCTTGTATCCTCCCATTCTCCCCTCCCTCCCATTTTCCCCTTATTCCCCCCCCTATGACTGTTCCTCAGAGGGATTACCTCCCTCTGTATATGCTCATAGGGTATCAAGTCTCTTCTCGGTGACCTGCTGTCCTTCCTCTGAGTGCCAATAGGTCTCCCCCTCCAGGGGACATAGTCAAATGTTAGGCACCAGAGTACATGAGAAAGTCATATCCCACTCTCCACTCAAGTGTGGAGACTGTCCTATCCATTGGCTAGATCTGGGTACGGGTTTAAATTTTACCGCCTAATTTTAACAGACTTTTTTAGCGTAATCTTTTGGACACAGTAAGCATCTGATGAACCAAACCCTTTATCACCTCTATTGTTTCCAGCGATGGGGTTTTGGGTATTTTTAAGAGGTAAGAGGAGATGTTGGGCTATTTTTTTTGGCCTTTAGCTATTGTAAGGGGAGCCTTTGGTGAGGAAACCATAATCTTATTTTTCTAGTAAAGTCATTATCTATTACCCCTGGGTAAACCTGGAGGCCCTGAAGAGTAGAATTACTTCTCCCTATCAGTAACTCAAAGGTGTCCTGAGGTAATGGACCAAATATCTTGGGACAACTTGTATTCCCATTTCAGGTGTTAATATTGATTGGGAGGAGGACCAGAGGTCCAATCTTGTGTGGTTTGGGGTGGTTCTTGATGGTTGTGAGATGTATTGTCTATCTGGGTGACAAATCCAATCGCTCCAAAGGTTTGTCGCATCTGTGGGGCCTGAGGTTGGCCCCTTAAATAATATTCCTGGTTTTGAGGCAAAACTTTTTTTGAGCATCTGCTTTTGATTGACACTCAGACGCCCAATGTCTTTTTCATTTGTATCTGGGACACAGCAGATATTAATTAATTAAACTATTTTTTTTATAGTGGGGCAGGTATGGGATCCTGCCCCAATCCCATGTCATCTGTTTTTAAGGATTTTTTATTAAGTTACATTTTTATCTATAATCCTAAATACTTGTTAATGTTTTTTATTTGGGCCATGATTTCCACTATTTGTCCCAATCCTCCACTGGGTGGAGTTTCTCAGAAAGCATCTATGTGGGGCTAATATCTACGTATAAATAATTATATACCATTGTTTGTCAGAACACATATTTTTCTGTACTGTTAAATGTACCCATTATTTTACTGGAATGGCTTTGCCCTTAATGTAGGGTGTGTGCTCAATTTTCTTAATCAATATATTTTATTAACAACTTATTGACCGAGTATACGTCACATCTAACCTGACTAACCAAAACAATAGGAAATGAGGATTAATGGGCACAAAAACAAAACTGTAAGGATATCACTTCCAAGGAACAATTCTCCTGGCACAATCTGCAGGATTTCTTCTGCTGGAACCTAGAGTAACCAGAACCCAGAAACTTAGCAGGAGCCGGAGCCCTAAAGCCTTCATTTGAACGGTTCTCTCTAGGAGCGTCTCGAAGTGCATCGATGAACAGCCAAAACTATCCCAAGTCTTCAAAAAGCCCCGCCTCCAGTTCTGGGCTCATTTATATCTCTCCTCCCAGCGTCTATTCATGGAATCTTTTCAGCTGGCAACAATTAAGCTCCTGCAGGAGGTGGTTGGTCTTCTAGTGGATTAACCTCACCTGTTCTCTCATGAGACCGTTCCAATCCTGCACTTGGGGTCCTAAAAAACAGGTTTATGTCTCCTTCAGTAGGGAAATAGTAACAGCAGAACAATTTTATTCCCTGCATTAATTTGCATCTCCTGTTTTACACACCATGATTTTGATGTACAATAAGACCTTGTGAAGTTACATAAATGATAACCATTAATTTACAGTTTCTTTACTTCTGCATCAAGATCTATAAATATAGGGGTTGGAAACATTTTTTATTTCCATAGGCATATCATTATAGAATACAACAGTTTTTAAAGAAAATTTGTATATTTAAATATATATTTAATTTATAGAAAAATTTAAAGTTATTAATACTTTATATTTACTGTAACATAATTAATACAAATGAGTCCTGTTACATTTGTTTAAGAATGAAGTCATGAGGTATAACCATAATTTTTAGAACTTAAAACCAGATTTTTACAGTGCTTTGAACCAGGATTGAATCACATAATATCTGTGTTACAAACACACATGCACTCATATTTTAAACAAGAGTTTGAACTTAAATTTTAAACATTGTATTTAATAAGCAAATTATTAATCTTTAGATAAAAGTTTACAGATATATGCTGGAGATGTAGTTTTAACACCTTTATTAAGGAAATATTGTTTAAAATTTTATTTTTTATAAGTCTATTACTGTTGGAGATCAGTTTTTTAAGTTAGTTCATTGCATTTGTTATTAGAATGGCTCTGGTCTTATATTACAAGCATAAGTATTTGTCATAGATTTTAAAGATTTTAACCAAGATAAACAGAAATAAATTTATGCCTTTAAGCTGATAAGAAACAAACATATAGTAAAATAGACAAAATGTTTCTTTGATTTTATAGCATAATTTAAAAGGATCTTACACCTAAATGTTAAATGCTACAGGCAGAACCTGTGAAAGATAATAGCGAAACTAGGAGTATCTGAGTTGGCATCCTGTACAGGATGTTTCTGTACACAAGCCCCTGTTGAAAATGCACAGCCTCTATAGTGAAAGTTGGTCAGAGCCCATCACCAAGGAGTCCAAGGAGTAACTAGGACTGAAAAAGACCTTACCAGTGGCCTTATCTGGTCGTTGCTTACCACCCAGTTCCTAGAAAGATATTCTAAGAGCATATATAGGGGGAGTAGGTCTCCCTCAATCACAGACATAAGGGAGGGGAGAAGGGGGAAAGTGGGAGGGAGGGAAGAATGGGAGGAAACAAGGGAAGGGCTAACAATCGAGATGTAATATGAATAAATTAATAAAAATGTAATAAAAAAAGAGATGACAATCAACAATAAAAACAGCAGAGGAATGTAACAGGACTGAACCTAGAAGACAATCTGTCTGTGCTCCATAAAGCAGAGATAGAGAAGTGACCAAGGCCCGTTGGAGGAAGCCAGGTGATCATGAGTGAACCCCAAATAATTAGAAGTTACTTACATCTTTATTCATTGGTTTTGCTGTGTTTAGATTGTGATTTTGCCCTGGATTTTTCCTCTTGAAGTAAGAAAAAAACCTTAGTCTTGATTTTACAGGAGCATACACTCCAGAGACTTAATTTTTAGAGATTTAAGGTTTAAAAAATGTTTGAATAATTAAAAAGACTGAATTTTAAAGTGTTTGAATTTGTAAAGACTGTGGAACTTTTAAAGCTGTAAAAGTGTTTTATACTGTGACAGTTATGTTAATGTGTGATCTTGGGAATGAACAATAAAGAAAAGGTTAAGGCTTAATAGTGATATGTTTGTGTGTCAAGTTAACAAGGGACCAATTGTTCTGACTAATTTTAAGTCAATTGACACAAGCTAGAGTCATCTGAAAGGAGGAAACCTTAATTCAGAAAAATGCTGCTATAGGGCATTTTTTTAATTAGTGGTTGATGGAAAAGGGTGTTGCCCATTGTTGGTGGTGCTCCCTCGACAGGGCTCTATGAGAAAGCAAGCTGAGCCACAGGAACAAGCCAGTAAGCAGCTCTTCTCCATGGCTTTTGCATCAGCTCCTGTCTTCAGGTTCCTGCCTTGTTTGACTTCCTGTCCTGGCTTCCTTCAATAATGGATTACAATGTGGAAGTGTAAACCAAATAGACATTTTCTTCCTCCACTTGCTTTTTGACCATAGTGTTTCACTGCAGCAATAGTATCTCTAACAAAGACATCCCATGTATTATTTACTTTACTTACCAATGTGTCAAAACACTTGACAGAACAAATGTAATAGAGATAAGACTGATTTCGACTCTCAGTTTCTGTCTATCATTGCAGAAATGGCACAGTAGATGCTCCAAGTGACATGGGCCAGGAATCAGACAGCAAAGGAGGAATTAGAAGTGAGCATAGCCTTCAGATAGTTACCTCTGAGGATTTCTTTCTGTTGGAGAGATGCCAGGTCCCCAAAGCTCCCCAGCCCCTCCACTCTTTCACAAATTAGTTAACAAACACTCAGCATGTGAGCTCTCGGTCCAAACCAGAATAGGCAAAGCTGATGCTGCTACTCCTGAATATTGCATACAAAGAATAATGGGTTTATTATATTCTCCCCTTTTTCAAGATAAAAAAGTCAGGTAATTGCATTGACCTTACTTAGCTCTCATCTTTAAGCTTTCTCTTTCTTTCTTTCTTTCTTTCTTTCTTTCTTTCTTTCTTTCTTTTTTTCTTTCTTTCTTTCTTTGGGTCTAGTTCTTGTGCTGCCATTCACTCTTAAAGACAAGGTGTCTAAGTGGACAGAGATTTGCTAATGGGTTAAGCTGTCAGCTAGTGAGCCTTGAAAAAACTTCTGTCTTATTCTCTCAATTAGATTAGATGAATGTGCCACCTTGCCTGTCTTTTCTTTTTGTGAGTTCTGGGGGACTCAACTTAGAGTCTCATGCATTGAAATCAAGTCTATCTCCCTATCTCAGCATTAAGTTTCCTTTTTATTTTTCATCCTTTGGTAAGTCTTGTGCAAGCATGCCCCTGTGTGCCTATAGGGTATGGTTTCTCTCTCTCTCTCTCTCTCTCTCTCTCTCTCTCTCTCTCTCTCTCTCTCTCTCTCTTTCTCTCTCTCTCTCTCTCTCTCTCTCCCTCTCTGTATGTTTGTGATGTATGTGATATTGGATGTCTGGATTTTGTTCCTTATTCTCAAAGGCTTACTTTTTAATGGGGAAAGGGTTTCTATCTTGCCTGGAATTTGGATACCTGGAACTAGTCATGTCTAAGCTTAATGATCAATGAGCCACAGAACTGTCTCCACCTCCCAGAAGTGAACAACACTCCTCATCCCAATGTTCTAATACTTGAGTTCTGGAAATGAAATCAGATTTTCTTGCTTTCAAGGTGAGCACTGACTCTAACACATGATTTCTTATCCCTTTAGCCAATTTGATGCCTTGATAATTTGCAAATGAGAACTCTGAATAGGACTAATCCAAATCTTTCAAAAAGAGAGTATGGCTTCTTAGCCATTTGTTTTATTAACTTACGATGCTTATTATTCAATTATGATAATAGGTACCAGCATCTGCGTGCTTAATGGATTCATATCTTGAATATTTGTTATGCTTGACAATAGCTTTTTTACACCATTATGTTCTGCTACCAGAGTGAAGCAGTTAAAACAAGTGAGACTAGAGAACAGTTTAAAATAGTCTGTCATTTTTGAAATTTTGTTCAATGATAAAATGAAAGGAAATATTTCTCTAAGTATTTTAATGACTATTAGAAATCTGGATTTGGATCGTTTGCTAGCTAAGTCTCCTTTATTGCACTGACTCAAAGAGAAACATGGACAGACTTATGCTCAGACACCAGACATTACAACTCTGTAATGAGTTATTAAGAACTTATAAACTGTATCGGGTTCTTTTGAAAAAAATCAATGAACAACTTAATAATGACTACTGTCCATGTAGATTGTAAAGAAAACAGCTTTAAATGACTCTCACTTAAAATGTGAGTGAGCATACTAGAGGCCTGGGGGATATTTGCTTTGACCTTCTTTATATTCTCATTATGACAAAATGGTGCCTGTCTTGCAGATACTCATGTCCTCTTCTGTTAGTGGATATCAGACTTCTGTGAACAAATTCCTACAAAAAATGCCAAATACATAACACTGGGAGGCATCTCAGTGAATGTTTGTGCTGGATGAGCATTGGAAGAACTTAGCTGATGCAGTACATGTCACTCAAGGCTTAAACTCATTGACATGAATATCCTCACTAATGATCTTCCCTGTACCTCATTTTATATTTGTCAAGTTTTGAAAGATTTGAAATTGACATCTAAAATAACTAAGTAACAAAATTGTAGACTACTTTATTTGAAATTATTTATTTACTTATTTATTTTACAGTAGTGTAGTATAAATTTTATCTCATAAACTATGTCTGTATTCTGGTATTTATGTAGAATACTATTTTATTAGGAACAGTTATTTTGTATCATATACATTAAATACATGGATACAAATTAACAGCATTATTTAAACACATCAATATAACTAGTTTATTGGTAAATATTGCCAAGATCCTGCCAAAATACAGATGAATACAACATAAAAGTCACAGTTTGAAAGCTACGAGTATAAAATTCTAATTTCTTTTTACTATTTTAGAGCCTGTATATTGCAGGTAAAAGCAGCCTGGAGTCCAGGAGCATGCTGGTATGCTGGGTGTTGACATGCAAAATAAAGGACGGAACAAACAGCAGAGCTCTTTCCAGGAACTAAGACTGAGGGATGTTGATAGGTGGTAACAACTTCCACATGTCACTAAAGCTTTACGGCATCGTTACATAATATCTGAAACAGGAAAATATAGAACCAAATATTCTGAAAGCAATGTGTGACAATACTTGTTCTACATAAGCATTTTATTTCACTGAAAATATGTACATACATAATTTTTATAAACGTAGCAATGTCTGGAAGTGGTTATTTGGGGAAGGTTTTCATTGTTCACAGCAGTTAAGATCCTGTGCTTCTGCATGCGGTGAACAGTTTAACAAACCCTAGATGCTACTGCTTTTGGGTTACTATAAACCTAAGATGAAACCAAAGCAACCATGTAATCTTTATCACGGCTTTTAGTGGAAGATTGTCTACTGCTAGGATATAAATTTCTGTGATCCATCCCATGCAGTAAGTGGAGAGTGATGTGGAATGTTGTGGAGAGACCTCAGGGCTAGGGGATTTTCACAGGCCACTTTGTAACGTTATAAAGAAACTACTAATAATAGTACAGTGATGATCCCAGTGAAACTAGATCCTAATCTACAGCTATAATCTGAATTCTATGGATCACTTCTACTCTACAAAATTCTTATTCTTTAATTAAGACAATGTTTCTATAGAACTATTTGGTTTAAAACAATATAAATATCATTTGGAATTGCAAAGTTAAAATAAATAATTACAAAGAAATGACACAGTATTGTCACCATTCTAAAAATTTCCCTAAAACCTAGATATGGATTGTTTGAACTTGTATAATAAATATAGGCACATATATTTGTATAAATTTTACCAATATTAAGTAATTCTTTATGCAACAGAGGGCCACATTTTACAACCTAGTAATATTTTATTTTTCCATTTAATAAGGAATATTTTTTTCCAAAATCTCTTAACCAAGGTCAAACTGGTGCCATGTACAGCAGCTTCTCTTTGTGCATTTCTGTAAACTGGAGTCATGCACAGCAGCTTCTCTTTGTGTGTTTCTGTAAACTGGGGCCATGTACAGCAGCTTCTCTTTGTGCGATTCTGTTTTACCGTCTTACGGTTCTTATCCATTCCCCGTTTCATTTTCTATTATTCTGGAGAGACAAGGTGATCAGCTGAAGACAGTGTCCAAGTTTTAGGGTGCAGTGTCTCCCAGAAAACTCACATTCTAAATCACAGCTGTGTTCTTACCCTGGTGCCTGGTTTCTCTTATATTCTTATAAAACATTTTAGTGTATTCCCTTGAATGTACTGCACAAATGAAGCTGGGTCCCAATCTTTTTCTCCAGGTTCAAGTGAAACTCGAATGAGTTCCCTCAGAAGCAGGTCTGCCAAATAAAACCCAGGGTATGAACTTCATTATCCTATATTTTTATAGGAAAATCACATTAACTGAATGCTCTGCATTTTTATTTCTTAAATGTGACCACTTATTCAGAAGTCATAAAGAGATTTCAAATTAACTTCTATGATGATGAAAGATTCATTTCTTTCTCTGATATAGTTATGTTTACTCCTTGTCACCAAATTGCTTAAACAATGTATAAATACCCACTTTCTATCATCCATTTAACTGACAAACTCATTAGTTTTATCTTTGTCTAGTCAGCACAAAACACCAAGCTTTAGAAAACTCTCTTTCTAATATCATCACAAAGACAGCATTATTTTATTTATCATTCTTCTGAAAAGGGGAATTTTCTCTTGTCAGCTGAGACTTTTGTAATGTTCACTCTGGAATTCATAGACTTGAGTGAGCACCCTTGCTTATGTAAATTTTATGGGTAGTTAGCTACAAGCAATATGCAAGACAAACAAATAAGGGATACAATAGTCTACAATGTTGTCATGGTTTGGATCTTTAAACTCACCCAAAGTCCCCAGAAGCCAACACAGTAAAGCCTGGTTGCTAGCTTTTGTCCGTTTGGGGCAGACGTTAGAAGGAGGCGTTGGAAGAAATTTGTCTTCTTTCTCTATTCATAGCTACCACAGGGAACAGGATTCCTCTACCACACACTTCTTCAGCAGTACACTATCCTACACACCAACAATCAACAGGCCTAAGACACCACAGTGTAAAGTGACCAAGACCAAAGGCCTGAAACCAGTCATCAAAATGAACTTTCTCTCCTCAAGAATGTATGTATCTCAAGTGACAGGAAGCCAGTTAACACAAATGCCAGAAGGATCTGATGTAATAATAGTGATCACATATCTAGGAAGGTATGGAGAGACAGGCTGTAGTGAACACTAAAAAAAAAATTGGTTTATGGAAGATGTTTAATTACAGAAAACATTAGAAAGAAGTGAAACAATGACAAAAAATACTTTACGGGAAATACTAGGTAGGGGAAATGGATACAACATGGTGTTCTACGCAGGTATAATCCTTGGTACCAACAGAAGAACAAGTGAGCAAATGTTAGTGTAATAAATTGCATAGGTAAGGGACAGAGTGGCAGTGAGTGGTGTCAAAGTTGCATGTTAAACGACTCATGATGAATAACCAAGATACATGCACACTCTATGTTTTGAGTGAGATCTCCGGGGCCACTTCTGAAATGTAGAACGCAGAGCTTTTAGTTTGAATAATATCCAGAATCAAGCTACATGGGAAAAGATGGGCACTGCGACAATTATTTTTTTAATATATATATTATTAATTTATTTATATTATATCTCAATTGTTATCCCATCCCTTGTATCCTCCCATTCCTCCCTCCCTCCCGCTTTCCCCCTACTCCCCTCCCCTATTACTGTGACTGAGGGGGACCTCCTCCCCCTGTATATGCTCAAGGGTATCAAGTCTATTCTTGGTAGCCTGCTATCCTTCCTCTGAGTGCTTAGGCTATAGTGTGAATAACTGCATGAAAGAAATCTATACTGGTTTACAAGGAAGGAAACTAAAGAAAATTAGGTAACAGATGATGAGGAGTAAGAACATGACTGTGTATTTTTTGGAAAAATACAAATCTTGCACTTATACATAAGATGTAAAGGCAGTTGGTCAAGTCAAAACACAGATATCTAGGTAGCAACTTTACCAGCATATACCCCTGTAGAAACTTCAATTTGTCATCTCTGAAAGAATTGATTTTCCTCTGCCTCCTGGGCTTCTTCTTTTTCATTTCTCCTGTATGTTAGGGCAACCCTCTCGCTGTAAAGTGCCATTCCCACATAACAAAACTTTCCTAATTGTCAGGACAGTGTCAAACTTTTCAATGACATTTGGAAATGGTCTTTGGGAACAATCCTGAGTGACAACAGACAGTTCTTAATAACATTGTACATTTTGAGATGGCTTGATGGCCACTCCTGGAGTACTTGGAGGGTCTGCTCATTTTATCTGCCTCTTTTAATGCAGAGTTGTAGTTCCCAGAAGGTTAGACTAGAAGTGCCCCACGCATGAACACTATAACTTTAAACGGAGGTCTGTTCAGAATTGTTTGGCCTTTGAGTGAATTAAATCTATTTCTATTTTTTTGTATGGTGAGAAGTTATGGCTATAAACTAAAATGCCTAAAACAAAAGTGACACCCCTGCCACCTAAGTTTTCAAGTGTCTGTTTGATGTGGCTGGAAACAGTTTTGCGCCTTTACAGGAAATGTTTCTAGCTCTAAGCAGTAAGATCATTATCTCAAGACCATTGTATCCTCAGGCAGCTGCATCACAACGATGCGCAGCAGTCATCGCCTTTAGCAGCATTTCTGCTATTGCAGTTTTTGGTTGGTTGCAATTTGCTAACTAATTAAACAACTGTGAGATAAGGAGTCAAGGCATAAAGTCTACGTGTAGCGGAGGAGAAGGGAGATGACTCAGTGTGCTTATGAGGTAGAAGCTGAGGTATTCTAGATATATTGGTAGCAATCAATACCAGACAGGGTACACATTTATTCCCTGATCCATACATTCACTCATTTGTCAGCAACTATGTATCCTTTTATTTTTTCAATATTTACTGCTTCACAATTTAACGCATTTATATATGAACGCATTGTAGTCATTTTCTTTTCTTTTTTTTTTAAATTAAATTATTCTTGTTACATCTCAATGGTTATCGCATCCCTCGTATCCTCCCATTCCCCCCTCCCTCCGTCCTCTCCCTCTTCTCTGCTCTTCTCTGACTGGCATTCTTCTTTCCAAGGATCCCACTTTGTGATTTCATGCTTCCGTTTGTGTATGACCCACTGACTTGAATTACAATTACCTGACTTAGATAGGGTCCGAAGTTATTTAGCGGAGCTAGCATGCTTTATTGATAACTGCTATGCCACTGAAGAACGTGACAAGCCGCTCCCCAAAAGCATTAATTATAGACGGTCCTGCAAAGATTTGATCTTATGGACTTCCACTTATTAGATGATGGAATGTTAATGTGCCCAACCATGTGCAAGCCCTATGCAGACACCAGCACAGCAGTGAATTCATGAGTGCCACAGCTTTGTCATGTCCAGAAGGAATCTTTCTGATGCTTAGTACATACTCGCCATTGTTACAGAAAAGGACAGAGCAATCATCAGAACAGGACAGATGTGTGAGATTGATTCATGGCACTGGGGACGTGATTCTTTTTTTTCTTTTTGCTGAGTATCCTAAATTCATTTCTTAAAGATGCACATAAATGAAGCTAGTTTCAAAGCTCTCTCAAAATATCACAATTTACAAACTTTTAAGGTTTAAACATTATTATTATATTTATTGTGGGGGTGTGACATGCACTCATGTGTGTGTGTGTGTGTGTGTGTGTGTGTGTGTGTGTGTGTGGTGTATGTCAGAGGACCTGTTTCAGAAGTCAGTTTTCTCTGTCCACTTTTCTTTATATTCTGGGGATCTTATGCATCTTTTCAAGCTTCATAAATGGAGCCATCCTATCTGGGCCATCTTGCTAATGCCCTATTAGCAGTTTTTAACCTCAAGTTAAATGTTCAGCTTGAACACATGTTTAATTTTTCCAAATTTATTTATATTTGTTCATCTTGCTTCCCAAATCAATATGCGCGGGCTTACAAGAGTTTGATGTGGAATGCTGAGTGCATGAAAGTATGTGTCATAAGTGACATGATTTCATTATTAAATCAACAGGTCCTATTGATTAGCTACTGTTCAAAATGCATTATGTTTACAGCACTGATCAATGGCCTTGCTCTTGTATTTAGAAGGGCAAACACATACCACAGTAATGAACATTTGTGTCTCCTGAAAAGTCTATAAAGAAAAAAATGAGCAAAAAGGGTTTTTAATTTAGCTAATTGTATGGTCTTTGGAGAAGTGATGTATGCGTGAGCGTTTCAGAGGAAAATCGAAAAAGAAGGGATGTGTGTAAACTGCGTTGACATTGAGCAATTTCTATGAACTCTTCTGTAATGGAGAGATGCTAGGAATGTAGAATTAGCCTGGCATACTTTATAAGCAATACAGACATGGCAGGGTGAATGACACAATCAAGAATCAACTATCTAGAATACAATTTTGCATATTAAAACACATATGCTTTGAGTCTTAAGGCAGAATTTTCCTATAGATTTGACATGAAGTGAACTCATCAACTGCTGCCGATTCAAGGAAGGGACAAAAGAGCATGAAGCCCTACAGCTCTTTAGAATAATGACTGAAGTAGAGGATGCAGTTAGCAGTGAATGCTCGGTGCCTCTGTTTGAGTAATGTGTATCATTTCTGTGAAAAAGAGACACAAACTGTAGATTCAGGTTTTGCTTGTTAAACAGCAATTATATTCCGTGTATATGTATATACACGGTATATTTATATATAATACTGTTCACTGCTTGTTACACATTGAGTGGGTTCTTAGGCAGCTTATTGTGTGGGATCAGAAGGACACAATTTTTGTCTTGTTGTGCGCCAAGATTATCCACTCCCAACCCCAACTCTGCATTTACAATCAGCATTAATTTCCTAACAGCTCAGAGGGGTTTATGTCTTTATCTAATGTGTTTTATTTGATTGTTTACATGACTCACTCTTTCAACCTGCCTTCATCCTCTGGGCGTGAAGATGAAATGTTTGAGAACAAGATGACATATTATACTGTGTCAGATGAGTAGTTTTAATATGCATCGAAAACAATTTCACATTTTCAATTTAGTACATTGTCAACACAATGAAATATAGTCATCAGTAATTCACAAAATTTGGGAGGTAAACTACTCAATACGCCATTTGGCTTCCTTTAAACAATTTTTATAATGCTTTAGAACATTAAAAACCTTAGTAAATGACACTTTAAGAAACATCTAAATATGCAGATATAAGTGAGTATATACCATTTGAGTCTTTCTGCTTCTGGGTTAACTCACTCATTATGATCATTTCTAGCTCAATCCATTTGTCCACAAATTTCGGGAATTCCTTGTTTTTAATAGCTGAGTAGTATTCCATAGTGTATATGTACCACAGTTTCTTTATCAATTCTTCTACTGACCTGGTGGCACTCAGAGGAAGGATAGCAGGTTACCAAGAAGAGACTTGATACCCTATGAGCATATACAGGGGGAGGAAATCCCCCTCAGGAACAGTCATAGGGGAGGGGAATAAGGGGAAAATGGGAGGGAGGGAAGAATGGGAGGATACAAGGGAGGGAATAACCATTGAGATGTAACAAGAATAAATTAATTTTAAAAACCTGTCTAAAAATGACAGTTTCACCTGACTATCCCTCCTCATGGTTGATGTCCATTTTTTCTTTTTGTAGTTTATGGAATTTACGAAGAATGACTAAATTTACTCCTGAAATGCAGAAATAATCCAGTAACCTCATATCAATTATGAAATAAGTTGTTCCATTTTATTACTGGCTATTTCAAAATACTTAGAAATCACACTGGCACCAAAATAGAATCTCTTTCCCTAATTACTATAGCAGGGTGCCTAGTACATTGTAAATATGTGCATGGAAGCTCTTGCAGTGTGTGTCACCATTTGTCCACTCATTAATTTACTCTGTACAGAAGTTACCAAAAGGTAAATTTTGATTAGTTCATTCCACGTTTGATTTACTTTATAGAAATACTTTTGCTTTCATGTTAAATATTTTATTTTTATATTTTAGTTTTTTAAAATATTTATTTATGTGCCTGAACATACAACTGCATTGGATCACATTGTAGATGTTTGTGAGCTACCATGTAGTTGCTGGGATTAAAAGCTATTATTTTAACAAAGCCCTTACATATGCTAACTTCTGTCAGTCTTCTACTGGCTGCTAAAGTACTCCCTTATGCTTCTGCCTGTGACTCCCCTCTCACTGGGGACTTTGCAGTGATGACTCTAGGGGCGTTTTTCTCTCCATTTTGCTTCCAATGCATCTTCATAAGGGAATCTTTTCCTCACTTCATCTTTTTCGCCACTAGAGAAGAGTCTTTTTCAAAATGCCATGTGCCCTTTTGTAGCACCTAACTCTTAATTATGTGTCTTCCCTGCACCTTTATAGAAAACAAAAACATTCCTGTCTTTGGATGTAAAAGCTAAGATGTATTTAGGTAAATAACAATACACAGAATGACCATGTCACAGTAAGAAAAAGAATAGTGACTCTTCTCTAAACACAACACAGAAAGATGGAGATTTATAGCCAAGGAACCAAACAGGGAGCATAAGTATATAGACATTTTCCAACAAGAATCACTGAGTCCAAGGCAAGAAGCAATTAATGTGACATGATGCTAGAAAAAAATCACAGCTAAACAGAATTTTTGTGAAGAAAGGACAGGGTAAGCAGACATCCCTAAAGATTATAGAACCAATAAACCCAAGTATTCAGACTAACATTACTTGAAGACTGAGAAATTCTGGCCAAATTCCCTTAGAACATATGATGGTTGGTTTGCCACTGTGACAGACACTAGGACCATGCAGGAAGTAGACTTTTGAAGCACATGTGAATGGTTGCCCTGCTTAAGGTTAGTCTCTCAGAATTTCTGTATACATTATCTTAATTAATTAACTAAATGGGGGAATCCATCTTAATTGTGGATGGGACCATTCTCCAAGCAGGGAACACCAGAGTGTAAAAAATGGAAAGGCCAAGCTGATTACTATAATACATGCATTAATTCCTTGTATTTTGGTCTTGACTGTGAATGTAATGAGACTAGTTGCTTCAAGGTCCTGTGGCTTTCCTGTCTCCTTTAAGTAACTTTGGTCAAGGTATTTTATCAGAGCAACAAGAAATGAATCTGAGACATTAGGATGACTACTAAAACTTAATAATTCTCAGACAAATGTAGAACCCTAAATGTCCTTGTCTAGCCGAGAAAGTTCAGAAGAGTTTGTTGGAGTTCATTTTAAAAGAATCTGACATTAGCTTGTATTTCCTTAAGAGCAAAGTAAACTGATTTTGTCATCATTTGGTTCCTGTTGCATCACAAGGGCATTAGTTGTCAAGCACACTCTAGTGCTAAGTCTTGTTGAACAAATGGATTCATTAGTAACCGAGCTTGTGGAAGACACTGATAAAAAACACAAGCACTAAAATACAATAGAATATTTTAACAATGTGCATAGGCATTTGCTAAATCAACTCATATATATACACATATATATGTATATATGTATACATATATATTTATATATACATATATATGTAGTGCCTAGCTTAAGAGTTGTGGTAGGGCAGTGTAACACAGAGTCTGCATCAGAGATTTTGGGCCAAAGGAGTACATTAAGTATGCACATTTCCATTTCTTCCATCTGTTCTTTTCTGGGCTGGCTTCAGTCCCAGGCATCCCTTCTGCTCCCACTGACCGCTGGCAGCTTGAGGCTCTTGCTATGTTTCTGAGTCCTATACTTTTCATAATGTGGAGAAGTCATTCTAAGTGTGCCAGCTTAAGTCAGGTCCTCATTTCTACAGGAGCCTTTGCAGAGACTGGGGGAAGCAGTTCATTATGAGGATCAGTCAGTTCGGGGACATGGACTCCTCCCCTGAGGCAGGATTTAGCCCAATTGCACCAGATAGAATAAAGACATGTACACAGACCTGTATTGGCAGAACTCTAGGATGCTGTTGTCCAAAGGCCTGGGAACAAATAAATGCAAAACAATAGATGGTCTGTCAAAATGTAAATAGGAAAACAGAAGCAGAGAAAGTTTTAGGGAAAATAGACTATGCTGATGCTCTCAAAACCCAAGAAAACATAGAAAATGGAATGAATGGAGGCTAAGAAGTTCATGAATTGACTCAGGAAGGTTGCACAGAAAATGAAGGATGCTATGGGAGATTACACAGGAGTCAGACTGTACAAAGATATGGGATTCACATGAAGACAATTTAAAAATTGATACCAAGGTTTTGAGTGTGTGTTCAGAGTGATTATGACATGGTAGCAGTAGGGGCTCTGTTTTCATTTTGTCTGTCTCTAATTCAAATTATAACTAAAGGTAAAACAACAACATGAACAACAACAAAAAATATGTTAACTTCTGGAAACAAATCAATTTCACCTTCAGAGAACAACCCATAAATCAAATGTATTATTCCTATTAATAGCCCTTCTAAATTACTATGTAATCGATTTTAAATATAGTTATCAGTGCACTGCTGTATAATTGGAGATGATGGAATGTGATTACATGATTATTATGTTGAAGGTATTCATTTTCTGCTAGGTTTCTAAGAAAAGTATGTCACAAATATATCCTTAGATTAGGAAAAATAATATGTTTTGTTTCACTATCCATGAGATAGAGAGAATTGTCACTCATGTAAAGAGTGTTTGCCATTTCTAGAAAAAGATTTTGATAAATCATTCAGGAAGAGAAAAGGACTAACTGTGGGAGCAGAACTAAACATAACATATTGCTGAGAATAGCAAACAGCTCAAAACACATCAGTGCCAGTTAGTGCTTCTTCTTATGTGTGAGTTAGATGCAGATACATTGGCTAAAGTATTATGTTTGACTTTGGAACTTGAATTGTATTGTTTTGATATAAATTCATTTTAAATGATTAGTTATTTAAACTTTAATATAGATGATATGAAGTAGTATTGTAATTAAAATATTAACTTGTTCAGTTAAACTGTTTACCTTCCTGAATTTTGATGATACACAGAGCTTATAATGTGCAGGAATATTTACAAGTGACCCAGTGGATAGGTAGAACTTGTAAACAACAGATGCTGCCCAGCATTCAATTAGATCATCAGGAGAAATTACATTAAAAAAAAACCAAAAAACAAAAACCTCCTTGGTGCTTAAATAAATGTGAATAAAGACGTCACTTGATAATCCAAAATGTAGATGGTATGTCATTTATTATATAATTGTACTAGATATAAATTATTTGATAATAGCCATTACACAATATTTTATGCAGTCAGTAATAAATAAGCATATCAAAGGTATGTATTCAACTTTACAAATGCTAATATGTGTTCCTACCTGAATGTCCTTTCTTGTCAACTATCTGGCTTTCAGAAGTTAAGTTATATTGTTTTATACCCTAAGATATTTGTTGTTGTTGGGTGTTTTTCTTATTTTGTTTCTGGGTACCTTTTATTGGACAACTGCTTTATGTCTCTATCTATTCCTTAGATTTCATAGAAACAATACACTGTGACTGAGCAGTGTGTTTTATGACACACCTGTGAGAATCCCCTTGGATTCCTAGTTGGTTTTCTAGAAAGAAGGAGTTAGACTCACTAAAGCCTATGCATGCTAATAAATACATTATCATTGGAAGAAATAGCCATAAGTTTAGTTCTAAAACCTCTGCATTTGGTTTAGACTCCAGATGACAAATAGCAAGGACAATGTTAT
>OU015749.1:45866961-45886948 GCA_907169655.1 Acomys percivali
GAATGCTAGTGACTGGAGAAAGAGACAATCTGTAAATTCTAGGTCTCAAACTGCTAACTTTAAAAGTAAATGTCCAGAGTAACATTTGTGAGATCAGTTAAAACACAATCTTGTAGCAAAGCATACATATACTTATCAAGCCAGTGTGGTGAAGGACAATAATTTTAAAGGTGAACTTGTCCCATAGAGGAAAACACCACATAGAAACACAGGATTTGGAGGGATGGAAGGATAAGGTGTGGTAGATGATGGGACCAGAAATCTCAGAAGACTAGAAAGGCAACACATAGCAAATAATTTACATATTACAAGAGACAGGAATTAGCCTGGGAAGTAACCTGCCAGCAAACCCATGCAAACACATGTCTGCACTGAAGCTTCTGTAGATCCCCATTTGTTCAGGAAACACATGCCACTGCTAGAAATTGAAAAGAGTTTCTATAGAAGTAGTAGGACAGAGACTGGAAGAAAGGCAACCATTCCAAGGATTCTATTAGTTTCATCAAAAAGAAATAAATAAAGGAAGGAAGGAAGGAAGGAAGAAAGAAAACAAATGAAAAGAAAAGAAAGAAAGGAAAAGAAAAATGGGTGGGGGAGGGGAGTACCACATTCCCATGTTCTAACTGTGCTCTTACCAACCCAATTGTGTCTTTTCAGATGAGAAATACTCTGGTCCAAATTATTCAGGAGTGTCTATGAAGAGAAACACCTGCTATTTGAAACAAGGGCAGCTTAGAACACAGTCATCTCTTGAAGGCTGAGGGCAGACTAGCAGGCAAGGCTGTACTGTGCCTATGCTGTCTAGGCAGAGAAGATCTAACACAGAAGCACATGTTGCTTCCCCAAAGCACATCAATTAACTGGGAAGAGGAAACAAAAGCAGAAGCACTCAGAATCTTCCTGTTGATAGGAATTCCTCAGTAGTCAGAGGGGAACTCAGAAGGAGCAAATCGCACCATAAATCTCAAGAGCACAGAAAGAGATGAGCTCAAACATCAGTGTGCACATGGTAACTATATACATTCTTTGATATTTTCAAAATCAACCCATAATATACTAAGAGCTTGGTCTGAATAAAAACTTGTAATGTCTGGCAGGATGGCTTCGTGGACAAAGGCAGTTGCTACATCTGTGTTGGATCCTTGGAATCCACATGGTAGGAGAGAACTAATTTTTGCACATAGTCTTCTGGCTTCCACAGGTGCACCATGGCGCACCCTCCCTCAACTAATAAAGTAAGTAAATGTAAAGATTATAAGATTTATTTTTATTATTTTTAAGATGGGGAGAAAGAGAGAGAGAGAGAGAGAGAGAGAGAGGGAGAGAGAGAGAGAGAGAGAGAGAGGGAGAGAGAGAGTCTGTGTGTCTTGATGTGTCTGTGTGGGTATGGAGACAAAAGTTGGAGTGACAAGCAAATTCTCTAGCACTTTGCCAGACTCTTGTGCAACCTTCACTATTGAACCATCTTTCCACAACCTTTACTACTGAGTCATCTCTATAGCCCCTTTAATATTTAAAAATAAACCTTTGGGAAATGCAATATTTAAAACAAATGCCATAAGCCAAACATAATTTCTGCACTTTTGAGGCTAAGGAAGCAGACACGCTGTGATTTTGAGGTGATATTGGGTTACAAAATAATTTAAGACTAATCTGGGTTACAGTGATGTACTACCTTAAACAATCAAATAGAAAATGTCATATAGCCTTTATATGATAAAATTAATTAAGGGAGATTAAAATGAATCCTATCAGGAAAAACATGGCTTATGGAAGAATGCTGTCATCAAACAGGTATCTTAATCAGGTTTCTATTGCTGTGATAAAGTGAAAGCCAGCTTGTGGAAGAAAAGATTTATTCTAGCTTAATTTGTAATCCATTATGGAGGGAAGTCAGGGAATGAATTTGTCAAGAACGTGGAGGCAGGAGCTGAGGCAGAAAGCATGGAGGATTGCTGCTTACTGGCTTGCTCCCCCTAACTAACTAGGCTTTCTTTCTTATATAGCCCAGGCCTTCTTGCCCAGAGCTGTCACCACCCGCAGAGGGCTTGACCCTTCCATGTCAATTAGCAAGCAATGAGACCTGGCGGCACTCAGAGGAAGGACAGCAGGCTACCAAGAAGAGACTTGATACCCTAGGAGCATATACAGGGGAGGAAATCCCCCTCAGTCACAGTCATAGGGGAGGGGAGTAAGGGGAAAATGGGAGGGGGGGAGGAATGGGAGGATACAAGGGAGGGGATAACTATTGAGATGTAATATGAATAAATTAATAAAATAAAATTAAAAAAAAGAAAATACCTCTTGCCCTTTTGCTTTTGCAGAGGATTGGGGTTCAGTTCCTAACACTCACATGACAATTCGTAGTTTTCTGTGCTTCTAGTAGCAGGGGTTCTAATGCCTTTTTGTGACCTATACAGGCTCCTGTATACATGTGGCACACATGAAGAGAGGCTGTTGAAACACTCATAAATATGAAAAAATTGATAAAAAACAAAACAGAATGTGGACTCACATATTAGAAAACAATTTATTCTAAGTGTGGTTACTGGGTATATAACATATGTTACACTCTTCCTTTGGTATTTATTGAGACTAAAGCATTCTGCACTGCATGGATGGGTCATTTAGCCCATTTTCTTAATGTGTATTAAGTATTATTATGCTAATGATCTTCAATGTGAAATTTTAATAATTATATACATAGCAAAAAGGAAAAAAGAAAAGAAATAATATACATCTTGCTCATGTGTAAACCTGAAGGGGCAGTTTGCCAATTGAATTCCTCCATCTGGAATCTTCTTTTTGGTATTATTTTTGTGTAGAATAGGCCCACAATTCTTAAGCATTTTGTATTTGACAAGTTGGTTGTTTAGCTTTCAACATCTGGCAATCATAGTTATCATGAAAAAGTTTTGTTCATGTTTCTAAGATCTAGTGATAATGTATTTAAATTTAAAATGGAGAACATAAAATAATATGGGAATTGTAAAATAACAATAATTTTAAATAAAAATGTGTTGCTGTCAAGTATACTTTAATAAATATATTTTCATTATCACAAACAAGTAATGATAGTGACACAATTGCATACTTTTCATTATTCACTTATGTCTGCTCCATCAGAAAACAAGAGGATTTCATTGCTGAAACTATCTTGAATTGTTTAGTGAAAATACATGAAAAAAATCTTTCACTTATATCTTGCTTAGGAACTGCAGGATGTTTTAACTTTCTCAGATAGATGTTGATAGTCTTTTTCTGTTTTACACAAAAATATAATGGCTTATAGTTTCTTCAAAGTATGTCCTAAGCCACTACCAGTACACTAATTCTTTAGGACTACAATCCATGGGCTTGTCATGAACCTTAAAAGGACCATTTATACAAATATGGATGTGTACTACCATTCTGTGGTAATTTAGAACACATTCCTGAGTATATTTCATTATACTGAGTATTTGGAAGGAGGCTAGTTTTCAGGGAGTACTTATGGAATTTTCCCAAGGTCAACATTTTCCAGATTGCTTGCATTTTTAATCATCATCATTAATAAAGTTGTTTTGTTTCTGAAAAATACTCACTTTTTACAATAATCAGTTTGCATTTCAGTCATTCTCTCAAATGAGATTAGTGTTCATGAACACTGCAGTTGACTGGGATCTCAGCTGAAAGACACACAAGGGTCCTTACTGTGTCATATGTGAGGAAGACAGGCTGCATTAAAGATTCTTATATCTTCACACAGATCATTAAGAAGACATGTCACCAAGAAAATGGAAGCTCATACAAGATGTGTGCTTATACAAGGTAGTGCACTGTTAAAATGATGCATCACAAATTTGCCTAGCACTCCTTTTTTTATTTTTTTAATTTTATTAATTTATTCTTGTTACATCTCAATGGTTATCCCATCCCTTGTATCCTCCCATTCTTCCCTCCCTCCCATTTTCCCCTTATTCCCCTCCCCTATGACTGTTCCTCAGAAGGATTACCTCCCCCTGTATATGCTCATAGGGTATCAAGTCTCTTCTCGGTGACCTGCTGTCCTTCCTCTGAGTGCCACTAGGTCTCCCCCTCCAGGGGACATAGTCAAATGTAAAACCATTTCCAGAATGATGTCACATATTGATGTTGTATTCAAGAGTGTTTGTTTTTAAAAATTGACTAGAAGTATTTTTGGAATACACTCAATCCATGCATCAGACTGTAAGAACCACAAGGAAGAAGAGGTCCCACATCACAGATGGGAAAAGAAGGTAAATAACAGCTGTTTACTGTTGCTCACATAACATCATGATTACTGTAATTTGCTACAGGAATTCTGATCTGGGAGATAAATCAGGAACCCAGTTTCTGCCAAACTGTGTTCAATATTAGCATCAAGGACACATGCTCCTTTCAGCCATGATATGTTCTGACTCATGAGAGAGGAAAGAGAAAAATCAAAATAAAACTTACAGGTAGCCATTTTGTGTAATAAAAAATATGATTCTTTTCTATGGCTTTTTAGTTATATCTTATTTGAGGAAATTTGCTACCATCTTTATAATCAAAAGACCTATGAAATTAGACTCCATGTTGGTTTCTATATTCCTGTGGGGAGAAATAAAGAAGATTTGAGGAAGAGAGAGGAGAAATAAAGATGAAGAAAAAAATCTTAAAACCTACCATAATATTTGAAATTTCAGCCATTTTTAAACATTTTAATTTATTATAATTCATTAAGCTTATATCCTGAATGTTATCACCTCACTTGTATTTTCCTGTTTCCACCCTCTCTCTTTCACCCTATTCCCCTCCCCTGACCTCTGACAGAAGGGGACCTCCTTCCCAACCATATGGCCACAGTATATCAGGTCTCATCTGGATAGACTGCTTCCCCTTCCTCTGAGTGCCATCGGGCCTCCCAACCAAAGGGAAGTGATCGAATAGGGGGCACCAGAGTCCCTGCTCTCTTCAAAGCCATGGAGAATGAGCTGTAGTGGCTGGATCTGAGCAGGGGGGTCTAGGTTTGCTGCATGCATTGTCTCTCGTTGGTACAACAGTTTGAGCAGGCACCCTGGGTCCAGATCTGCCGGTCTTAATGGTCTCTTTATGGGGCTCCTGAACCCTCTGGGTCCTTCCAACCTCCCATTCTTCCATACCACTCCTCATGTTCCATCTGGTGTTCAGCAGTGAGTCTCAGCATCTGTCTCTATCCCCTGCTAGGTGATGTCTCTCAGAGGACATCTATGTTGGGCTAATATCTACTTATAAGTGAGTACATACCATGTGTGACTTTCTGGATATGGGATACCTCACTCAGGATGATCATTTCTTGTCCCTTCCATTTGCCTGCATATTTTAAGATTTCCTCGTTTTTGATAGTTGAGTAGTATTCCATTGTATAAATGTACCACGGCTTCTTTATCCATTCTTTGAACGAGGAACATCTAGGTTGTTTTCAGATTCTGGATATTACAAATAAAGCTACTATGAACATAGTTGAGCAAATGTCCTTGTTCTATGGGGAAGCATCTTTTGGGTATATTCCCAGGCATGGTATGGTTGAGTCTTGAGATAGCACTATTCCCAAGTTTCTGAGAAACTGCCAGACTGTTTTTGTACAAGTTTGTACTCTAACCAGCAATGGAAGAGTGTTCTCTTTTCTCTACATCCTTGTCAACATGTGTTGTCACTTGGGTTTTTTATCTTACCCATTCTGAGGGGTATAAAATATAATCTCAGAGCCATTTTGATTTGCAATTCCCTGATGACTAAGGGCATTGAGCATTTCTTCAGGTGTTTTCTCAGCCATTCGGTATTCTGTTGAGAATTCTCTTTTTAGCTCTGTGTCCCATTTTTTAAATTGTATTATTTGGTTTGGTAGGGTTTAATTTTTTCAGTACATCATATACTTTGGATATTAACCCTTTGTCGGATGCAGGGTTTGGAAAAATCTTTTCTGAATCTGTATGCTGTTGTTTTGTTCTGCTGACAGTGTTCTTTGCCTTACATATGCTGGCCAAGGCTCTGTACCAGCACTCTGTCTAGGACTGAACTGTGGACTGCAGGCCACCAGTGTCTGGGACTTTTAGCCCAAAAGAGACTCCACAGTGTGGAACATGGGTGAATCTGACCCCAGGTCACCCTGCCAATCCATGGAGAATTCCATAATCTGAACCTAGGTCACCTGCCTGATCCATGGAAGGGTTCCCTGATTCCTGAAAGTAAGAAGTCTTAACCTATAGCCATTCACCTATGAGCTCATCCTAATGCCCAGTGAAGGACACCAGAAACTACCCTCAAATGCCAGAGATTGTAAGATGACTATAGGGCAGTGTAAAGAAAGCATGAACAATAAAAGCTAAAATAAAATGGCATCTGTAGACACAGTGATGCCAATCAGCCGTGGAAATTCAAACACAACTGAAACCCAAGCAAATGACATCAAATCGTTCATAATGAAGATGATAATGGTCAAATTCATAAACAAATACAGGAAGATATAGGCAAACAGATTGAAGTCCTTAGAGTAGCCATGACAGAGGCCTATAGAGAGGAAATGAAATCACTGGAAGAAATTCAGGAAAATACAAACAATCATGTTAAAGAAATCAATAAAATGGTTTGAGATATAAAGATGAAAATGGAAACAATAATGAATGCCATTTTTAATTGAAAGATTAAAACTAGATTGGCAATTTTTTTATATTTCAAATATCTATAGCCTAAACTTATATATTGGTTCTAAAGATCCGTAGCATCTTATAGAGAGCTAAGTATGTTCCTGTTAGGCTAAAAAAAATACAGAGTATAGAGGGTGTCTGCAGGTTTTGGTTGTGAGCATCACCTTTGATGACTAAGGTAGCTCTTGAGGCCAATGGTGTTTATACAAAAAAGTATTTCAGAAAATGTTCCAATCTAAAATAAATAGTTCAAAATATACTGATAAAGGAGATAAAATTAATGATAACTGAGGTGTAGCCTCCGTCAGTAATTTACTATTTCACAAACATGAAAACTGGAGTTTAATCCTCCAGAACTTACATTACTAGCTCAAGATAAAAATATGTATATATAATCTCAACATTGCAAAAATGAAGAATTGACGATTGCTGGGGTTGCCTGAATTCAGTCTACCTGAATTGGTGAGTTTTAGGACAATAAAAGACCATATTTAAGAAATATGGTGTATGATGACTCAAGAATTATACCTGAAGTTATCCTCTGGCCTTCACATACATGCATGCACATCTGCATGCAGAGCTGTAAACATATAAGTCCTTCACATATATATATACACACACACACACACATACATGCACACACAAACACACACACTCACACACACACTCACATACACACAGACACACACACAGACACACACACACAAACACACACACACAGAGAGAGAGAGAGAGAGAAATATATCAGTGAGAAACAATTTATCCAATATAATAATAATGTGCTTTGAATTGTATATACCCATAATAAACAAATGTGTTGCTAGAGTACAGTAAGATTGAATTCCATATCCAGCACAAACTGAGTTTTATGCCATGTCTGGACACTTAGCAGAACAAAAGGAAAATCATCATGTTACTGTCAGGATGAAAGATCCAAAATAAGGAAAAAATGAGTTTGTAAAATGATGGAAGACTATATTAGAAAAATGTCTTCATTCATTATAAAACTATAAGCACCACACCTCTTACAATTCTAAGCATGGAGACAAACAACAGAAATGTGGGTCGAGGTTTGCAAAATAGAGTGGTACTCAAATGTAACATAGCTTCTCTTAAGTTAGAATGTTGTGCTACAAATAAATCAGCTGAAAACATGTAGGAACTAAGTAGTGTACTGAACTATACAGACACAAATATCGGATTTTGACATCTATAAAAATTGAACACATGTGCTTTATTGGTATCTGAGGAATATTTGCAGAATTCATTATGTAGTTGGATATAATAGTCTTGAATTGAGAATCACTGTGTAGTTGCAGAATCGTTAAGTTTGGTAAAAGAATAACATGTGAAAAGGCTAAATATATTATTATAAAAATCGATAACTAGAAGTAAATTATAATATGAAATTTAAGCTATTTGAACATATTTAATATGTCCGTAATCGTGTTTTAATCCTTGAACATAATGGAAATATTTCTTAAATAGTTATTTTCAAATTTGATGAAGAAGATATATGTAACAAACAGTAACACAAAGAAAAACCAGCAGAAACTAACTAATCATGACTGTCTTACTCTGTTTTCCGTTGCTGTAATAAAGCACTCACTGAAACTGGCTTGAAAAGGAATGAGCTTGTTTTAGCTGAGAAATTGAAGTATGCTGAGGCAGGAACCCAGAAGAAAGAACTGAAGCAGAGATGAAGAGGAATGGAGGCATATTGCTTAAAGACCTGCTCAGTTTGCTTTCTCTTATAACACAGGACCACTTTCTCAGTGTTACCAAGGTCCACAGTGTTCTTGGCTATCCCACATCAATTGTTAACCAAAAAAATATTCGTAGACTTGTTTACAAGTCAATCTGGTGAAGAGAGTTCTCAATTTCAGGGTCCTTCATCCAATATGATTCTAGATTATGTAAAATTGACAAGCAAACCAACTAGCAAATTGACCCCTGTGTAAACTTACAGTCAGATGCATCACCACTAAATAATGGTCATTGCCTATCTTTATTCTCAAGTTCTTAAATGAATATCAAAGTATAAGCACAATATAACTTCAAATGTGCCATAGTTTTTAAAAACTACAAATATTTTAAAAGTTCAAAATCTCTTCCAAAGAGCCAATGTCTCTAAAAGCTCAATCTTTCAACTGTGGGATCCTATAAAACAAAACAAAAGAAAACAAAATAAATAACCAAACTAAAATAACTTCTTATTCCAAAAGGCAAGAATGAAGGCATAGTTACAATCAAATCAAAGCCATCATTGAGCGTTATAAATCAAATACTGTAGCTTAGTGTCAGAGAGCCTGGATTCACTGAAGATCTTCCAGCTTCCGAAGGGCTTGAATAGTTAGAACCATTCCTGTGTTTTTTTTATTCAGAACACTCATAGCATATCCCTTAAGATTAGGCTGTCTCTACTTCACACCTTCCACATGATGTCAAGCCTCAACTTTCATACTTTACTCCCTTTATCCTTGGGTTTCTACTACAAGTAAAGCTGTACCTTAATTGTAGCCTTTCCTGGCTTGTCACTTCTCCATAAACGATCCATTCATGCTTTCAACCAGCGCCGTCTTTGTGACCCTTATGTATCATTTGCCAGTAGTTTGTATTGACAAGTTGAAATTGTCACCTGGAATTTGTCACCCAGAAAATTTTGCTTCAAGGATGTTGGTTCCTTTTTTCTCACTACTGGTTTTTCTGACAGAGATAACTGGCATGTATTGTCCAGGTAACACAAAAAACGTTGCTTCTGTCCTGCAAGTCTTTTGTTCATCACAGACAAATTTTCAGCTGCAGCTGATTAGAAACCACAGAATATTAATTCAAAATATCATACAAAAAGGCAATAGGCACTTTGGGGGACTCTCAAACTTCTCTTTGAAACTTTACAAGCCAGGATTCCATTGGTTACATTGATTTTGCATCATCTTTGGAGTTCCTACAACACCTGATTAAGCTCTGACCACTCAGTGAAATTTCTAGTCCAAAATTCCAATGCCCTCTTAAATAAAGCACAGTGAGATTGTTCAGAACACTGAGTGTGTTCATAGATCCAGTTTCTCTTTCAGCTTGGTGTCTGTTGCTGTGATAAAACACTCACGAAACCCAACTCGGGACAAGTGGGTATCTTTCACCTGACAGGACAAAGTGCATTGTTGGTGGAAGCTAATGCAATAACTCAAAGTTGAGCCTGGAGGCAGAATCTGAAGCCGGGGTCGCAGAGGAATGCTCCTTACTGACTTGTTTTCACTGCTCAGCTTTCTTCCTTATACAACTCAGGACCACCAGCCCAGAAATGTGGATGTGCCTTTTTATCTATTTTATTTGGATTCTTAAATCTACCATCCTTCTTCCTTCTTACACTTATTCTTCTCTAATACCTTGTAATCCCCCCAATACCAGGTAGGAAAGACAAAAGATTAGAGGGGAAAGGGGGACTAGGCCTCCTTAGACTAATTCCTGCTGACTAGGGTTGTCAGGTTCCTCAGGACAAGTCCAATCTTCATTGTCAGGTTATCTCCAACTTCTCTTAAAACTGCAACAACAGAAACTAGGAGCAGCCTCCTTCTCCTCCTCCTCCTTCTCCTCCTCCTCCTCCTCCTTCTCCTCCTCCTTCTCCTCCTCCTCCTCCTCCCCATCCTTCTCCTCTTCCTCCTCCTCCTCTTTGGAAAGAGCACCCCACCCCACCCCAGTTCCTGGCATTCATACCTTCTCAAAACTCCCTGGAATTCCAAACATAAGCTATCTGCTGCTGGCAAAGATCACAGGCCTGCTAGAGCACATGACAATCAGAGTTAACAGTTGTGGATAAACTGAAGCCACACCTGTGGCTTACCTACACCTGTGATTAAAACAAAGACATATTCACATACCATAGCTGGGCTTTTAAAGAAACCAAAATTCTCTCTACACAAAAATGTCACTGCCTGCAGTCAACTAGGCCCTTTCACATCAGTCATCAATCAAGAAAATACCCACGTAATTACCTACAGGCCAATCTGATGGTGGCAATTTTTTCAGTTGAGGATTCCTCTTCTCAAATGACTGACTGTAGCTTGTGTCAAATTTACAAACTAAGAGGCACATCCACCAACGTCTGAATATTTCAAGGTGAATTATGTTCCAAGTTGATTAAAAATAATGACAGTCCTTAGATGATCCTGTTCTGGTGCCCCAATAAAGTTCAATATCTTCAATACTTGAAGTGTCAATGTTACTCTTACTCTCATGTTATGTGAGGTCTGTGTTGGATTTGACCCTCCTCCAGGCTAAGGGACCTGATATTTGCCTGGGAATAGTGTTGAAATAGTGATGACTGTATGGAAGGCCCAGGAAGAAAGAGTAACTACAAAGCCACATTTATTGTGTTTCCTAGAGCCTTTGTACCCAAATAACATCAGCCAAATAAGTCACATGGCCAGGCCTGATTATGTGACACATCATCCACAGGACAAATCTAGTGGCAGCACGGTGACTCACAAGGCAAGACAAGAGATGGAATGTTCTCTCACAAAAGCACAAACTGGGTAAATGCTTACAAAACAAACAAATGAACAAACACAAACAGAAAATAGTCTTCCACTCCTCTAACATTAAAAATACAAGCTGGACTAAATTCAAGCAGGGAAAATTGATTACAAATTAAAGATAAAGTGAACATAAAAGTATTTTATATTGGGAGTGGTCAAGTGTGTAAAGCCTGGGGTAGAGAGACTAATTAACAACATTAAGATAGTGTCCTGCTCATGAATCTGCAGAAAATTTGAAAACTACAGAAATGGATCCTGTGCTTGTCCAATCAAGTTATTGAAATTGCTAAGAACTATAAGCTTTACTAATGTAACTACTAGATGAGTTGGTGTTAAATTAAAATCAGGACTTTAAAAAGACAGCTTACTAACTGAGCATCATATAATCTTTGAAAAATATTATTTAACCAATAACAATAGCATTCATTTTATACTGGATGAAACCTATACATGTGCTTATACCGTATGAATGACCAAGTCATATAAAATGGAAAAAAGCAAATACATTCAAGAATTATAAATGCTTCTAAAATATTTACAGTTAATTTTAATACAAAAAGTAATAGATAACAAAGCATAACAAATCATATGGAATCTCCTAGCATAAGCCGATAATAGCAAATATGTATAGCACATATTTAAAAAGAGAAATAAATTCACATCTAATAAGCCCTGAGTGAAATTGTGTCTCCCTTTCAGCACCTTTGCTCTGTGAACAGAAATATCATCCTCATTATCAAAGACTCACTCCTCAGCCCTGCTACCATTACATCAAACAAATCAAATCCAATCAGCTCCATTCATTTTTTCAATGTAAACAGAAGGCTCAGTCAAGTGCCAGTGTTAGGGAGAAAAAGATTGGTCAATAAAGCTTCTGTCATGTTAGTGTGTATTCTTCCATACAATGACAACAATCACATGATTACGGTAAGCCATCAGGATGCTTTCAGTGTCTAAATGACACTCCTGCAGAACACCATGTTAGGGATACATGTTTTAATCTTAAAATGTGTCAGCAGGGTTTTCAAGAAAGAGTGAGTGAAATGGGCAATCAAATTATAGAGAGATGTACTGTGTGTTTACTGAGCAAGACTGCAAAGCTTATCATGAACAACTGCCATACTTATAGTGTTTCCTTCTTATACTAGCATGAAAAAGACACTGATTTCATACCATAAAAAAGCAAAAGATATTAAAGTGAAACCAGGCTTCTTAGACATTAAAAAACGACAAGTAGAATCTCCAAAGATTTTACCTTTACTCATAGCCAAAATCAAGCAAATATGTTTTATAAATAGCAAAATATTAATATAAAGTATGTTGCAGATATGAAATTTATACAAATGTAAAAAATTAACAATATGAAGTAGAAATGAAACTATAGTTTTATCAACAAAAATCACAATAGCTAACATTAAAATGCTTTCAGAAATATTAATTATATGGCCATCCTAAAAATCTTACAAGATATATACTGCTACTGGGAAACCCAAATTTTGTTTTATAAAATTTAAATCTGGACCAAAGTATCAAAGAAACAAGCATAATATTACAAATGTTAGTCACACAAAGATGAAAAATAAATTTCTAGCCCTGTCAGCATAGACACAGAACAAATCCCTATGATACTAATACATTGTGAGGAAGACATAATCTGAGGCAAATCTACTAATAATGACACAACAAAGGGAATTTAAAGTCATCTATTGATCTGTGAAATACTTGTCAATCATCGTAGTAGGTGGCAGATAGGGTAGAATGTAACTGGGCCCTTTACCACAAATGTTGCATGGTCTACTTATTCTACATAGAAATATACAACATAAAATGGCATATGTCCATTTATGTTGGGACTTTTAGAACTTAATGTGTCTAGGCAGTCATGTTGGTGAGGCATAATGGGTATAGCTTCTGATGTTTTCAGCCGACACAGTCTACCATCTAACTATGTCATCCCCTGGGTCTTATACCATTTCTACACTCTCTTCAGCAATAATATATATTTTTTAAACAAACCAATCTTTGTTGAACTAAACTTAAAGTCAGTGCACATGCTATATATTGCAGGATTCTAGGCATTGGCTTGGGTTTTGAGACAGGGGCTCATTACATAGCTCCAACTTGCTATATAGACCAAGCCTCAATCTTAAAACAATCCTTCAACTCCAGCAATATATCTTAAGCTACACTTTGGATGATAGAGTATTTGTAGATGCTTCCATTGGAACTGGGCTCCACAACTCAACATCTCTCTCTCTCTCTCTCTCTCTCTCTCTCTCTCTCTCTCTCTCTCTCTCTCTCTCTCTCTCTCTGTGTGTGTGTGTGTGTGTGTGTGTGTGTGTGTGTGTGCATTTAATAACATATAATGAAAAAAAGGCTAGGAATTTGATGTACACCAAAAAGTGGTATTTCAGAGGGTTGGAGGGAGAAAAGTGAAGGGAGAAATGATGTAATTATGTTATTTATAAAAATAAGAGGGTAAAATAAATACCAGGATATAAACTACAATGAGATCATTTGGCTTGGTTAAGCCACATGGGGCAGTGTCAGAATTTTCAGATATAGCCTTTAGTATATTTCATGGATTAAACCTAAGCATAAGCTTTATTAGACAGAGAGGTACAGGCCTGTTAGGCTTGTTGGGTCACAGTCTACGCCCCTAAGTTAAGTAGCAGTATGAAACTGCACAGTGATCTAGCCAATGGTCAGAACAGTCTCCACACTTGAGTGGAGAGTGGGATATGACTTTCTCACGTACTCTGGTGCCTCACATTTGACTATGTCCCCTGGAGGGGGAGACCTGGTGGCACTCAGAGGAATGACAGCAGGTCACCAAGAAGAGACTTGATACCCTATGAGCATATACAGGGAGAGGTAATCCCCCTCAGGAACAGTCATAGGGGAGGGGAATAAGGGGAAAATGGGAGGGAGGGAAGAATGGGAGGATACAAGGGATGGGATAACCATTGAGATGTAACAAGAATAAATTAATAAAAATTTAAAAAATATATTAAATGGACAAAATATATAAAAATGTCCTTCTATAACTCAGTACCATGTACAATGGGTATATACAATAAAAATAAATAAACCCTTTAAAAATAAACCCTTATCAAAATGGATAATAAAATAGATAAACGTTTCCACAAGGAAGAAATGATAAGTGTTAGAGAAGGTACATATATTTAAAATCTGTTTTAAATACTATCTAATAAATATATGTATTCAAGCATGACTTCATCCCACTAACATAAAATTATTATTTTGCACGTCTGATAACAAGGATTTAACAACAAATGAACTTTTGTGAATGGTGAAAATATTATATATGCTATAAGGAAATTTTATTTTAAACATTATAAAATCATACAAATGAGATTTAGTCTTATAATGAGCAACTTAAATATATCAAATATATCATTATAAACATGTGAATAATATTTCTTATAATAAAATAAAAGATGTAGATTTTTTCCTGGTAAATTGATTTTTGTGTAATATGGAATACTTGATTAAGAAGATACACCCATGGTGAAATTCATACTAATGTGGCTGCTGTAGTTGGAAAAAGAACAGCTGTTTTTTTTTTCTAATGTTCCTGTGGTTTATGAACATGATGCTTCCTTTATACATCAAAGGGGATTCTAATGAGCTCTCTCAACTCCCTCCAGGAACACATTTCTCAAATGTTTTGTAACTCGCTGTGGCTTGATAAATGTTAGATTACAGATCCTCCTAGGTGTAGTGCCTAGGGCTCCTTAAATGCTGCCATTTGCTTGTTTATTTTGTTCTCAGGCTGGGGAATTGCTTTATGAACTCTGAGACATAGAGGAGAGCAAGTGAGTGGGAAGAAAGACATTTGCTATAATACTTCTTTGACTGAGAAGGAAATTGGATTTTTACCTATTGTAAAGGGGGTCACAAATTTTATTGCTTAAAGGGTTAATGTGTCCTATTATGGGAGACAGTGAGACCAAGCTGGAAATGTTATTTAGGCTCAAACCACCAGGGGGTGTGAAAATTTCTATTTTTCATATAGTTTTACATTTGGTAACCTGAAACTTTTATTATAACTTTGATCGATTGTTTGCTTTAGTTGTTTTTGACCTTGCTGCATGACTATAAGTACACTTGCTTAAACACAGAAATCCTTATGTGGGAAGTAGAGTTATTTATATTTGACATAACTTTCTGGAGGTGATTTATAAAGCAGTTGAAATGTATTAAACCCAATGCCGACAAGAGAATGCAGTTAAATATATCTGCAGTGTGCTTAGGCTGGCGAGAATTCCAATTTAGTCTTGGTGTGAATTGTTTTAAGAATCAATGTTTTATGTTTTAGAAGAACATGCAAAATAGGAAAAAGAAAATGAACTAAATCCAGAATTATATAACATATTAGGCTGTAGGTACTTTCAATTGACATTCAGGAACATAAACAAATTGCATGGCCTGAGTATAAAATTCATTTCCTCCACTACTTTTGAATACTTTATTATATAAAACAGCCCTAATAATACACATGATATCAGCATTCATATCCTTTAGGTTTTCTTTTAAAAGGCACTAAAAGATAATACTATAAAATAAAACTATAATTAAACTTGAATGCGTGGATAATGAAATTTAAATATATAGTACAAATTATGTATTTTCATCCACTTTCTAAACTCTTTAGGAGGATAAGAGGAAGAATTCGTGATAATTGACAGTTCTGAACTACAAGACTTCCAAAATTGATTCTGGAACATTCTTGGTGATTTTCTTTAATGAATATCAGATGTTATCTCATATAACCATTGCCAAATTAAGGTATCTGCAGTTGAAAGTCCCAAAATGTTAAAGTTTTTCACACTATGTTTTTAACATGGGTGTCAGGATGTATAAAGTATTCTTTACTTTAAAGAGCACATTAGAACCGCTATTTTCCTGAAAGCCAATAGAGTAAAGTAGACACATTCTCTACCCTTCCTGCACATTCTGAGAAGTCCTGGAAGGGTGTTTGTCAGATTTCTGCTTTGGGGGAACCCTCTCCCCTGTTTGTACAGTCTCTTGTAGATGCTATTTGTTTTCTGTTATAGTTGCTTTGTCTTAGTCACTTAGTAACGCTATTCTCTCTCTCTACCCCAAATGAGAACTCTAAAAGATCTTTTAGCTGTAATCTGTGAGGGTTTTCTTTATACAATAGTGTACTTGGGCATAGAAGTGAAACAGGACCTAAAGTGGACATTGTGATCTTAGGATCCATGGACTGCTACGGACCACCAGGAATTTTTTTCATGAAGGTCATGGGCATTTATTTTCTGCCTTGATGTGCTCAATTTCTCTCTATTTAAAGTCGTTTTAGTAATTTCTCTTAGATTCAATGCTCAGAAACCCTTTTATATTTGATTTTGTGAAAATGAACATTCTTATTAATATGTATATTTAAAATTTCTTATGTACATACTAGTTAGATACATGTTTATTTGTATCAAAAGCTTTTCTCTGACCAAACATACCATCTTCCTACAGATACCAAGTCAAATAGTTTCCTTTCTTAGAGATTTCACATTTTAATATACTTGTTCCACTTATTTAGATTTCTACATTCTATTAATGCACAAAATGCATTAAATTTCTAAAAAAATTGACTTTAAATTATGTTCAGTCTGAATTTCTGAGTTAAAAGATTAACACTGTAATTCTTTTTATTCCTATGAAATATAAATAGTTCAACCTCTAGCCTCACCCTTAATGTTTGTAAGATGATTAAATAAACATTTAATTTTAATTACAATTTTTTCAGAGTTGCTGGCTGATCTTCTTTTAATGAAACAGGAGAAAATGATACCATTTGCTGATTGTACATTATGTCGTTATCTACAAGATAACCTATATTTCATCTTACGCCCTTGCAAAGTCTTTAGAGTTAGGAACTCTGTTGCCTTTATTTTCAGCAGAAGTAAATGACTTACTTAGAAACATACTCTTGCAAAATAGTTTCAGCATTTAAAATTAGTGGAATTAAACCTTGTGTGGATCACAGAGTCTTATTTAGCGGAGACCCAGATGCTCAGCCAAGGAAACTGAGTGAAGGGTGTGACTACAGTGTCTTTAGGTTCAGAAGATAAGGGGATGGAATCTGATGTGGAAACACTAAGGGCTTGGGAACAGGAAATTTTTAATTATGATTTCTAAATTATAAAACCACTTTTTTAGAATCTGAAAGAGAAGAAACACAAAGGATATCTTTAAAAATGTTTGTATTTATTTTGAGAATTGTACTATTTTGAGTATATTCAATCAACCTCCCAACTCTTCCCCATTTCCCTGAGTTTTGTGTCCTCCATTCTTATGCTTCACAGCCTATTAAGTTCCCTTTGTGCTGCTCAAATCCTCTCGGGGCTTTGGCTACCCACTGCACCATGGTTGTTTGATGAGGGCCCACATCCTTAAACAAAAGTCATGCTCTCTCAACCCAGACAATTTCAGTTACCAATCAATTCTCAGGTAGAGGTGGAACTTAATGCCTATCTCCATTTTCTATACAGAAACTTCCTAAAGTATTTACATATTAACATACAAAATACTTATCAATGGAGTTATCCTATAATGGACTGACAATCACTCTTATAGATACCATAAGCTAGGAGGTAAAATGTACATTTCTCAGACAGAGTCACTTATTTTGGAGTTGTTGTCCAGCGATTCCCCATAGACCTGGAAACATTAGATGCTCTTACCATTGCCCTTGCCCACTGTCCAGAATTTGACAGTAAGACTCTAATGAAGAAGGCACTGCATACTTGAGTCATAGAACAAGGAAAAATCATGATGCTGCAGACCTGGAAACATATTCTTTACTTGCTACCTTTGATAATATGGAGATGTGTTACAGACACTACCAGAGAAGAAAAGTAATCAATTTTATTCAGTAGGTAGAGTTTTAAGGTAAGAAATTTATACTAATGACCTCCCTGGCAATGCCTACTCATTGGTCCAACAGTGGCACAAATATCATTGGAATAACCAATTACTTTCCAAATGGATTTAAAACCCACAGCACAAGATGAATTTCTACATGTGATATACTATTTGGAGGCAAGTTTGGTTTATCTAGAGAGGCCCTAGAACCTGGGCGGGGGTAACCTAGTACTACTATTCTGCTAAATAGAAAGACCCTGAGGGTTCAGGATTCCCACAAGTAAACCACCAAGGCTGGAAGATCTGGACCCAGGGAATCCTGCACAAACTGTTGCACCAACCAAGAACAATAAACGCAGTAAGCCTAGACCCCTTGTTCAGCTCTAGCCAATGGACAGCTCATTTTCCATGCTTGAAGGGAGAATGGGGACTGCCTCTGACATGAATTCTGGTCCCCCTTATTTGATCACTTCCCCTTGGTTGGGAGTCCCTGGGGCCCACAGAGGAAAGGGAAGCAGGCTAACCAGATGAGACCTGATAGGCTGTGGCCATATGATAGGAGAGGAGGTCCCCTATTTCAGAGGTCTAGGGGAGGGGAATAGGGCAGAAGCAGGAGGGAGGTTGTGAATGGGAAGATACAAAGGAGGGGATAACAATCAGGGTTAGTAAAATAAATTACAAATTTTAAAAGGTCTACTTATCTTGTTCCCCTTAACCTCTTTTCTCTCCTACCTCAGGTAGATGGGTTGGAAGGGAGGACTAGGCATTAGAGAACCCCAAATAAAGTAGGCTTGGAAAAGTTCAAAGCCGGCATGCGTGATGTTAATTTTAATAATAAATGAGACAAGACTGTTAGACTAATATTCAGAGAACCTTTGTGCTTCACTCAGTTTGCCCAGGCAGTTTTCTTTGTGTTAACAAGCACTAGAACTGTGTTCCATTGTAAACTTGGAAAACTACCATTACCATGTAGGAGAGAAGGCTTTAAAAACAAAATACGCGCGTCTATAAGGATTATTTGCATTCACGCAGGCTTTTAAAATATACAATATATCAGCTCAAAAATGTATTGTTATAAAACTTAAAGAATATTGTGGAAAATTTAGAAAATGTATTAACATAGTTGTCACTGAGAAATGTGCTTTCTACAGAAAGCAGGAAACCAATAACATGGGAGACGTTGTTATTCTGCTGTGAATTTTGATTTTATTTTTAAAATCTTATTTTGGTAGCATAGTAACAGAAATTTTTGTTTTCAAAGTATGTACAGAATGAAAATAGCAGTAAACAGTATTTTGGTGTAGCATCACCCATGAGGTGATAGAATATGGCCTGGCCCCTGAAGGCGCCATGCACTCATATGCTATCATGGAGCACACATTCCCTTCCAGAGTAAACCCACAACCTGCATTGCTAGCATATCCTTTGTGCTCCCGATTTTTATAATTTAGTTTCTTCAGTTTTGTAATGTAAGACAAATGGAACACACACACACACACACACACACACACACACACACACACACACACATACACACACACACACACACACACACACACACACACCTCTGCATCTTAATGTGTTTGTTTATCAGAGAGACTTAGCTGCTACTCTATGAAGGCTTTCTTTTTATCACTTTCAAGGTAAATTTTATATGAACTGTGTAAATATTAGAACATGTAGCAGATACAGGAAATGTCTTGACAGCCCTGGGGATGTCCCTGTATCACATTTATTTCCTGTTTGCCTTCTTCTGTCAGCATCCTGAATTCATTTGGAAAAGATATTAATTTGTTGGATCACTGTGCACTTTGACTATCAGGGATTCTTCTTCTTCTTCTTCTTCTTCTTCTTCTTCTTCTTCTTCTTCTT
>OU015749.1:45886958-45970110 GCA_907169655.1 Acomys percivali
CTTCTTCTTCTTCTTCTTCTTCTTCTTCTTCTTCTTCTTCTTCTTCTAACTCCAGAGAAGATGGGCCAGGATATACTGCTGTTTTGTGTGAGGTAGAAGAAATAGAATACAACTTCACTTGGTGTAGGTGAATTATCCGTATTTGATGGATAGTAGAGGATCTGCTGGAAGTCTCTGGGTGGAATGATATTCCATACCACTTTAAGCTTATCAGCTTACATTCTCTTTTAAAACTTGACCTCATTGTCAGTACCTTTGCCTCCCTTCCAAAAAGTCTATTTAATGTACTGCCTACCTAACTTACAGTTCCTTTTATGACATTAAGAAAAAATTTAAAATTCAAAAGTCCAAAGATCATCAATATGAGAAAAGTTATTCAGGTCTAAAATCTTACATGGTATTAACATCCACTCCATATAAATGTTCCTTCCAAAGAAGTGGCAAAACCAAGCTATGCACTTACAAATAAGAAATAATATAATAACAAATGCATCTAAAGAAGATACAAAATTCTACCAATAACATGGCCTAAATATGACCTAAATAATGAACACAATAGTCAGCATTTCAGTGTGGGAAGTTCAGAAGACCCATAGCTACGTGAAGAGCTACAAGCAATCATGACTGACAAAAGAGGAAGAGTAAGTTTTCTCTATGGATGAATGCCCCACCATGACCCTCCGTGTGTGTGTGTGTGTGTGTGTGTGTGTGTGTGTGTGTGTGTGTATGTGTGTGTGTGTGTGTGTGTGTGTGTGTGTGTGTGTATGTGTGTGTCGTTTGGAGTTTTAATCAAATAATATAGTATTCAAATAAAATGAAAATGAAATAGGAACTAACTCTGAGTACTTATCAGACATCTTCAAGGCATAACTCATTAAAAATGGGAGTAGATACACACTTAGGAAGTAAATAATCCACACAGTTTACAAAGTTCCAGTTTTGTTTGGAAATACCCAAGTAAATTAGTCCAATTTGAATGTAGTTTGCCAATATGTAATTAAAATATTGATGGAGGAGAAAATAAGTATATTAAACCAAACAAGAGGATCCTGGCCCCAGTTTATCCTGTCTTGGGGAGACCACTGTAGCAGGCCTTCTCTAGAAACCTAGCTCACCTTGGATTTTAGTTTCCAAGAGTTCCCTGTGTATGAAATGCCTGCTTTCTGTGTATGCTCCTTAGAACATGTGTGCATATGTACTAACAGAACTGCTATCTATTTCTTTCATACAATAACAAATTCTTTTCTTAAAAAAACATTTTCAAGTACTGGGTGCGGCAATTAACCCTTTTGTCAAGTGATCTGGATCTGAAATCAACTATGGCGAACTGATGAACACGTGTAAGAATTTTTGATGATGTTTCTTAAAGTGGCTAAGTCCCACCTACATGTGGGCAGCATTTTTTCATGGCAGCCAGACGACACAAAGGGAAACCTTTGCAGTTTGTGTGCTTATCTAGATCCTTTCCAGGAAGCACAGTCACCAGTTGTCACTGACGTTGCTGCTGCATTCTTTTGTTAATATCGGAACACTTTATTTTTATTGTTTTGTCTTTCTATATGAATTGAAGAGCTTTGGCTCTCCAGAATCAACAAGGGGCTTTTGTATCTGATTGGGACTCCAGCCTTGTTGATTGAGCAACTACCAGGCCCTCAGTCTCTGTAGTACAGTTGCAGCCACTGTAGGCCTGCTGAACTCATACTGTATAAGCCGACCAAATCAAGAGATTTTAATATACTTCCACTGTATTGGACCTTAGGCCTGTGTTCCTGTTGGTAAGTGTTCTACCACTAAGGTATATTCCCAGTACATAATTTGGAGGTAACATAAAGAAAACATGACACTAATTTTCTTTCCTTTAAAGAATTTTAATTGGTATTTATCTGCATGTGTTAGTGTGTGTATATCTATGTATTTCCGTATGTGGTGAGACATTCACATTTCTGAAGATGCTGTAGAATCCAAGTCAGAGAATAAATCACTTGAAGCTTAAATTATTTGTAATTGTAAGCTGACTGGGACAGGTTCTGTAAACTGAACTCTCGTCCTATTAAGTACTTCAAATTCTTGCCCAAATAAGCTACTGTAAGTGGTAGCTGATCACCTCTTCTACCCAATATTAAATTTCTCAACATTTTTAAAGTTATAAGAATATCCTCCTAGTTTAGCAACCTAGGAACTATATTTCTGGATATTTTCTTTATGTGAAATTACCTGAATGAGAAGAGAAAAATAAATGTCGTATCAATCAATAAGTCTTAGTATGTCATTTCTTTTGTGTCTCAACACTTGATAGTTAATTTATACTCAGTATACCAATTGTTCTTTATTAGACTACAATGTTTTACAGATGTTACAGTTTAATTGTAGTGATGTTTCAACTTGAGAACCATAATTAATTTGACCTGCTGGCTTCCCAGAGGGCAAAGATGGTCCTGGAAACATAAATGAAATACTGTAACTAGTTTTACAATTGAGAAGCAAACTTCATAACAATGAAATGCTCAGAAATTCTGAACAGAATAACAATTGCTTTATCAAGAGTAGAATTTCTAATAGAGCAGCAGCAGATGCAAGAACATTCACATAGAGACTTTTGAATGTAATGCATGTTTTAAATTGTTTTGCATTTGAATTTAATTTTAACGAATTCTAGGACACTTTAGGAAGTAATATGTTTAACAGCATAGGTTGTATAATATTAGAAAAGTAAAGAATCTTAACTGATTTTGATCTAACTTTCAAAAAATTAAAAATGAAATGAAGGATATGTCAATTTTGTGAATTAAGCTTATTAAGATGATTTTAGGTCTAGATAGATGTTTTAAGTTGATAATGATGAGATATGATAGATATTGATTTACATTCAGAACTTTAGATTTACCAAGATAGGAAAATGTTTTCTACAATGTTGCCAAATACAAATAGCCAAAACACTATGAATGTAACATTAGTATAATTCCTGATTGTTTTGTGGTGCTTCTTGCTCTATGTAGTTTATTTTATATATGTATAATAATATAAATATGTATGTAAAAATAAAAGATATTATTTAAAAATTATTTTAAATTTAGAGAGTGAGTGGTTGCCATTCCGTAGATGCATAGAAAAGGAGTTTAAAGATTTATATTGAAAATTCTTAAAGTAAATTATTTAGTGAGTGCTTTAGTTATTTTTCTTTAGCTGTCAGAAGACACTAAGACAAAGGCAATTTGTGGAAGCAATTATTTGGGGCATAAAGTTTCAGTGGATTAGAGTTAATGACTGCCATTGTAAGGGAGCATGGCAGGGAGAGACAGGCATGGCACCATAGCAGTACTGGGAAGTTGTATCTTTAGCTCCAAATAAGAGTTAGGGAGAGATAACTAACTGGCAATGGCTGGGCTTCCAATCTCTCTAAGTCAATCACCAGTGAAACCCTCCTTTAACAATTACACACTTTGTAATACTTCACAAACAGTTCCACCAACTGTGGACAAAGCATTCAGTTATATAAGCGTTTGGGCAACTCTCATTCAAACCATCGCAACACTGCCTTGAGCTTTCACCTCACCTTTGTCAGAATAATGAGGATTAATAACCAAATGAAAACAAATACCGATGAGGCACTGGAGGAAGAGGAACTTTAATCCACTGCCAGCAGGATTATAAACTAATATACCCACTAAGAAAATCAATATTAAAATGTCACATAAAGAATTAAAAGTAGAAGTGTTGTATGACCTAGCCATACAACTCCTGGGCATGAACACAAAGGATTCTTTAACATATTACAGAGACACTTGCCATCCATCTTTATTCTTGCTCTGCTCACAACAAGAAGGAAATGGATTCAGCCTATATCAAGGTGAACACTCTTCCTTTGCTGGTGGGAATACAAACATGTACAACCAATTTGGAAATCAGCCAGTAAGGAGGTTCCTCTGAAGACTGGGAGTAGTTCTATCTCTTTTTTTTTTTTTTTGGTCAACATTTTATTTTATTTTTTTTAATTAATTTATTCTTGTTACATCTCTATGGTTATCCCATCCCTTGTATCCTCCCATTCTCCCCTCCCTCCCATTTTCCCCTTATTCCCCTCCCCTATGACTGTTCCTCAGAGGGATTACCTCCCTCTGTATATGCTCATAGGGTATCAAGTCTCTTCTCAGTGACCTGCTGTCCTTCCTCTGAGTGCCACTAGGTCTCCCCCGCCAGGGGACATAGTCAGATGTGAGGCACCAGAGTACTTGAGAAAGTCAAATCCCTCTCTCCACTCAAGTGTGGAGACTGTCTTGTCCTATCTCAATGTCCATCTACTACTGATCAACTTTGTTCATAGCAGCTCTATTAATAATAGCCAGAAACTGGACCCAACCTAGATTTCTCTCCAAAGAATGGATTTTAAAAAAGGTACATTTACAAAATTGAGTATTACTCAGCTGTTAAAAAATGACATCACAATATTTACAGGCAAATGGATTAAAATAAAGTCATCTGGAGTGAGTAACCCAGATCCAGAATGATAAACATGGTACATACTCACTGATAATATTACATTCCTTATAAAGAAAAAGGTAATCATGACATAATCTACAGATCTAGAGAAGTTAAGTAACAAGGAGAGCTTAAGGGTGGCTGCATGGAACTCCCTGGGAAGAGAAGATAGAAAAGACCTCCTGAGTGAAGGAGGGGAAGGGGGGCAGGGGCAGGCAGATTGGCATGGAAGTAGGAGGAATTAGGTAACAGGGAAGGAGAGAGTACTGGGAGAGACAATTGGAACTGGGGGACACTTCAGGAGCAAGTTAGTAATCTAGTGCCATGGAGACTCCCAGGAGTTAATGAATGAGGGAGAACATAGCAAGACTCTTAGTAATGGGGGAATATGGATCCTGAACCACATATTTTCTGCAATCAAGTGAGGCTTCCAGAGAAGAGTTTGAGACAGCAATCCAGCCAAAAAAAAACTTTAAGCTACAATTTGTCCTGCCTGCAAGATATGCTGAGTTAAAGGTGGTATAGAACTTGTGGGAATGGTCAAACAATGTCTGATCCAACTTGAGACTTGTGCCACAAAAAGAAGCCCATACCTGGCACTGCTGGGAAGATCAAGAACCAGAGGTTGGATAGCCAAGAGACCTAGGAATTAACCACACAGGACCAGCAGAGAAAACACACAAACTAACAAACCTTCCCCACAAAACAAACAAAGTTAATGAAATAATTCCTAATGATATTCTGGTGTACTCATAGACAGGAGCCTAGGATAATCACCATCACAGAGGCTCCATCCAGCAGCTCATGGAAATAGATAAAGAGCCACACTGCTCAACATAAGGTGGAACTCAGTGAATCCTGTGGAAAATATGGAGAAAGGATTGTAGGAGTCTGAAGGGTCAAAGAACACCACAAGAAAATGAACAGAATCAACCAACTAGGACTCATGGGGGTTTGAGAGACTGAACCTATAGCCAGGGAGTCTGTATGCATCTGACCTAGGTCTTCCGCGTATATATTACAGTTGCATATCTTCCTGTTCCTGTGGGACTCCTAACAGATGGGAATGTTGGCTGTCTCTGATTCTTGCCTGTTTTAGGAGCTCTTTTCCTCCTACTGAGTTGCCTCATCCAACGATAATGTGAGATGTGCCTGGACTTTTGCAACTTGATATGATATGTTTGGTTGACATTCCTGGGAGGCATCCCCTTTTCAGAATGGAAATGAAGGAAGAATGGACCTGGGAGGTATGGGCAGAGGGACTGGGGAACATGATGGGATAGGAAACTGTGTTTGGAATTAAACATATAAGAAAAAATAAATAAAAACATTATAAAGGAAAAATAAAAGAGAAGACAAATGCCATGTTCTTTCTCTAAGCAGTTAATGTTGGTTTCTGCATAAGTGAGGGCTTATGAAAGTGAGTGGAGATTGTGAAACCAGCTGGGAGAGAATTTGAGGAAGGAGCCACGTTGAGAATTGGGGGAAGGAACAAAAGGCCCCTGCAGAAAATAGAAAGGAAGCTATTGGAAATGAGAATGCACAACAGGAAGGGAGGAGGTGGGAAGGGTGGGAAAAGTGGGGAGAAATCAACAAAAAACAAATTTTGGCTAAAAACTGCCAAAACAAAACTTAATTCTATGTAAGCTTATAAATATGAGAGAAACTATGACAGAGTGGGAGGCAGGGTGGGGATAGAAAAAAGTCATTGGAATAATTTCCCCTTGTATGGAAGAATACATTAAAAAAATCAATACAACTGAAAAATATATTTATAATCTTTATAATATTCTTTGATTTTTAAATAATAACCAACTTTTCACAAAATTAAATATAAAATGTTTTCTTTTTATATTGAATATAGTTTTTTTCTTTTTATTTAAAATGGATATTTAGCCAGGCACATTGTCCCATGCCTGTAATACCAGCACTCATGGAGGCAGAGGCAGGAGGATATCTGTAAGCTCCAGGCCAGCCTGGTCTACAAAGCAAACCCAAGACAACCAAGGTTACACAGAGAAACCCTGTCTCTAAAATAATCAGAAAAATACATAAATACAATGGATTTTTAAATTTAGAGTTAATATTAATTAAAGTTTTGCTTCCTTCCATTTCTTCCAGTTCCTCCATACCTCTACTCCCATCTAGATCTATTATCTTTTAAATTATAAAACAAACAAGCTTCTTAAGAATAAAAAGAGAAGGACATCCTACTGGGACTCTAGATGAGAGAAGCATGGGAGAATGGCAAAGTAGAAGGATCCAGAGGGTCCTAGAAACCTACAAGAAGAACATTATGATAGGCAGATTTGGGCCCAGGGGTCCCACTCAAACTCTGGCACCAGCCAAGGACAACACAGGTCATAAACTTCAAATCCCTACCCAGATCTAGCCAATGGACAGGACATTCTCCACAGTTGAGTGGAGAGTGGGGTATGACTTACACATGTACTCTGGTGCCTCATATTTGATCACGTCCCCTGGAGGGGGAGACCTGGTGGCACTTAGAGGAAGGATAGCAGGCTACCAAGAAGAGACTTGATACCCTATGAGCATATAAAGGAGGAGGAAGTCCCTGTCAGTCACAGTCATAGGGGAGGGGAGTAAGAGGAAAATAGGAGGGAAGGAGGAATGGGAGGATACAAGGGATGGGATAACCATTGAGATGTAATATGAATAAATTAATAAAAAATAAAATTAAATTAAAAAAGAATAAAAATAGAGTAAACTACTATAATAAAGTAAAATAAGATAACAAAAACCTAACACATTGGAATTCATCAAAACAAACAAACAGAAGCAAAGGACACATGAGAAAGCAGAAGAAACAGAGGCCCACTCATCCCCACACTCAGGAATTCTTTTTTTCCCTCAAGACAGAGTTTTTCTGTGTATCTTTGGTTGTCCTGTACTCACTTTGTAGAACAGGCTGGACTTGAACTAACAGAGATCCATCTGCCTCTGCCTCCCCGAGTGGTGGGATTACTGGAAGCCATAATACACACACAAAGGACCTGGTGCAGACTTGCAAGACCCTCTACTTGCTGATTCATTTTCCCTGAATTTCTGTGAGCTTTGATTGTGTTGATTTATAGGGACATGCTTTCTTGTCCTTCATTCCCTCTTTTTTTTTTTTTTTTTTTTTTTTACACTCTACCTTTGTCCTCTTCCACAGAGTTCCCTGAGCCCTGAGGGGAGGGATTTGTGAGTGACATATTCTTTAGAGTTGAGTGTTCCAAGGTCTCTTACTCTACAAAAAATTTAGCTATGAGTCTCTGGACCTTTTCCCAATCTGCTACAAAAGGAAGCTTCTCCAATGATGGCTGATCAAGGCATTGATCTATGAATATAGCAGAATGTAATTAGTATTCATTTTATTGCTAATTTTCTAAATGGTAGTATTTGGTTTTACTCTAGATCTCTGAGTTATCTAGTCTCAGATTCTTTTTCACCTCAGCAGAAACATGGATAAAGAAATGTGGGGCATTACACAATAGATTATTACTCAGATGTTTAAAAAAAAGTCATGAAATTTGCAAGTAAATAGACGAATTGATAAAATAATCATTGTGAATGATGCATCCTAGATCTATAAAGAGAAATATGGTGTGTTCAGAACATGGAGTTTTTAAAGGTAGAAACTACATCCTGGCATCTCACTCTGCAGTTGCAGGGGACTTTGCAAAGGTAAAGAAAGCAATGGGTTTGAAGCAAGCAGTTTAACAAAAGTGGATAAATTATCTAGGACAACCTGAACTTTGCTTCCTAGACTAGAGTTGGGCAAGTTTCAATGGGATTATGCATCAAATAAATCAAAGTCTTCTTAAACCTAAGATGGCCTCAGCAAGAATACCAGATAGAGGGACCTTTCCACCATATTACCCTGTCACATAAGGATGGATAGGGGGTGGATGGCTGGAATAGGAGTATCAAGAAATCAGGGGGAGGGGAAGGATGATTCAGGACAAGACAGCTAGAGGAAAATTTGAGGAAACCTGATATAGCAGAAGCTTCTTAAATATATACATATATAAGAACAATCTAAATGAACTTACTAAATAATGGAGCAGGCAGAAACACAACTGGCCACAACTTGGAACCAAATTAAGCAATCAGTACTGGGATTGGACTACATCTAATTGAGTTGGCCAAAGGGGCCTCATAAGAATCCCCAATCAACCCAAAATGCTGCCAAGACTATGGACTGCTATCCACAAACTGATAGCATTATCACATTGCTGAAGACAACACTGATACAACTCACTGAACATGGAGAAGCCAAGCTGGGGCCTACATAGAGCCTTCGCTTCATTGTCATAGTGTCTTTAGTACAGGACAGTGTTCTACATGCTACAAGAGAGAAATGTAAAGACTAACTCAGTCACAACCCCTTTGATCTACAAGACAAAACTGCCTACAGGATGAACCAGTGCAATGGTGTCACAAAGCTTGAGGGAAAAACCAACTAAGTGGCTTAAGGCCCACTTTGAGAGATGAAACTCATATGTGACACTGTTCGGATCACCAAAAATCTTTTTCTGAAGAGACCCATGTCTGAAGATCCATTTACTGAAATATGTGCAAGTAGGGTGAGGATAATAATCTGAAGTGGAAGTTTCAGGTTTCTTTGAATACTCAGTTGTGGCATGTGATGTTTTTCTGGGAGCTGTTTTGTGAGTGGCCACATAAGTTTTTCTGGAAGATGTCTTGTGAGAGGGCATGTGATGTTTTGCTGGGAGCAGACACATGAGAAGGCACATGATTGTTGGAAGGAGCATAAAAAGAACCACAGATGGTGGGATGAGGCTTTTTGCATTGCTGTGCCATGGAATGCTTAGCTGGTCTCAACTGGTCTTCACTTAGCAGACAAGAATGTTGCAGAGAAAGTCTCTTGGTACTCCGTCCGTTTCCAGCTGTCTCCACTTACTCCTGCCATATTGGCAGAGCCTTGCTCTTTCTTCTGGATTGTTCCACTGCTATGGATCCCTGTTGTCGTTTGGTGTTGGCTATTGGACTGGACAGCTGGTATCTTGACAATGCAGAGTGGAATTGGCCCAACTAACTACATCTAAACAAGCCCACAATCACCTTTTCCTACGAACATTCTTTCTCTGATTGCTCTGGTTAGGGGCTTAGAAGTGAGGCTGGCATGTTTCAGAACACTAAATAAGGTAGGTTTTGAAAAATGTAAGCCTACAACAACCCCTTGGTAAGGTGCTCTCAAAAGAACCAGAAACAAATAACAATTAAATATACTACAAGTTGACCAAAAGGGAGTCATTAAATGTACCATGGAAACATAATATCTTTGGAAAAGGTTCACATGATAGGAGGCTAGACATAACCTGGTAACTTTTCAACGTGGGAAGGCAAACCTTCAAAACAATAAGGTTCTCAAGTGACTACGCTGTCTATTGTTTTCTGACCTCTCCCTCTTCTTCCCTCCCATCAGCACTTCTTGTTTTTCCTCTTCTATCTTCCTTTCTCCTTTAACTCCTGTCTTTCTCTGTACCTCTCTCGCTCTATTATACAGAGAAACTGTATTCTTACATTATTTCTTTTTATTTTCTTCATTCTGTGTCATATATATTTTGAAAGTACAGGTTGGAGATGCAATATGATATCTGAATTACATTGTAGAGATTTTTAACATTCTCTGTAATAGGATATAACAAGCTGCTATTAATTTTCCACCCATCAGGAAACTGCTGAATATGTTCAAAAACATGAGGTGCAAGTACCCCTGCAGAGTCCCTTTCTTCTAAGCTACAATGAGATACCTTGATGAAATGAGATTGCTTAGTAGAGATTGAGTAGGAAATAGATTAAGCATTACACATGTGTGTGTGTGCATGTGTGTGTGTGTGTGTGTGTGTGTGTGTGTGTGTGTGTAAATTGAGGTGTCATTATCCCCAGTGTTATAACTGCAAGTACTTTTACTTAAAATATCTGATTATTAGTTCATTTACAAGTAGTAAATACATCTACTATTTAGTGTGTGTGTGTGTGTGTGTGTGTGTGTGTGTGTGTGTGTGTGTTCATCCTCACTTGCCCATGTTCATAGATTTAACTCATTAGAGACTCCTCACTCAAGGCACTAAATGTGTTGGTTAAATGTATTAGACAAGCTCAGAGTCACCAGTTTGTGTTAAATTTATTTTGACAAAACTATTTGTTTTTCACTTTCTCTCTTAACTCAGCTATCAAACAAATAATGGAGGGTCAATTATGTTATTACTGTATTTTATTTTAATTTTGTTTTTTTGAGACAGGGTTTCTCTGTGTAGCCTTGACTGACCTAGACTCACTTTACAGACCAGGCTGGCCTCAAATTCCCAGAGCTCTGCCTGCCTCTGCCTCTGCCTCTGGAGTGCTGAGATTAAAGGCTTGTGCCACCACACTTGGCTTCTGTTATTTGAACAAGCTTCATAGCACAAGAACTGACCTATACTCTATTCTTAGCCCTCTAGGCTAATTTAGTTTCCTCCCAGTTTACATCCATTGATACACTTTGTAGTTTTCCTGCTCCAGCTCCTCTCTTCTGATGTTTCTTGGAACTCTGCTGGTGGCTCAATCCACTGCTTCCTCCTCTAACTCCTCCTCCCCTAGCTGACTGGAAGTCCAGCCCCATTCTCTCCTCTACTCAGCAATTGGATGAAAGCTGCTTCTCTGGCATACCAGGGGCCAGATGGAGATGAGTGTTTACACAACACTGAGACAGGAGATTCTCAGAACAAGGATTGCAACCAGATATAGGGGGTAAAGAAACCAGGATTTGAATTACACAATAATTTTATTCCTATAAATATTTGTTCATATTGTATTAAGAAAAGAAATTAAAATGCTTCCCCTTGGAGTAGTTTAATGAAGAGCAGGCCTTAGTTTGAGTTGTCTATTTCTCTCCCCATGTCTTCTGTGTGCTATATGATGCTGAATCTACACCTGACTGGATAGTGTCTTATTCTATGAAACTGTATGTCTGGGCCTGTCCAGGGGCTTTTGGTCCATACTTGTTAAACAGAAGAGAAACTATTACAAGGGAAAGCAATGAGAGATAGCTTCTGAAATCTTTAGCCAAATTTTATATGATGATGAAGCATCACTTATTCTGACTGACCTCAGCTGACCCAAATAGAAATAAGCACATTTTAACGAGCATTATCCATATGTTGTTTTCCAGATCTAGGGTTGACATTTAATTTACAAGATCACTTTCAACCCGTGTTTCTAGAATCTATTGCCATCACATTTATTCATACACACAGGTGCAAAGAAGAGTATAATATCTTAAGGTTACATCTATGTGTTAGCATAAGTTGTAAAAGATGATTACTTGGGAAATCCAGGGCAGCTAATTTGACTGCTACATTGTTCTTTGAAAGGTAGCTTATACAAAATAGCTTGAGTGCACAGTGGGATGTCAGTCTTCTCTTTAAGGATCTGAAGGTGTGCTATTAATTTTGCCCTGAAAGCCAGCAAAAATTCCAGCCTCTCTGAATGTAAAATGTATTTTTATAACAATCTATCACCATTTTTGTTTATCTATCTCGTGTATCATCTATTAATTCTCCATTTATCAATCATCTATCTATCTATCTATCATCTGTCTATTATCTGTCTGTCATCTATCATCTATCTAAGGACAATTCTTAGTAGCTGATTTTTGCTTTCTACCTTGTTCAGAAAGGGACTTTCTTTTCTATGACACGTCATGGAGTATTCCAGGCTATCCTGGTGAATTTATTAAATATCTGTCTCTCATGTTAGCATAGGAGTGCTGGCATGGCAGACGCATATTTTTACATACAGCTTTGTATGTGATTGTGGCCTTTAGGAGTGTCTCGCAAAGACTTTTGCCCCTTGAACTGTCACTCAGGCCCCTGGATATCTCTAATAAATATACTAGTCAAAATGCATACACATGGATTGAATTTATATATTATAGAATGATAAGAAAAATTAGTAAGAAAAATCTTAAGCTATAAAATTTAAAGTACAAGGAATCATATTCTGATTTACTGTAAGAAACAATTTCTGCAACCACATGTGTTTACATAAACCTTGTTTCAATTTTAACAGCAGATAACTGTGAAATAACACTTAGAACTAGAAACTATCAAATATAATTCAATCAGGAATGTCCAAGTTCTGTATCTGTGAACATGTTCAAGGTCTGATCTAATGGTGCAACCTATAGTCTCTTGTACATATTACAAAAGTTATTCCTGATTATTGGAACAATGTAAACTCTTAAGCCAGACAGAGCTTAACTGTTTTAGGCTGGTTCATGTCATTTGCTATTAGTGTCCCCCTTGCTAGAGGTTTAACAAAATTGAGAGGGTTTGACACATAGGATAAACATGAACAAGTAAACACACACAAAAAAATAGGTTTATTCTGAGAAAATACTATTTTCATCAATGAGGAACAATCTAACACTTCAAAAAATGGTTTTAATGAATTTATTAGAAGTTGTCACCTACTTTCTCTGTATATATGCCTACCTGTGTTATGCACTTATGAATAATTATTCTAGTCACTGTGCAAAAGTACAAAAACTGAGATCCAAATTCTGCCTATTTTGTATCCTAGTCTCTTCTTCTCACTTATAATCTAGTAAATGACCTGTATTTCTTAAAATTTGAACTTTAAGCAATATCATTTCATGCACTATCAGGAAATACATGAAATGCCTCTCAAAATGTTGTTGTACAAATGCATGCTGAGCTTCCACAGCCATCAACTGTGAGTTTATTTTCAGAGGTTGCATGAGTCATCTTAAATAACATCAAATGCCACAAATAAAATTGCCATTACTGACCCTTCTACTTCAAACAGTGTCTTGTTCGTTACTGGAATGGAAGTGAAATATGTCCCTTTATTTCCTCTATTCTGCTCTTCAATGTTATTTGCCATACTCAATGCACCATGGTTAAATGATTAAGAAATATAAGACTTGCCATCCAAAACTTTCAATGATGGCTCAATATCTTCATCATTATTCATGATAACATATGCAGATAAAAACCAATCAATGTTTATCAAGTACTTATTATTCTTTATCTATAATTTTATCTAAGTATAGAGGGTAGCTTTTGAACTCTTTTATTCTTTCTGTTAGTAGAATATTCATTGTATAAAATAAATTATGTACTGGGACATTTTCCTGTGTACATAGAATCTGCTTTGGTCATATATTCCTCTGTCATTCTTTTTCATCTTAAGTGGGTTTTTTTTGTTTTATTTTATCTTTTACAAAGATTACCCGTATGAGAATGAATGCATTGTAAATTTCTTTTTGAGTCTATTTTCTTTAATGTGATTATTTCTACTTCTGTCCATTTTGCATTAAATAATGTGATTTAGTATTAAGTCTGAAGTACAAGGAAAGCATTTCATATTTTCTCTGTCACTATCTAAAGGCAACATTTTTTCTAATGATCTCTAGGTAATTTTTCAATTTTTATTCCATATATATATTAATGTTTTTACATTGGTGTGTGTGTGTGTGTGTGTGTGTGTGTGTGTGAGTGTGTGTGTGTGTGTGTGTGTGTGTTTCAGTCTGCAAAGGAGTGTGTGTGGAAGTCCGAGAATAACTTCAGGGGGTCAAGTCTCCGTTCCTCCATGTGGGCCTCAAGCAGAAACTTGAGTGTTGATAGCAACATTCGCACTTTACATCCTGGGCCTTTTTGCCATCCCTCTAGTTACTTGTAATTCATAAGAAAATTTAGAAAATAATATTTGCATTTATTAGATGATATTCTTCATAAATTGCCTCTATGCTATCAATGCTTTTGAATGTATGTATGTAAATTAAAACATGTATATATACAAATATATATGTATATATACTTTTTCTCTGTATATGTCCTCAGAACTTCCTCTTTCTCTCACTGACTGTAATTCTTCGCCAATCTCTCCATATTTTTCATCTTTATTCTTCAGTAACCCTTTGTAAAATGACTACACTATCTAATTTAATGAGATTGAAATTTTGGCATTCATGTTTCAGTAAGAAGATGTGGCACTTGAGATTTCTAGTCAAAGCTTATTTTTATTAGTATACCGTAGTTCAGTTTTATCTTTGAATTATATTTCATTAGTGATATACACATTATTAATTTATCTGAAAATAGATACTTGGTTGGCTACCTTTACTAATATAGATTGTTCTGCAATAAACACAGGAGGGCAGATATCACAATGAATTAATTTCATTATTAAATATACAGGAAAGTATATTATCAGATTACTTGTGTATTAGTTGTGTTTCTGTTTTTGTAATAAAAATATCATGACAAAACAATTTATAGGAGAAACAGTTTTACTTGAGCTTCTTGTTCCAGAGAGATTGCAGTCCATCATCACCACAACAGCTGTAGAGTGGCAGCAGGCAGGCTTGGTGGCAGAAGCAGCAAGCTGAGAGCTCATATCTGAAACTTCAATCAGGATTCAGGGAGAACAAGTTGGAAACAGCAGGAGTCTTTAAACTCTCAATGCCCACCATAGTGACCTACATCCTTTGAAAGGCAACCACCTAAGGAACAAGTATTCAGATGTCTAAGATTCTGTAGGGTGTCTCACTAAAACCATAATATCAGTATAGTCAAGGGTCTTAATATTTTTAGAAATATTTATATATGTATTCCACATGAATTGTCTTAATCTACATTCCTTATCTTTAACACACACACACACACAGACACACACACACACACACACACACACACACACACCTTATTCTTACATGAGAATATTGACTTATTTTCTATGTACTATTGATGATTAAATGTTGGTTAAAATTGATTTGTTTATTCATATTCAGTTCAAAATGAGATAAATGAATAAATAAGTAATTATAGAATCCAGAATTCTTGCAGTTGTATTTTGGCACATAGAATTTCTTAATTTGACTTCGATAGAATAATCATAGATAATTTATGTATACGGAAAAGAGAGTGTTGTTTGACTATTTCCCCCTCATCTTGGAGTGTTTATTATTACCTTTAATAAATAGACAGATACTTTATATTACTTGTGGCTACTGTGAAGGGTATAGCTTCTATATATTTTTTTCTCAGCATAATTGTCATTTGTATACAGGAGGGTTACTGGTTTTTTTGAGTTGATATTGTATCTAGCCACTTTAATGAAGGTGTTTATCAGCTGTAGGAGTTCTCTGGTGGAATCTCGGGGGCCACTTATATACAATACTGTATCATCTGTGAATAGGGATATTTTGACTTCCTCTTTTCCAATGTGGATCCCCATGATCTCCTATTTTTGTCTTATGGCTCTAGCTAGAGCTTCAAGTACTATATTGAAGTGATATGGAGATTGGACAGCCTTGTCTATTCCCTGATTTTAGTTGAATTTCCTTGAGTTTCTCTCCATTTAATTTTATGTTGGCTATGGGCTTCCTGTATATAGCCTTTATTATGTTTTGGTATGTGCCTTGTATCCCTGTTCTCTCTGAGAATTTAAAACACGAATGGGTGTTGGATTTTGTCAAGTGCTTTGCAGCATTTAAGAAGATGATCATGCGATATTTCTTTCAGTTTGTTTATATGGTGGATTACAATGATGCATTTCTATACATTGAACCATCTCTGCAAGCCTGGAATGAAGCCTACTTGGCCAAGTTGATTGATATCTTTTATGTGTTCTTAGATTTGGTTTGTGCATATTTTATTGAGTGTTTTTGGATCATTGTTAATAAGAGAAATTGATCAGAAATTCTCTGTCTTTGTTGGGTCTTTGTGAGTTTAGGTCGCAAGGTGACTGTGTCCTCATAGAATGAGTTTTGTAATATTCCTTCTGATTCTATTTTGTGGAGTAGTTTGAAGAGAAGTGGTATTGGTACTTCTTTGAAGATCTGATAGAATTCTGGCCTAAATTCCTCATGCCCTGGGCTTTTTTGTTGCTGTTTTTGTTGGGAGAGGTTTGATGACTGCTTCTGTTTCCTTAGGAGATATAGGAATATTTAATTTGTTTACTTGATCTTTATTCTATATTCATAGTTAGTATCTATCAAGAAAAGTGTCTATTTTACTTAGATTTTTAATTTTTGTATCATGTAGGCTTTTGAAGTATGATCTAATGATTCTTTGGATTTCCTCAGTGTCTGTTCTTTTTATTTATTTATTTATTTAATTTATTCTTGTTACATCTCAATGGTTATCCCATCCCTTGTATCCTCCCATTCTCCCCTCCCTCCCATTTTCCCCCTATTCCCCTGCCTTTGACTGTTCCTGAGGGGGATTACCTCCCCCTGTATATGCTCATAGGGTATCAAGTCTTTTCTCGGTGACCTGCTGTCCTTCTTCTGAGTGCCACTAGGTCTCCCCCGCCAGGGGACATAGTCAAATGTGAGGCACCAGAGTACATGAGAAAGTCATATCCCACTCTCCACTCAAGTGTGGAGACTGTCCTGTCCATTGGCTAGATCTGGGTAGGGGTTTAAATTTTACCGCCTGTATTGTCCTTGGCTGGTGCCTTAGTTTGAGTGGGACCCCTTGGTCCAAATCTGCCTATTATAATGTTCTACTTGTAGGTTTCTAGGACCCACTGGATCCTTCTACTTTGCTATTCTCACATGGTTCTCTCATCTAGAGTCCCAATAGGATGTCCTCCCCTCTGTCCCAGTTTCCTGGTAAGGGAAGGCTTTCGTGGGACATGCCCATTGGGCTAGTATGCAGATATAAGTGAGTATATACCATTTGAGTCTTTCTGCTTCTGGGTTAACTCACTCATTATGATCATTTCTAGCTCAATCCATTTGTCCACAAATTTCAGGAATTCCTTGTTTTTAATAGCTGAGTAGTATTCCATAGTGTATATGTACCACAGTTTCTGTATTCATTCTTCTACTGAGGGACATTTAGGCTGTTTCCATGATCTGGCTATTATGAATAAGGCTGCTATGAACATGGTTGAGCAAATTTTCTTGTTGTGTGCTGGCGCATCTTCTGGGTATATTCCAAGGAGTGGAATAGCTAGGTCCTGAGGAAGCCCTATTCCCAGTTTTCTGAGATAGCACCAGGTAGATTTCCAAAGTGGCTGTACTAGTTTGCATTCCCACCAGCAATGAAGGAGTGTTCCTCTCTCTCCACATCCTCTCCAGCATGTGGTGTCGCTTGAATTTTTGATATTAGCCATTCTGATGGGTGTAAGATGGAATCTCAGAGTTGTTTTGATTTTCATTTCCCTGATGACTAAGGAGGTTGAGCATTTCTTTAAGTGTTTCTCAGCCATTTGGTATTCCTCTGCTGAGAATTCTCTGTTTAGTTCCAAGCCCCATTTCTCAATTGGGTTATTTGGTTTGATGGTGTTTAATTTCTTGAGTTCTTTATATATGTTGGATATTAGACCTTTGTCAGATGTAGGGTTGGTGAAGATCTGTTCCCAGTCTGTAGGCTGTCGCTTTGTTCTCTTGACAGTGTCTCCAGCCTTACAGAAGCTTCTCAGCCTCATGAGGTCCCATTTGTTAATTGTTGACATTAAGCCTGGGCTGTTGGTGATCTGTTCAGGAAGCTGTCTCCTGTGCCAATATGTTCCAGGCTCTTCCCCACTTTTTCTTCTAAGTGACTTAGTGTCTCTGGTTTTATGTTGAGGTCTTTAATCCACTTGGATTTGAGTTTTGTGCAAGGTGACAACTATGGGTCCAGTTGCATTTTTTTTAAACATAAACATCCAGTTAGACCAGTTCCATTTGTTGAAGATGCTATTCTTTTTCCATTGAATGGATTTGGCTTCTTTGTCAAAAATCAGGTGACCATATGTGTGTGGATTCATATCTGGGTCTTCAATTCGATTCCACTGATCAACCAGCCTGTTGCTGTGCCAGTACCATGCTGTTTTAATTACAATTGCTTTATAGTACAATTTGAGATCAGGTATGGTGATTCCTCCAGAGCACCTTTTATTGTACAAGATCGTTTTTGCTATTCTGGGGTTTTTGTTTTTCCATATGAAGTTCAGAATTGAACTTTCAATGTCTTTAAAAAATTGTGTGGGTATTTTGATAGGGATTGCATTGAATCTGTAGATTGCTTTTCATAGGATGGCCATTTTTACTATGTTAATCCTCCCGATCCATGAGCAAGGAAGATCCTTCCATCTTCTCATGTCATCTTCAATCTCCTTCTTCAGAGTTTTGAATTTTTTTTCAAACAAGTCCTTCACTTGAATAGTTAGAGTAACTCCTAGATATTTTATATTGCTTGCGGCTAATGGGAAGGGTATGGCTTTCCTAATTTCTTCCTCTGCAAGCTTGTCATTTGTGTATAGGAAGGCTACAGACTTTTTTGAGTTAATTTTGTATCCAGCCAAATTGTTGAAAGTGTTTATCAGCTGTAGGAGTTCTCTGGTGGAATTTTGAGGGTCACTTATGTACACTATCATATCATCTGCAAATAGGGATAGTTTGCCTTCCTCCTTTCCCATTTGGATACCCTTGATCTCCTTTTGTTGTCTTATTGCTCTGGCTAGAACTTCGAGTACTATATTGAAGAGATATGGAGAGAGTGGGCAGCCTTGCCTTGTTCCCGATTTTAGAGGAATTTCTTTGAGTATTTCACCATTTACTTTGATTTTGGCTATTGGCTTGCTGTATATAGCACCATGGGGTGCAGAGAAGAAGGTATATTCTTTCTTGTTTGGGTGAAAGGTTCTATAGATATCTTTTAGATCCATTTGACCCATGGTATTGGTTAATGATGTTATTTCAGGGCTTAGTTTCTGTTTCAATGACATCATTCAGTTAGAGTGGTGTGTTGAAGTCCCCCACTATTATTGTGTGGGGATCGATTTGTGGTTTGAGTTTTTTTTAGAAGATCTTTTACAAATGTGGGTGCCCTTGTATTGGGAGCATAGATGTTCAGAATTGTGATGTCATCTTGGTTGACTTTACCTTTGATGAGTATGAAGTGTCCTTCTGCATCCCTTTTGATTAATTTTGGTTGAAAGTCTATTTTGTTTGATAGTAAAATGGCTATGCCTGCTTGCTTCTTGTGATCATTTGCTTGGAATATTTTTTTCCAACCTTTTACCCTGAGATAGTGCCTATCGTTATGGGTGAGATGTGTTTCTTGAATGCAGAAGAATGTTGGATCTTGTTTATGCACCCATTCAGTTAGTCTGTGTCTTTTTATTGGAGAATTGAAACCATTGATGTTGAGAGATATTAATGACCAGTGACTGTTAAGAGTCTTAATTTTGATGTTGTTTCCAATCGAGCGTTTGTGTAGCTGTGTTTTTGCCATGGTATAGTTACCTATTTCCTGAGTAGTTTTGGTTGTAGCTTGACCCTTTGGGATGGAGTTTTCCTTCTAGTACCTTCTGTAAAGCTGGGTTTGTAGATAGGTACTGTTTGAATTTGTTTTTGTCATGGAATATTTTGTTTTCTCCATCAATGATTATTGATAGTTTTGCTGGGTAAAGTAGTCTGGCCTGGCATCTGTGTTCTCTTAGGGTTTGCAGGATCTCTGTCCAGGCTCTTCTGGCTTTTATGGTCTCTGCTGAGAAGTCGGGTGTAATTCTGATAGGTTTGCCATTGAATGTTATTTGGCCCTTTTCCCTTGCAGCTTTTAATATTTATTCTTTGTTCTGTATATTTTGTGTATTTATTATTATGTGACGGGCAGTTTTCCTTTTCTGATCAATTCTATTTGGTGTTCTGTAGGCCTCTTGTATGTTTATAGGCATCTCTTTCTTGAGAATGGGGAAATTTTCTTCTATAATTTTGTTGAGAATAGTTTCTGGGCCTTGGAGTCTGATATCTTCTTTTTCTTCAATGCCTATTATCCTCAGATTTCTTCTTTTCATGGTGTCCTTAATTTCTTGGATGTTTTGTGTCAGGAGTTTTCCAGATTTGGCATTTTTTTTAATGGTTCCTTCAAGATCTGTGATTGTATCTTCTAGACCTGAGATTCGTTCTTCCGTCTCTTGGATTCTGCTAGAAAAGCTCACCTCTGTGTTGCTCGCCTTCTTCTCTGAGGTCTCACGTTCTCGTTTTTCTTCTTTCTGTGTGTTTATCATTGAATCCATTTTCGTCTTCAGATCTTGAACTGATTTTTTTATTTCTTTCATCTCATTTTTTGTATATTCCTGAGTTTCTTCCATTGCCTCCTTATAGGTCTTCAGAGCTTGAACTGTTTTTTTTTTTTATTTCTTTCATCTGGTTGTTCGCATTTTCCTGAAATTTTTCCAGTTCCACTCTATGTGCTTCTTTTATGTCTCTCACCTGTTTGGCTGCGTCTTCCTGTATTTGATTACGAATTTTATTTGTTTCCTCCATTAATATGCTCCTTATTAAGGATTTGAGGTCATTTTCTTGTATTTCCATTGTATTTAAGTTCTTTGGGTTGTTTTCTTTGGGATAGCTGGAAACTGGAGACGCCATGTTGTTTTGTGTTTTTTTTTTTGCGTATGCTTTTACGCTGTCCTTTAGACATCTTGCTGGCTTTGTTTTTGTTGGGTAGCTTCCAGAGTTGGATGGAGGGAGTCTAATGATAGACTCACTTGTTTTCTCAGGATTTCTGTAGGCTGGAAGCTCTGATGCTTCACTAGTGTGGACGGCAGGAGGTTAGCCCTGTTGTTTTTGATTCTCACAGCCAGTGATCCTCAGCTCCCCTGTGCTGTGGGTCCTGCAATCGTTCTGGGTCTCTGAATGAGTGTTGGGTCAGGCCAAGGTATCCACAGCCTTCTGAGTTCCCTGCCAAGTCCAGCCAGGGACACTGGGCCCGAACCACGCCCCGAGCTCAGCTAGATTCTCAGTGCCTGAACTGTCTGCTGAGCTCAGCAAGGGATTCTGGGCCCACAATGCACACAGGGTACAGCCAGAAATTTTGGGCTGAGACTGCGCACCAAGTTTAGCTAGGGGTTTTTGGCCCAAAGTGCGTGCTGTGGTCAGTTATTGACTCAGGGCCCGAACTGTCTGCCAAGCTCAGCCAGAAATTCTGGATTCAAACTGCACACTGTGTCCAACTAGATTCTTAGAGCCGGGACTGTGCTAAAAGCTCCATCAGAGTCTCTGGGTTCAATCTGTCTGCCAAGCACAGTTAAGGACTCTGGCCCTAAACTGCACGCCGAGCTCCACCCGAGTCTCTGGGGCGGAATTATTCACCGATCTCAGCCAGGGACTATGGACCCACACTAAAATCAGCCCGGATAGTCCAGTCAGAGCCTTGGGGCCACCGAGCCTGTGTGCATAGCTCAGGTAGAGACTCTGGGCCTAATCTGCCTGGCAATTCTAGCTAGGGCTTCTGGGCTGAATCTGTGTCAGTGCCCCAGAACTGCCCGCTGAGCTGAGTTAGTGTCTTGGGCAGAACTGCTCGTTGAGGTGAGCTGGGTCCTAGGGTGGACCTGAGCGCTCCGCCCAGCCCGCGCCACAGCAGGAGAACTGTGGCTGCGCCGAGCTGGATCCTAGGGTGGACCTGAGCGCTTCGCCCAGCCCGCATCTCAGCAGGAGAACTGCGGCTGCGCTGAGCTGTGTCCTAGGGTGGGCCTGAGTACTCAGCCCAGCCTGTGTCACAGCAGGGGATCTGCCGCTGCGCTGATCTGACGCCTCAGGCAGAATTGCTTACTTTCCTGAGTCAGCGTCTCCACGGCACTGAGCTGAGCCCGGGACTCTGGGTCTGAACTGTCTGCTGAGTCCATTTTGGGTCACAAGGCACCCCGCGACCCAAATCCTGTCCAGAGTCCCCTCTCTCTCAGCTACTCCCACTGGCCACCACACCAATCGCCTTCACCGAAAGGCTCTGAGCTTCCAACCTCAGCCGCTGCTGCTGCTGTCGCTGGTGCCGCCACTGGTGCTGCTGCCTCTGCCACTGCTGCTCCAATCTGAGAAAATCCATGCTCCTCCCGTGTGTAGGGGCACGCAGGTCTTCCGCACCCTGGTCCCTCCAAACCGTGGAGTACTCCTGCTGCCGTGGTGTTGGGACCTTGGTGTTCCTGGCTCAGAAATCTGTGCAATTCCCTGAATTGTTCACTAGAGCTTCCAAACACGGTCCACACTGCTCGGCACCATCTTGGATCCAAGAACTTCAATCTGATCCTCAGCGGCTTCTCTCCTCCTTCTCTCCATAAACTGTCCCTCAGTGTCTGTTCTTATGTCTTCCTTTTCATTTATGATGTTGTTGACTTGAATAAGCTCTCTGTCTTTTTGTTAGTTTGTATAAGGGTTTGTTTATCTTGTTGATTTTGTCAAAGAACCAGCTCTTCATTTCATTGATTCTTTGAATTGTTCTCTTTCTTTTTCATTTATTGATTTCAGCCCTGAGTTTGATTATTTCCAGTAGTCTACTCCTCTTGGGTATGTCTGCTCCTCTTTGTCATAATGCTTTCAGGTATGCTATTAAGTTCCTAGTATGAGATCTGTCAAATTTCCTTATAATGGTCCTTAGTGTAATGAACTTTCCTCTTAGCACTGCTTTCATTGTGTGCCATAAACTTGGGTATGTTGTTTCTTCATTTTCATTGAAATTTAAGAAGTCTTTTATTTCCTTTTTTAAAATTTCATTTCTGCCCAGTAGGTAATTGTTTAGTTTCTATGAATTTTTAGGTTTTCTGTTGCTGACTTCCAGTTTTAATCAATGGTGTGTGTGCTAATATGAAAGAGGTTTCATGAGATATAGGGAAGAAGGTATATTCTTATGTGTTTGGGTGAAATGTTCTGTACATATTAGGTCCATATGATTCATTGTATCTATTAGATTCATTATTTTTCCATTTAGTTTTTGTCTCAATGATCTGCCTATTGGTGAGAATGGTGTGTTGAATTGTCCCACTAATAATGTGTGATTTATGCTTAGTAGTGTTTCTTTTACAAATGTGGTTTTCCTGAATTTGGGGCATGGATGTTCAGGATTGAGACTTCCTCTTGGTGTATTTTTGCTTTGATTAGTAAGAAGTATCCTTCCACACCTCTTTGATTAGTTTTGGTTGAAAGTCTATTCTATCAGATACTAGAATGTCTACTCTAGCTTCCTTCTTGGGTCCATTTTCTTGGAATGCCTTTTTCTATTCCTTTACTCTGTGGTAATGTCTATCCTTATTGTTGAGGTGTGTTTTTTTGTATGCAGCAGAATGATGGGTCCTGTTTTTGCATCCATTATGTTAGCCTGCGCCTTATTTTGGGATGTAGAAGCAATTGATTTTTGGAGATATTAATGACCAGTGGTTCTTAGTTCCTTTTGTCTTGATTTTGGTGGTGGTAGAGTGTGTGTGTACATCTCCTTTCTTTTGTTTTTGTGGATGTGGGTTTTTTATTTCCTGTGTTTTCCTGGGTGTGATAGCCTCATTGGGTTTTAGTTTCCCTTGTAGTATCTTCTGTAGGGCTGACTAGGTACTGTTTAAACTTGTTTTTGTCATGGAATATCTTGTGTTCTTCATCTCTGGTGATTGAAAATTTTGCTGGGTAGTGTAGTCTGGGTAGGCATCTGTGGTCTCTTAGCATCTTCATGACAACTGTCCAAACTCTTCTTACTTTTATGGACTCTGTTGAGAAGTCAGGTATAATTCGCATAAGTTTGCCTTTATATGTGACTTGGCCTTTATCTCTTATAGTTTGTAATAATCTTTCTTTGTTCTGTAATTTAGTGTTTTGATTATTATGTGGCAGAAGGATTTTCTTTTCTGGTCCAATCTATTTGGAATTCTGTAGGCTTCTTGTATGTTTATAGGCATTTCTTTCTTTAATTTGAGGAAGTTTTCTTCCATGATTTTGTTGAAAATGTCTTCTGGGCTGTGGAGCTGAGAGTCTTCTCCTTCTTCTATTCCTATTATTCTTAGGTTTGGTACTTTTAAAATGTTCTAGATTTCTTGGCTAGTTTGTGTCTGGAATATTTTAGTTTTAACATTTTCTTTAACTGATATATTGATAAATTCAACTGTAACTTTTACACTTGTGATTTTGTCTTCTATCTCTTGTATTCTGTTATTGTTGCTTGTTTCTACAGTTCCTGTTCTCTTCCCTAGATTTCCAACTCCAAGATGGTCTCAGATTGTCCTTTCTTTTTTTCTTTCTTTTTTAAAAGATTTATTTATTTATTTGTTTATTTATTTATATAGTGCTGTGCCTGTATTACACCTGCAGGTCAGAAGAGGACAACAGATCACACTGTAGCTTGTTTTGAGACACCATGTGGTTTCTGAGAATTGAACTCAGGACCTCAAGAAGAACAGGCAGTGCTCTTAACCTCTGAGCCATCTCTTCCATCCAGATTGTGTTTTCTTTGTTCCTTTTAATTCCTTTTTAGGTGTTGAATAGTTTTTTTCATTTCTTTCCTTTCTCTTCTCATTTGATTGTATTTTCCTGCAATTCTTTATAGGATTTATTCAATCCTTTCATCTATTAGAATGTATTTTACTGTATTTCTGTGAGAGATGTATTTTCCTCATTCAAGGCTTCTATCATTTTTATAACTTCAGGTTTAAAATCTTCTTCTTGTCCTTCAGGGGCATTAGTATCTCCAAGGCTTGATGTGGTAGGACCACTGATTTATGGTAGTTTCATATGGATCTGAAGTTTTTTTTGCTTGTGTTCTTGCACTGGCCCCTAGCCTTCTGCTTGTCTCTGGTGTTAGCAAGCCTAGAGGTTCTTGCAATGGGGTCACTCTCTGTGTCCTAGGTAGTCCAGACAGGTCCAAAGCAGGTTAAATGGAGCTCCAAGGTGAGGATGTTTGCTAGGGCTACCCAAAGGCCTCCTCAGGATTGCTGACAATGTGTGTTAAAGCTTCAGCCTGCTCAGCTCTGCTTGGATTACTCTCTGTATCCCCTGTTGGGCCAGGCATGAGAGGAAAATGCTAAGAGTACTCCAAGCAAAAAGCTGCTCAGGTGCCTCTCAGGCCTGCTAGGTATGGTAGATAATGTATGTTGTGCTCTATGGCCAACTCACCTCTGTTGGTTTGTTTCCTGTGTTCCACATTGGCTACATGGAGAGAGATCTAAGCCCAAAGCTTCTCAGTAGTCCCAAGTGCTGCATCTGCTGCATTTCTGACTCTGTCATGGATGGGGCAGTCATAGCACAACATTTTTAATTCTGTCACTGTAACCTAAAGCAATTTATCTAATGTTTATGCTCCTTGTGTGGCTCATGCTTGTTCTGGGGATCATTGAGCTCCAGTCAACAGGGACAAGGGATCAGAAGTGACAACTATCTTCAGAGCACCAAGTAGGTGGCATCACAGGCCTTTGTCAAATCAAAGCTCCCAGTATGAGGGATAGTATCCCAGTGTTACCAGGTCTCACCTCTGTACTTTGTTGTACCATGTTTTCACCCTGGTTCATCTTAAAATTTTCATAATTTCCTTTTTTTTAAATGATCATCAATTCATGACATTTGAAATTTTCACGTGTTTTTCACTGAATTGGCACTTTTCATTTTATGGTTTTGATAATGTTTAGTTTTTAGATTTCTCGATCATGGCATTATCTATCTTGGTGGATGATTTATAGTTACTTGAGTAGATTATAGTTCTTATATTTCTTTGTGTTGATTTACATTAACATATCATTAAAATAAAATTAGTTCAGGTAGTAGGTTCTATATTTATTATGCCTCTTAATGTGTAGATTGATAAGATAGATATAAAACTATACAGTTATACATTGAGTTTCTATCTTTTTTACGGCTGTATAATTTTGCTTTATGAACCTCTATGTTGAGTTTATCCTTGTACTTTCAGAATGTAGAGGGCATGTGGTCTTTATGGTTCCAGATAAGTACCAGAGAAACCAGAAATGTGAAACACTCAGGTCTTTCTCATCAATGGACGGGATATATACTTGTTTTACATCCAGAATTCTGGGAGTGGATTTAGTTAGTAGCCTGGTGGTATAGAATATTTGTTTAGGGCAGGCCACAGCTGTATCCCCCCCCAGACTATTGTTTATTGCAGACTTTTCTTCCCTAGACCTTTAAAGTTAGCTTTGTCTCTCAGAAAACAGAATCCACCCTTAGGGGAGATGTCATATGTACTTTATATCTTGGTGACCTCCTACTATCCATATGACCCAGACCACACCAGATGCTTCGCTAGGCCCTTAATCTATATAGGCAATCCTTATGAGAGAGGTCACACGTACTTTGCAGAAAAGTTTTGATGTAGTCATGGCTTAAGCTTTATCAGCCACATGAGATTAAGAGAATTGTTTCCAGAAAACTTTTTCCAAAGTTGTAATTTACTTAATATGCCTAGAATAAGCTGTGGGGTCAGGCTCTAGAAGTATTTATCAACACTGGCTAACTATATCTTGTTGAACCAGATGTCCTTCTTGCCTCATACAAATTGTTACTCTACTGGCCCTGGCTTTTGCAGGGAGTCTCTCAGAATAAAGAGTTATGATTGTAAAATATTTATAGTCAGAATAATAGCTCTGCTGGAATAAAGATTATTTTGAATTTTGAAACCAGTTCGATAATCTGTATAGTAAAAAGTAGTTATGACATACAAAATTTGTTTTTGGCAGCTATAGAATTCTTATTGAGAGCAAAATCTAAAGTCACATCACAAATGTGTTCTCATGTCCTTTCCATTTTCTTACTATTTCTTTTTTTTTAATTTATTCTTGTTACATCTCAATGGTTATCCCATCGCTTGTATCCTCCCATTCTTCACTCCATCCCATTTTCCCCTTATTTCCCTCCCCTATGACTGTTCCTGAGGGGGATTTCCTCTCCCTGTATATGCTCAAAGGGTATCAAGTCTCTTCTTGGTAACCTGCTATCATTCCTACAAATCTAGCCATTTTCTTGCTATTTCTAAATTTTGGTAATACCCATAGGATTGCAGGGAAAGTTCCATGCCACAGTCTGTCCTGTAATGTCAGCTTGCTTCACTCAAACATGGTTCTGAGGTCCAGGGACTTTGTTTTTATGAACTCAAGAAAAAAAAATATATTTTTTGGTTTTTCAAGACAGGGTTTCTCTGTGTAGCCTTGGCTGTCCTGGACTCACTTTGTGGACCAGGTTGGCCTTGAACTCACAGCGATCCACCTGCTTCTGCCTCCCAAGTGCTGGGATTAAAGGCGTGTGCCTCCATGCCCAGCCAAGAAAAATATATCTTGTATTTATCATGTATGTATGTATGTATGTATGTATGTATGTATGTATGTATGTATCTTGTAGTTTTACTTATCTTGCATATATGTATCTTGGTGGAATGAAAACTCAATCAATAAGGTATACTATGTTTGTTCTGCTAAATATCATCTGAATTGCATCTTATTTGACATGCATTTTAAGATAGAACTTATTGATGTGCTATAGGATGTCCAAGTAATTAAAGAAAACTTGGAAGTGTTTTATATAACTGATTCATTTTGTAATTTTTAATCCTTTTGTTTGTGTAGGGTATCTGGAAGGTGATAGTTTGAATACCATCATTGAATACAGTTAGTATATGATCTGGAATATGGAATTGAGCTTATTCCTTCATGTGTACTTGTGATATATAAATAATTTCACATATGAATACTCTAGTAGTGTGTTTTGAAAGGCAGAGAGTACTAAACATCATGTTATATTTTCTATATATTAATATATGCTAGCAACTCATCATTCTGTTTTAAGATGTTTTTCTTTTATTTTCTTTCTTTAAGTTAGACCATAATGTATAGCAATTAATTCCAAAATAATGTTTACTTTTTTCATTATTTATGTCTTTCCTTTGAAGTTGAAATAATTTTCTGTATTTTTAACTTTTATATGAATGTTTGTGGTTGCAAGTAACAACCAGGAATTTTATGCACATCTTTTAGTATTGTATTGATAAACATTCTCTAGAAATGTACATATGTGAGTATTTCTAAAATGTTACTGGAAGCTAGGGAGATGATAGCGTTGGAGAGAATGTCTTAAGTTTACAATGCAGAGGAGTTATGTCTTACGATAATCTGTACCTTATGTTTTCATAACATAATCATGATAAATATTAGGCTGATAAATGGTATAATAACTTTGGTTTGTTCATTATAAAGTGTTCTTATGAATCAAGTTATCTGATTCTACCTATGAAATATATGCATATGCAAATACTTTATATCAGTGAGGTAATTTAACTTTTAAAAATAAAACAGTAAGTGGGATATCGCACCAGCTAATACTTTGCTGCCTTGAGGAACTGAGTACAAATCTACAGGACCTTTATAGAATGCCGGACATGACTCTCTGTGTCTGTAACCTCAGTGCTGAGTGGTGGAATCAGGTCAATCGTGAAAGCTTGTTGGAAGTCAGCTTAGCCAAAACAGTGAGCTTCAGGTTCAGTTGGAGACCCTGCTCAACAAAAGAAATCAAATAGCAATATAGAGGAAGACATCTAAATTCTCACTCTGGTATTAGTATGTACACATCTGTGTGCATATTAGCATTCAATTGCATTACATTATACCACACATTACAAACACATATACATGTATGCACATACACATGTGCATGCACATACACACACACACAAAGAAAGAGAGAGAGAGAGAGAAAGAGAGAGAGAGAAAGAGAGAGAGAGAGAAGTGTAAAAATGGAATGAAATTGAATATACTGGCTAAATTGTTCTTCAGTGTGTTTCATGAAAAAATATTGTCTTCAAATATTTGAATTATTTTGTTTTCCTTCACTAAGAACTTATCACCTTTTTATTGTTTCTTGGTAATTAAATATTTTATAATGAAGTTTTCTACTTAGTTCTTCTGAAATTTATATCCATTTTCATTTTAAACTGACTTTTATAGTAGTTTTATCAAAATGGGCATTGATTTCATTTGTTTAAATGTGCCTTCTTATATTTCTGTGAAGATAATTTAAGGTATATCTCTTTCTTTGTTCTCTCTCTGTCTCTCTGTCTCTGTCTCTCCTTCTCTCTCTCTCTCTCCCTCCTCGATTACACTCCTAAGCATTGTTGTAGACATATTTCCCCAAGGAGAACAATAAAATTCATTTTTGTATATCATTCAACTGGACACATCTATTTTCATATAAAGTCAAGCATCCTAAGCAGATTTACTTAATGGATCTAAGTAGTATGTTCTTTAAAGCCCATACATCACTTTTCAATTAGTTTTACCACATCCATCACTTCTGAAAGCTATATATCAAAATTAATACTGTACTGTGATTTTATAACCTGATCATAACAATTTAAGAGCTTTCTTTTATTATTGAATCACTATTATCTGTGGATCATTAAGAATTATGGCTGATTTATCTTTCTGGGATATGCAAAATTTGGTGAGTAACAACACCTTGGAACTTTTTGTAGAGGTGGTTGTCCCTTTTTATCCCATTTAATTCACTTCTTGTTTTCATTGTCACAAATTTACTTGGACTTATCTGGTATTTGCTTAAAGTTCCACTTCTATGTTGACACCTATTTTTTTGTAAACCCAATTAAAAGAACTTATTAGACAGACTATACACTTAACCTTTTTTCTTAAGTGTCACCTTTTCCTCCATAATTAGGCCTCTCTTTTGCCCAGCTTCTTGGCATTTTTTAGTAAGCCACCAATGGTGCCACAAACTATGTTATCATGTAGTGTGACATTCATCAAAATACATTAAAATTGTTTTCTTTGCTCAGAAACTCCCAAGTACAATTAAAACACATTTTTCAACATGTGTATTTCCCAACTTGTGAGCAGGAAAGAACAAAGGTGATATTATCACCTAAGATTTTTACTCATAGTCCAACCTCTTAGTTTTCCCAGAACTTTACCTACCCTTTCCCATGTGCTTTTTACTTGTCATTCAATATGTGTTTACTTGAAATGTGTGTACAAACTTTAAATAATACCACATTTTCTCCTATATTCTTGAAACAATCCCTGCAGAATTGACAGATTTCACTGTAGAGGAAGCATGCTTCCTCCTGAGTCACGATAGAGGTTGTAGAGTACATGGAAGAGAAACCACAGAAAGAATACTAGAGAAAGGGTTGAGTGATGTTCAATATGTCTTTTTGTCTTCAACAGTCTGTATGTGCATGTGTGGGTGCACAAGTGTATGTGGGCTACCTTTTATATTTTCGAGGCAGTATGTATGGCTATCCTAAGGTGTCCCCTCTTTTCTTTTTTCTAAAAAGACATAATCTCTTATTGTCCTGAAGTTTACCAATTTGGTTAGATGGGATGTTCAGGAAGCCAACCACCTCTGTCTCTTCAGTAAAAAGAATACAAAAGAAAACCATCCTTGTCCTTTTGTTCATAGGTTCTTGGACTTGAATTCACATCATCATTCCTGACAGGGAAGCAAGCACTTATAGACTTAACTACCTTTCTAGTTCTCTACACCTTTGACACTCAAATTATTTTTCATTAATATTTTTCTACATTGCTTCCTTAAAATATGATCTACAGTATAATAGAATTACCAGAAAGTATTCCAAAAACATAGACAAAACTGACACAAAGATTAAGTATGCAAATCCAATTGGCATCATTACTAGTTATCTGGTCACTGAGTGATGGAGAGTGTTCACTGCTATTTTAACTGGACCTAGAATTATCTGGGTATTCCAGCATTGCACCTGTCTATGAGAGATTACTCTTTTTATATTAGTTGATGTGGCATGACCCATTTTTGTTTTGCTTTATGTTTCATTTTCCTTTTTGTGTTATTTTAATTTTATTTTCCTTTATTGAACATATATTATTTTCTCATACACTCTAAATTGAATACGATTCCCCCCCCCCGTCTCTGTTCCTTCTACTTCTTCCCCACTGGCCATGGTTCCATTCTTTTTCTGTTTCTCACTAGAAAAGAATAGGCTCCTGAGAGATAACAACAAAACAAACAAAATAAAATATATTAAGGATTTTGATAAAACATAAAACATCATGTCAAATTTGGATAAGTCAGGAAAACAGGACAAAAGCCAGTTCCAGAACTAGAAGATTTGTTTGGTGTCAAGAGATGGTCAGTTAAGGTTCCATATTTCATCTTAATTGGAGACCTCTCTAGGATTGCTTTCATATATTATAGGAAGTTTCTATTGCACTGCATTTCCACACATCCCCTAAAATGCCCTTCAAGTCTAATTGTCTCTCCCTTCATGCTCTCCCTCAATCCTATCCACCAACCTCTCCCCATGTGATTCTCCTTCTGGGAGAAGACCCATACCAACTGTAGGCTGGACTATTCTCTGGAATAAGTATTTTGAATTGATAAAATAGAGAAAAAAGCAAAGCACTGGAATGGATGCAGCTTTTTCTATTTACTGACTTTAGATGTTATATAGTCACGTTATTCAAGCTCTTGCCACTTGGCATCCCAATACTGATGAGCTGTATTCTTCAACCAGAATAAGCCCCTTCTCTCTTAACTTGCTTTTGTTAGTTTAGCTTGTCACAGAAACAGGGAAGAAAATTAAAACAAAGTTTTCCAAATGTGTACACACACACACACACACACACACACACACACACACACACACACACACACACACATACACACTCACTCTGAAAACTAGAAAACTTCCATTTCTATGAACATATTTATTTAAAAGTTGGGCAAAAATTGAGGTCTATTAAACAGCATACAAAGGAAAGTCTGCCCTGGGGCATCTAGGGAAATTAATTTCTTTCTCTGAAGTAATTGCAGGGAGACAGAGCTCTGTGAGCCTACAATGTACTCTACGGTAGCACATTTACCCTGCATACACCAGAGACTCTGCTGAAATGACCTGGACACAGATGTGAAGAACCTGCTTCTAGTGTTTGTGTCCTTGCATTATCACATACAGACACCATCCTCCTGATATCCCTGCTTTACAATGATAGTGTCTTAGTGCTTAAGAAAGTTTATATCATTCACATTTCATTTATTTGATTTTCACTAACAGCCTAAATACCATGACCCACGGGAACTCATTTGAATTCCCAATGGCATAGTGAAGCATTTTGAAATCATTTCATTACACTATCATTTCCAGTTTTAGATGCCATTTTCCTTTTTATTTTTCAAAATAAGGAATTGATATGCAACCAGTAGAAGTCTTGAACTCACTATACAGCGCAGGCTGACTTTGAACTCATTAATCTCAGTACCCTAATGACTGATGGAATTTCAGGTACATTCCCCCACAATGAGGTTTTTATTAATAAAATGTTTGTTTGTTTTGAGGCAGAGTTTCATTATGTGCAGCTGGCAGTTCTGGAACTCACTATGTAGACCAGGCTGGCCTCAAAGTCACAGAGATCTAACTGACTCTGCCTTGCAAGGGCTCAACTTAAAATCATGCATCCCCACATGCAGCCCATTTACTTTTTTAAATCATTAAAATCTAGTTTTCATCTTCATTTTCCAGTTTTCAATATGTTATGTCACTACTGATGACCAATAATATTCACACTATCAATTACAGTACAGTACATTGTACTGTGAATTTCAGAAGGTTTTGTCACAGTTAAATACCTTCTCTGTATTTGGATCATTTATGGCTGAGAACTCATTGATAGTTTGGTTTATAGATTCTACTTCTTTATAAAGTCAAGACTTTTTTGAGGGTTGATTTTCCAAACTACTGTTTTCTAAATATCACTAGTTTCCTTTTAATCTTTTATTACAATTTTAAACTATCTTCTGTCCATGTACACACACATCCATGTATAAATCCTGCTTTGGAATATCTATCACCCATTTATGTTTAACACAATCACATATTTAACAAGTCTTTAAATATTTTTATTATTTTCACTAAAATTTCTTAAGGTGAACATGACATTGACTTTACAAATCCAATAAGCATAATTCTCTGTGCCATTATTAGAAAACAAGACCCAAATTGAGTTACATGTAGCACAGCCTTTGTGACAATCTCTACCTCCTATTCTACAGCAAATGTGTCAGTCTCACATCATCCCTGCTCTGTCTTTCTTATTCCCTCTTTTTCCACTGCAGAGAATTAGGTATATCCTGTTCTATTCTCTTACCTGAGGATTTGATGTCATGGGAGTGGTGACTACAGTGATTATATAAGATGATTAAAAACAAACCATGCACAATAACAAAATATATGGCATTACTGAACACAATAAGTAAAATGGGTGAATTTTATTCTTTATCTCATGGATTTGAACTGCTAACTGTGAATAAATAATCTGGAACAATATGAATGACAAATACACAAAATGGGAAAGATATGTGTTAAAGTAAATCCTGCTAATCACCAAGATAAATACATTTAAAAATGTACATATGACAACAGAGGTGCTGGGTAGTAAAAAAAATTGTGTATCATACAAATTAGTAATAATAGAAAATAAATTGAAAAAAGTGATGAGGCACTGTGAACAAGAAAAATGGTTTAGAGACAGACAATGAAAGTAACAACTGAGTAGTATTCCATAGTGTATATGTACCACAGTTTCTTTATCCATTCTTCTACTGAGGGACACTTAGGCTGTTTCCATGATCTGGCTATTATGAATAAGGCTGCTATGAACATGGTTTAGCAAATTTTCTTGTTGTGTGCTGGAGCATCTTCTGGGTAGATTCTAAGGAGTGGAATAGCTGGATCTTGAGGAAGCCCTATTCCCAGTTTTCTGAGATAGCACCAGATAGATTTCCAAAGTGGCTGTACTAGTTTGCATTCCCACCAGCAACGAAGGAGTGTTCCTCTCTCTCCACATTCTGGCCAGCATGTGGTGTCACTTGAATTTTTGATCTAGATAGATGTTTTAAGCTGATAGAAATAAGATATGATAGATATTGATTTTCATTCAGAATTTAAGACTCATCAAGATAGAAAAGATGTTTACTTCACGTTTGCCAAATAGAAATAGCCAAATCACATAAATGTAATATTTATATAATTCCTGATTGTTTTATGGTTTTTTCCTGTTGTATATAGTTTATTTTTATTAATGTGTAATAATATAAATGTATATGTAAAAAAGAAATATAACAAAAAAGAAAAAATGTGAAAAAAAAAAGAAAGTAACAACTAAAGAGGTTCAACAAATATCTTTCAGTAAAAGACCTTTTCTCAGTTTAATATTTTGTTTGTATGTGAAGATAACAGTTACTATTTCACTTGGACTCTTCAAAATTGCTGTGTTATATTGCTCAAGTAGCACACTAAACAGATCAGTATTTGTTACCCTGTCTCTTCCTAGAATTTAATTTGACTTGCTTTACTCTCTTCACATTACCACTTAGAATGTTTATTGCCTAATTATTTAATTAGAGACATTAAATTTAACATTAATTTGCTGGGTAATTCACATTACTGGTATATAATTATACAGCTGTATTTAAAATTAAATAGTATCCACATTAATTAGTTTTGACTTATCATTTCAGAATCTCTTATCCCCTAATTAACAAAGTTTCATCAAAATAACCCTGTTTGAAACTCAGAAAATATTCTGAATTCCTTTATGTGTGCTTATCTACTGTCTGCATGCACACTTATTCTTGTACATCTGTCGTAATCAGAACAAGCAGAAAGTGAGAAGTGAGAGCAGTTGAATTAAATTTTGACAAAATTAATAGTTAATTATCTCACATTTTTAAAAGTTTTTCCTTATGATTATTATTGCAATAGAGAAACATACTAATTATAAATATGCTATTTAGTATTCTTAAGGATAGTAGTGTTGTTCTGTTCTGTTTGGTATTTTTTCCTAAGAATTGTCTATAAGGACATATGATCAAAACTGTAGTAAAAATATTGTCAGTGATGACTTTATCAGAGACATCTCAAAGAAATACATTCATACCACTGAAATACATTGAGGGAAATACATACACACTTGAGAGTCCATACATTGCTCCATGCTAAGATAATAAAATATTGAAGAAGATGACATTCACACACTTCATTAGACTTCCTCAGCAAACAGGGTTATAGGGCCAACCTGTGAAGTTAGAGTTGAAAAGACAGATGTGGTGATAAGAGAATTCCAACTTATAGAATCCAAAGTTTACAAGCAAGAACTTCTACAAGAATTTGAAATCAGAAAGTAAAATCTAAGTTGTCCGTGATAAATAAAACTCACATTCTTTTTGGGAAAATTTAGCAGGCTATCAAGATGAGACCTGATAGCCTATGACCATATAGTGGGGGAGGAGATTCCCCTAGGTCTTAGTCTGAGGGGAGAGGAACAGGGTGAAAGCAGGAGGGAGGGAGGAATGGGAGGATACAAGTGATGGGATAACAATTGAATTGTAATCTGAATAAATTGATTAAATTTTAAAAAAACATTCCTGGGAAGCCATCCATGAGTAATGCATCAGTTTTGGTCCTTCCCAAGTTCTTAAAGTGACCCTTTTTGGAACATCAATGCATGATTCAAACATGGAGAGAGAGAAATAAAACTTTTTTCCCTAAACTTGCCCAGAGGGCTTGTTAGTAACAGACACTGACAACAACAGAAACTATTTAGCAGGTCCAAGTCTACTGGGGTTTTTATCAGAACCTGATTGACTTGATGGGAGAGAAATGTTCATCTCTGGCCTGCCTTCGCTTTCCATAAATCAAAAGAAAAGCACACAATTTGAGCCATGCTAGCCAACTGCTCAAGGTTTGGGTTGGTAGACAAAGACAAAACTGGATGTATTAGTAAAGTTGATGGACTGAAGACTTGTGATCACAAAAAATTTGAATCCCACTCATGGCACACTATGAAATACTGCCCAAGTACTTTACACAGCACTAGAAACATTTCTTAAATTATTTATTTATTCATTTTACATCCCAGTTGTAGCTCCCTTCCGCCTCTCCTCCCAGTCTCACCTTCCTTCCTTCTTCCGCCATTCTGCTTCCTCTATTCCTCAGAAAAGGGGAACCCCTACCCACCCACCTCATCTCATCCAGTCACATCAGGACCCTGTGGCCTGGGGAGCGAGTAGAAACTCTTAACCCGAGTGAGTTTTACAGAGTGTATGGTGGTTCAGCTTTCAACAAAGTAAATAAATATATAAAAGCATACCATAGCATTGTAAAAGCAGTTTGAAAGGTTAGATAGTTAATATACTGTTTATTTGTAATGATAAATATCACTTCATTTTTTGGCACAGATATCATTTCCTTTCAGCTCATAATGTATAGGCATAATACATCCTGTGGTAACAACATTTTCTTGCGTTCTGTCAGACACATCGTGAAATACTGCTCTCATAACATAAGTATTTATACTTTTACAACGTGGTACACATTTAGAAATCTCTACTATATGAATTGATAATCATTAAGGAAGAAATTCTTCTAGATAGTATCAGTAAATGAGGGGAGAGTTAACTCACAGGAACTGAGTGGTATAAAGGATGCTTGTGGCTGGCTAATCATTGTTACCTTTTCTATCTATAGGCTGAAATGCACAAGTTTATGCTCTTCATATAGCCACAGAAAGTCTTGTTCCAGGGGGCAGGGCATCTGGCAGTATTACTGTCTGGCAGTTTTTTTGACTATCAGTTCATACTAAGGAACCTTGGTTGTGCAAATTCCCATTCAATTGTATGACACTGAGTTCAATTAGAATACCTCCTATAAATAACTGTGCTACAAAATTCATTTAATGCCTAACAAGCTTCTGTTACTGAGGAGCAATATGGCTCAGAACACCACTTTCCATTATTTCTATACACTCTGAGTTGGTGGACCCAGTTGCAAGTGTTTCCACGTGGCGCGGGGTCCTCGGCAAATCTGGGGACAAGGGCAGATTCCCCTATTTCCCTGTGACTTCCACAGGCCAGGGGCTCCGGCACCGACCCACACACTGAATTCGGGCTTTAATGGCGGCTGTAGCCCGTAGGTTCAGTTTGAGTGTCTGGAGTGTGGGTTCAGGAAGTCCGTGGTCTGATAACTTGACCCAGGGCCAGGTCCACCGGTGGTCTGTGCTGTGCAGTGCTTCTCTCACCTCAAGTTCTCTGGATTTAGCAGTCTGTGGCTCCATTCAAGTCCCTGGTGCAGTAGATCAGATACAGTGCTTGCTGGGCGCCGCCATCTTGCACCTCCTTTCTATTTCTACGCACAAAGATTACAAGTCAGGCTCTAATTTATAAACACTGAGGAAGAGGAGCTATTCCAAGTGATTGCATGAAACTTATTCTCCAACATTACCCTAGTTAAGAATGAAAATAAACAGTTTCTTAGCCTCTCAGGCAGCATCAGGCATGGGTTTCATCTCACGGAGTGAGTCTTTTTTTTTTTTTTTTTTTTTTAAATTTTATTAATTTATTCTTGTTACATCTCAATGGTTATTCCATCCCTTGTATCCTCCCATTCTCCCCTCCCTCCAATTTTCCCCTTATTCCCCTCCCTTATGACTGTTCCTCAGAGGGATTACCTCCCCCTGTATATGCTCATAGGGTCTCAAGTCTCTTCTCGGTGACCTGCTGTCATTCCTCTGAGTGCCACCAAGTCTCCCCCTCCAGGGGACATGGCCAAATGTGAGGCACCAGAGTACGTGAGAAAGTCATATCCCACTCTCCACTCAAGTGTGGAGACTGTTCTGACCATTGGCTAGATATGGGTAGAGGTTTCAAGTTTACCGCCTGTATTGTCCTTGGCTGGTGCCTTAGTTTGAGCGGGACCCCTTGGCCCAAATCTGCCTATCATAATGTTCTACTTGTAGGTTTCTAGGACCCACTGGATCCTTCTACTTTGCTATTCTCACATGGTTCTCTCATCTAGAGTCCTAATAGGATGTCCTCCCCTCTGTCCCAGTTTCCTGGTAAGTGAAGGCTTTCATGGGACATGCCCATTGGGCTAGTATGCATATATAAGTGAGTATATACCATTTGAGTCTTTCTGCTTCTGGGTTAACTCACTCATTATGATCATTTCTAGCTCAATCCATTTATCCACAAATTTTGGGAATTCCTTGTTTTTAATAGCTGAGTAGTATTCCATAGTGTATATGTACCACAGTTTCTTTATCCATTCTTCTACTGAGGGACATTTAGGCTGTTTCCATGATCTGGCTATTATGAATAAGGCTGCTATGAACATGGTTGAGCAAATTTTCTTGTTATGTGCTGGTGCATCTGTAAGGCTGGAGACACTGTCAAGAGAACAAAGTGACAGCTTACTGACTGGGAAAAGTTCTTCACCAACCCTACACCTGACAAAGGTCTAATATCCAAAATATATAAAGAACTCAAGAAATTCAACACCACTAAACCAAATAACCCAATTGAGAAATGGGGCTTGGTACTAAACAGAGAATTCTCAACAGAAGAATATCAAATGGCTGAGAAACACTTAAAGAAATGCTCAACCTCCTTAGTCATCAGGGAAATGCAAATCAAAACAACTCTGAGATTCCATCTTACACCCATCAGAATGGCTAAGATCAAAAACTCAAGCGACACCACATGCTGGAGAGGATGTGGGGAGAGAGGAACACTCCTTCATTGCTGGTGGGAATGCAAACTAGTACAGCCACTTTGGAAATCTATCTGGTGCTATCTCAGAAAACTGGGAACAGGGCTTCCTCAAGACCCAGCTATTCCACTCCTTGTAATAAACGGGGAGTGAGTCTTAAATCAAAACAGAACTTGATTAGTTACTCCTACAAGTTTTGTGCCACTACTGCACCAGTGTGTTTGGCAAGTAATAACCATTTTAGAATGTAGGGTTTGTATGTGGGTTTTGCTTACCTTCTTCCCCTGTATTATGCAGTACCTTCTAATACCATGAACACTAGTCAGTAGGAGTGAACACTCTCGTTAGGCACCTGCTCAACTTCTCTATATTCAGTGAGTTGTGTGGATGTTTAATTCAGCCTTGGAGCCTTTCCATCAGTTTATGGAGATTGATCAATAACTTTGGAAATACTTTAGGCTGTTTGGGAATTTCTATGGGGCCACTTTAGCCAACAACTTTACTATATGTAACCTATTACTGGCCCTGGAGATTTCCTTTGAAGACAAAAGAGTTCTAGTTGAGGATTTGTCACCCCCATTATTTGAACATTCTATTTAGATTTCTTTCATTCGTGGTGTCTCTGTGTGTGTGTGTGTGTGTGTGTGTGTGAGTGTGTGTGTGTACTATATAGGTTTCCATTTGACCCCTCAAGTGTTCTTAGCTTTAGCTGTTCCTTGCCATGTTTTTTTCCTTAGCCCAGTTTTCTTCTCCCTATGTGATCTTCTTACTCCAGTCCTTGCCCTCATTAATTTATAATAATATATTCTACTTACCCCTTCTTGGTCCATCCTGTCCCACCTCTCATCCTTGCACTGTACCTAAGCTCTGTTGTTATATAGATTTTAGCCTCCTATAAATACTTAACAACTATCATCCACATATAAACAAATATATACCATATGCATCTTTTGGGTTTGGCTAGCTTCACATGGGATGCTTTTCTTAGCTACATTTATTTACCTGTAAACTTTATTATTTTGTTATATTTTTTAAATAGTTGAATAATAGTTCATAATATAATTGTGCCATATTTTCTTTATCCATTGTATATTGGTGGACATGTAAACTGTTTCCAATTTTTGACTATAATGAACAAAGCATCAGGGAATATTATTGAGTAAGTGTCTCTGTAATACAGAATTTTTATGTATAGGTCTAAGACTGATATTGCTAGATTGTAAGGTAAATATAACCCCAGTTTCTTAAAGAACTATCACACTGAGACTAGGTAGGTTAAAGGCTAGGAGAAAAATCAATACTGCTGTTCTGCCAAAGGAACATACGAATAACATGACTTCCTATTACATTCTTTAAAACTCTTAAATCTGTATTTTGCACAAATATCATCGAGAAGCTTCAAACAATAGTAGATAGGACGAAAATCAGACTCACAACTGGACAATGTGCAGTGAGAGACTTTGGAACACTTAGTACTTAATGAGATGTCACCATCAAATCTCTGTCCTCAAGACTTAAAGACTGACTCATTATGATAATTTCTAGTTCAATCCATTTGTCCACAAATTTCGGAAATTCCTTGTTTTTAATAGCTGAGTAGTATTCCATAGTGTATATGTACCACAGTTTCTTTATCCATTCTTCTACTGAGCGACATGTAGGCTGTTTCCATGTTCTGGCTATTATGAATAAGGCAGCTATGAACATGGTTGAGCATATGTCCCTGTTGTGTGGTAGCTCATCTTCTGGGTATATTCCAAGGAGTGGAATAGCTGGGTCTTGAGGAAGCCCTATTCCCATTTTTCTGAGAAAGCACCAGATAGATTTCCAAAGTGGTTGTACTAGTTTGCATTCCCACCAGCAATGAAGGAGTGTTCCTCTTTCTCCACATCCTCGTCAGCATATGGTGTCAGTTGAGTTATTGATCTTAGCCATTCTGATGGGTGTAGGATGGAATCTCAGTGTTGTTTTGATTTGCATTTCTCTGATGACTAAGGAGGTCGAGCATTTCTCTAATTGTTTCTCAGCCATTTGATATTCCTCTGTTAAGAATTCTCTGTTTAGTTCTGAGCCCCATTTCTCTATTGGGTTATTTGGTTTGGTGGTGTTTAATTTCTTGAGTTCTTTATATATTTCTAGAAATTATCATAATGAGTGAGTTGACATAGAAGCAAAAAGAGCTAAATGGTATATACTCACTTATATCGAGACACTAGTCCAAGGGGTACGTCCCTATGAAAAACTTTACCTACCAGGAAAGTGGGTCAGATGGGAGGACATTCTATTGAGACTTTAGGTGTGAGAAGCCTGAGAGAATAAGGAAATAGAAAGATTCAGTGGGTCCTGGAAAACTACAGGCGGGTCTGGGACCTGGGGTCCTCCTCAAACCATGGCACCAGCCAAGGAAAATATAAGCAGTAAACTTGGAACCCCTACCCAGACTAGCTGATGGACAGGACCTTCTCCACCGTTAAGTGGAGAAGGAGATCTGACTTTCACACAAACTCTGGTGCCCCATAGTTGACCATGTCCCTTGTATGGGGATGCCTGGTGGCACTCGGAGGAAGGATAACAGGTCACCAAGAAGAGACTCGATACCCTATGAGCATATACAGGGGGAGGAGGTCCCCCTCAGTCACAGACATAGGGGAGGGGAGAGGGGGGAAAGCAGGAGGGAGGGAGGAATGGGAGGATACAAGGGATGGGCTAACAACTGAGATGTAATATGAATAAATTAATAAAAAATAAAAATTAAAAAAAGCTTGAGGAATAATTCAAGGAATTTTAAGATACATATTTGAAATTCTATGTTAGTTCAGAACACTTGATAGGTCCAAAATTAAAGAATGAAAAATATAATATGTAGAAAATTTCGGATATTTTGTGTAAAATATAATTACAGGCTCAGAAGCAAACTCTATACACATGAGGAGATGCCCTGGAACAGACCAATTTGAACTTTTGTCATATCCAGTAAGCCTTCTCCCATTTTGTGACACTGCATCGCTCTCTTGAAAGCTTAATAAAATTGTATTACATGGCTTATATATATATATATATGCAAAAAACCTTGAAAACTGTATAAAAGGAGGCACAAAGATTGTAAGAGAGCCAGTTGGAGGATTGAAGTCTCCATAGAAACAAGGTCTTCTAAATACAAGTGGTCTAAATATAAATGTGAACTCATGTAGACTGGAAAGATGCTAAGGGCATGCACAAGTCTAAGCCAGACTGGACACAGTGCTAAGAAGGAAAGTAGACACAATGCCCCATCCATAACACAGACTCTTTCTCTAATTGATAACACAAAAGAAAAAATACTTGTAACCTTTTCCTCTGTAGTCTGATAAGGCCACCCTGCCAGGAGGAAGTGAACAAAGTTCAGTAGCCAGAGTGCATATCTGAAGCAGTCCCTACTCTCTACATTGTGTGACCCACAAGGAGACTGTGCTGCTACATCTGAGCAGAGGGTCCAGGGCCACATCTTATATGGTCCTTGGTTGATGTATCAATCTCTGTATTATAGTATAGATGTACACAAGCTATTATCTGCTTATAAGTGAATATATATCATGTGTGTCTTTCTGGGTCTGGGTTACCTCACTCAGGATGATCTTTTCTAGTTCCATAAATTTGCCCGCAAATTTCAAGATTTTCTTGTTTCTAATAGCTGAATAGTGCTCCTTGAGTAAATGTACTGCAGTTTTTAAATCCATTCTTCAGTTGAAGAATACCTACATTGTTTCCAGATTCTGGCTATTACAAATAAAGCTGCTGTGACATAGCTGAGCAAATATGCTTGTTGTATGGTGGAACATCTTTTGGGTATATTCCCAGGAATGGTATGGCTGGGTCTTGAGGTAGACTTATTCCCAATTTCCTGAGAAAGCACCAGTTTGATTTCCAAAGTGGTTGTACAAGTTTTTACTACCACTGTTCACTATGCCTGAATCCAAACTTGCCTTTTTTAGGCACAATTCTGTCTGTAGTAGAAATGAGGACATTTGTTCCCGATGACTTGTTTGTCACATTTGATCCGTGCCATAAGGAGGTTCTTTAATGCTCATCATCCTCTTTGAGGTAGGCTGGGTGTTGCCATCAGTTAACCTGCCTCACTATCAGTGAATCTTTAAAATAATAAAACATTTTAAAATGCCATACTCTGTATATCTCTGAAGTTTTTGAAGACCTTATTCAACCATTTTACTTTATCTTTCTATATAATCATGTCTATCTGCTGCACCTAATATGTATATTCTTGTGATAAAAATAGACTAGGAATTGATATGACCATGATTTGATCAACTAACAATTAACTAACACTATTTGTCTATAAAAAATGTATGAAATTCACTGAATATTATTTCATCCAGCAGTCAAGAGATAGACACAATAGTGTTTTAAGAACAAGACTGTCCTGGGCACACAAAAATTTGGAGGCCAGCAGGACAATGTCTCAAAATATAACTACTCACATCTGATCAATGAAATAGGCAGAGCAAATCAAAATCATTTGTGAAGGGTGTATTTTATTTTAAACATATTCTCAGAAACTTGTGGATATATGTTAATATAGTAAATAGCTTATAATAAAAGACATGAGCATCAGCAAAAATATTCATTTTTTTCTGTTACACTTTTCAAAGATATCATTATGCAAATGACCCTACCAATTATTACATACATTCTTTGCATAAAAGGCAATGGATGATTATGTTTTCAGAATGCTGCATCTGTTCTGATTTGATTTAACTCTCAGTTATAAATTGTTTGGTAATTTTCTTTGATTGGCAAAATAAGTTTAGAGCAATTGAAGCAACACTGTTGCACATTGACCAGAGTTCCCAATTCACTGTCTCCTGAATCATGTTACAAGGACGATAGCAATCACTTGCTTCTTTCATAGGTCACTTAAGATGACCCAAGGAAAATATTACTGTAATTAAATTTACTCCAACTTCTAGTTCTCCAATGTGTGTAATTGGGTTTTATCATTGTGAATATTTGAATTCACAGTCAAAACACATTTTTCTTTTACTGTTATTCAAGAGGAATTGAAGTTTCATTCTTTCTCCACTATATCATCCTCTGTCCTCTAAGTTTTTCAGACAAAAGGGATGGCTGTTTTCTGGCTGCTACCATTTTTTTTTTACTCCTCAATAAACAATAGCATTCTTAGATTTTGTTGTGGCTGTCTCTTAGTTGAAATATGACACCTACTTCTTACTTTCTTTACCAGTGTTTATCTGATATTAAATATACCAATTTTCATTTTAATAATTCTATATATTTATGAAAATTTTTGATGTAATTTGTATTTGTTAATGTAAATTAACAATTTGTTAATGCAATTTTTCCATTCTAAATATAACCCCTATTAAATTTATGTGTTAACATATTTTCCATGTATTACATAACTGAGGAAATATATTGATTGTCCTTGTGATATTTGTTCATTTTGCATAACTTAATGATTTTAAATTCTACAGATTTCCTGAAAATGATATTGTTATTTCTTTTTTGTTGTTTCTTGTTTGTTTTGATTTTTTGAAAGAGGATTTCTCTGTGTAGCTTTGGTTGTCATGGGCTTGCTTTGTAGACCAGGCTGGCCTCAAACTCACAGAGATCTGTCTGCCTCTGGTCCCCAAGTGCAGGGATTACAGGCATGCACCAACCACCTCCCCTTGGTATTTGTCATTTCTATAAGTGAATAACACTCCATTTTCATCAACTAGTTCAATGGTAGGTATTTAGGCAGTCTACATGCATAGCTATTATGAACAGTGGTATAGAAAATAAAGTTGTGTAGTTTTTCCTGCATTAAATTGGATAGTAATTCAAAAAGGCTTAGGTAGATCCTATGATAGATTCATGTTAGGTTTTTTCTTTTTCTATTATGTTTCTTTTAATTTAATTTTATTAATTTATTTTTTATTAATTTATTCATATTACATCTCGGTTGTTAGCCCATCCCTTGTATCCTCCCTTTCTTTCATCCCTCCCACTTCCCCCTCTACTCCCTTCCCCTATGTCTGTGACTGAGGGGGACCTCCTCCCCCTGTATATGCTCCTAGGGTATCGAGTCTCTTCTTGGTGACTTATTATCTTTCCTCTGAGTGCCACCAGGCCTCCCCATCCAAGGGACATGGTCCGATATGGGGCACTAGAGTTTGTGTGAAAGTCAGATCCCCTTCTCCACTTAATGGTGGAGAATGTTCTTTTTAAACATGTACATTTATAGTATTACACATGACTACAATAAACTGCACATAGCAGGAAGAACCATGAGACAATCAGGAATTATATAAATGTTACATTCATAGTGATTTGGCCATTTTTATTTGGCAAACTTGAAGTAAACATCTTTCTTATCTTGTTGCATCTAAATTTCTGAATGGAGATTAATATCTATCATATCTCATCTCTATTAACTAAAAACATCTTAACACCTAACCTACTAAGCTTAATTGAAAGACTAAACTATCTGGTCTTCAAAACCATCAGAGACTTGAGAAAGGATAATACTTAAATACCTGGAGTGGACCCTGAGGTTGAGTTAGCAGTTTTCAAAATGAAATAATGACTAAGACAGTTTACTGCCTGAACAGTCACCCAATACTCTCTATAACATTGGAGCATCATCTTCAGCTTTCTGGCCCAATATATATGACAGACATATTTGCAAGGCAGGAACTACTGAGGACTTGCTTACCATGGCTTGGTAGAGTTTGGCCATTGACTCTGCTGCATGAAGGTTAGGTTTTACAAAAGCTTTCACATACAGCAGCTAGAGTAATTTACAATCCCAGTTTAGTATATTGATAATTCCATTTTCTCAATATCATTACCAGTCTGTGTTTAATTTGCTTTATTGCTGACAGGCATTCTTGGCAAAATGGAATCTAGGTATGATTTTAATTCAAATTTTCCCAGTGCTGAATGATTCTTAATATTTTTTCCTTGATTCTCTTTGACATTTTTACTTCTCCACTTGAAAACTATCTGCTCTGTACTGTTGCCTACTTTTTATCTGATTCACTGCTGAGTTCTATCAGACTTTAAATATTAGCTCACTTCACTATTTCTAAAGATTAGCTAACATCAATGTTACTCAAATTATTGACAAACTATAAATTGAATAAATGATAATGGATATATTATCAATAAGGTTAATTATTAAGGTAGTTGTAGGAATCCTCAGTGAAATCCTCAGAAACAAGATTCAACAGTACATTAAAAAGGCACTAGACTATGACCAAGTGCGTTCCATACCAGAAACACAAGGAAGTTACAATGCTGAGGACATAGATAAATCAAGGACAAAATGCACATGAGGTTTTAGTACATGAAGAAAAATGCTTTGAAAATATTAATTATCTCAAATTTGAAAAGCCAAGAATATACATGCCTAAAAAAAACAAAAAACAAAAAACAAACAAACAAACAAAAAAACAAGCTATAAGAACAACAGGCAACTAAGAATTCTGGGTGAAGGAGAAAAATCTTTCCTAGAAAAGAACCAATCAATTTTTATCTAATAGTAAGTGGTCAGCCCTGCAAACATATACACAGCTAACATTATACAGTCTGAGCAGGTCATATTTAAAATATATGTTCATGAACATGCACACATATGCATGTAATAACAATTTAGAAAAAAAAGGCCAGTAATTTGAGAGCCAAGTGGGTTATATTTTGGAGGAAGGAAAGAAAATGAAGATATACCATAATTATATTATAAATCTCAAAAATATAGAACATTCTGTGTTGTGAGGTGGTGGTCCATGCTTTTCATCTCAGGACTTAGCAGTTAGAAGCAGGTGGATTTCTGTGAGCTCAAGGCCAAACTAGTCTATGAAGAGAGTTACAATATAGTTACAATATAGTCAAGACTATTACACAGAACAATGCAGTTTCCATAGATTCCCCCCTCTCTCTCTTTATATATATATATAACCCCATGATAATATTTTATAACTGGAAAAAAAACCTCTTAAATTCATATGAAATTATAGGCACAGAATAGCTAGAGTATGGTAAGCAATCCTTAAATCCTTAGCAGAAATAATGATTCTTGAGGTACCAAAATACTTGATTTCAAAACATTGCTGTAAAAATCCTGCAAGTCATGGTGTATTTCAAGGTTGCAATGTTATACAACTTCTCTGTTGTTAAATGAGAGTTTTAGGGCTTTAGATCTTTGGTCTATTTTGAGTTACCTTCTTTTTGTGATATTAGTAAGGGTCCAATTTACTTTTTCACTATACTTACTACTGGTGCCACTTTTGCCAACACAGGTTTTTGGAAAGATTGTCCTTTCTCCATGGAGCTGTTGGACCATAATTATGAAAGTTTCCCAACTTAGTGCACAGGGCTAACCTTGTAAATCTGTATCTTATTTCATCTGTGTATAGGACAATAACATCCACATGGTTTCTGCAGCCTTACACTGGTTTAACCATGCAACAGCATGGTTCCTAGTTTTTTTGTTTTTTGTTTTCAAGATTATTTTTTCTACTTGGGGGTGCTTGAATATTTAAATGACCTTTGAGCATTTAAAATATATTTGGGGAGGGAATTCTGACATTTTACAGTAGTATCATTAAGCTTCTAGGATGCTTCAATAGTTTTAGTATTTAACGATAATTTCCCACCCAAGAAAATGAACTTTTTCAGTTTTATCTTCCTTGCAGACTTTACGTGCAAGCCCTGCCTTTGGGATTTAGTTAACATCTATGTCTTCCATTTGCTTTGATGCTATTCTAAATTGAGTTGTGTAATATTCTCTTCAGATTATTTATGATTGGTGTGTAGAAATTATTTTGCATGATAATGCTGTGCCATGCAGTTTGATGATTTTATTTTGTGGTTACAACACCTTTATTAGTGAACCTTCAGGGTTTCTACATCTAAGATCAAATTATTGGAGGTCAGACGCATAGTGTTTTTTCCTTTGTTCTTTGAATGTCTGACATCTCTTTTTGTCACATAATTGGTATGGATAGAGAAGAACAATATTATTAGAAGTACTAATCATTGTGTTTCTTGTTTCTAGTCTTAGATTAAAACCATTCAATTACTTACCATAGGGACTATCCACTGTTTACCACCTATTTCTTTTAGTTTAAATATATGACTTTTTTTCTATTACTTTTCCATAAAAAAATTTCATACTTTGTCAAAGGCTTTGTTTCTGAATTAATTTAATGATAATTTTTATCTTAATTTAATTACTGTGGAAATTTCATAGACCATTTTTTCCTCACTGTGGAACACTCTTTTATTACTAGACTATATCCCAATGTAATAGAGCTTAAACCAAATTGACACAGTTTCAAATTCAATTTGCTATTGTTTAAGTACATTTCCTTTTTTAAAAAATATTTCATTTTCTTTCCTGATAGTATTTTTATTTATGTGTTGTATTTCTATGAATTTTTGCTTGCATGCAAGACTGTATACCATAAAAATGCACGGTGCCCACTGACACTAGAATAGAACATCAGATACTCTGGGATTTGGCTTATAGTGGTGAACTACCGTGTGGGTGCTGGGAATCACATCCAAGTCTTCCGAAGAACAACTAGTGTTTTACAGGCTGTCCCATCCCCTTTATAGTATCACTATTTGTCTTTGCAATCAAGAATTAAGAAATGAGACCATTGTGTCTGGAGTTTTTCTTTGCAAGATATTTGTTTAGTGATTCAATTTTTCTTACTTATTATAGGTTTATTTTAATAATCTGTTTATTTGTAATTTAGTCTTTGTACCTGTTTATTTCTAGGAATTTCATGACGTTCTCTAGTTTGTGCAGTATGTTGCTTGACAACTACAGTGCCTCAACAATCATTTTCTCTTCTTTAGAGATGGTAGAGATATATTTACTTTCTCTCTCTTTTTAAAGCAGCTTATTGGGATATAATTCCAAGAGTAAAAACCACAGACTCAAGTGTAAAGTTAATAATTTGAAAAATGTACATAGTAATACATATCACAGTCAACCTATAGAACATTTTTATACCATAGAAAGTGTCTTCTGTTGACTTTGCAACTAGTCTCTACCACATCAGAAGTGGCTTCAGACAACTCCAATTTACTTACTTTCTTTTTTTCCCCCCTGGTTCTTTGGTCTTTCATTTCTTTTCTACTGTTTGAGAAATTTCATTTTCCCCTTGTCCCCTTTCAAATGGTAAGTTTTTTAAAATATTGATTTGGTATAATTTATTCAAATTACATTCTGAATACTATCCCCTAGCTTGTATCTTCCCATTTCTACCCTTCCTCCATCTTCTGCACTATTTCTCTCACCTAGGCCTCTGACAGAAGGTGATTGCCTCCCCTACCATATGATCACAGCCCATCACGTCTCATCTGGTTAACCTGCTTTCCCTTCCTCTGTTTGTCACTATGCATCCCCACTAAGGCAAAGTGCTCAAGTCAGGGACACCAGATTTCAGGTTAGAGACAGTTCCCACTCTCCCGACAACTCTGGAGAATGAGCTGTCCATTGCATATATGTAAACAGGGCTGCATTGTCCATGGTTGGTGCATCAGTGTGTGCAGGCCCCCTTTGGTCCATATCCTCTGGCCTTGATGGTCTCCTTGCGGGGCTTCTGAGTACTCTCTGGGTCCTTCCATGTCCCATTCTTCCATACCACTCTCACCACTCCACTAGTGTCCAGCATCTGTCCCAACCCCGCACTTGGTGAAGTTTCTCAGAGGACATCTATGTTGGGTTAATATCTACTCATAAGTGAGTATATATGTGTGTCTTTCTGGGTCTGGGTTACCTCACTCAGGATGACCATTTCTGGTTCCATCCATTTACTTGCAAATTTCAAGATGTCCTTGTTTTTAATAGCTGAGTAGTATTCCATTGTGTAAATGCACCATAGTTTCTTTATCCATTCTTTAGTTGAGGGACATCTACTTTGGTTCCAGATTTTGGCTACTATGAATAAGGCTTCTATATCTCTAATTTAATTTCTTATTGGTTTATTTCATAATTAGTAGATTTTGCTGAAAGTTATTGTTGGTAAATAAGTATGTGTTTCAGTTAGTTGTTTTGCAAATGTTATGAAACCTTTTTTCACCTTTGTTCTTGCATGGATATCTTCCTTAATGATCCCTAATTTATTTGTAGTGAAATGTTTATATTTCATTCTCACTTTTTTTGTGTGTGCATTCAGTAGCTGATTTCTGGTTACTATGGAGATTTAATTTATCACCCTAATGTTATAATTCTTTGACAAGCGTAACTTCAATAATATACAAAATTATGTTTTCTTTATAGATACCATCTTACACTTCTTAGTTATTGATGCCATAAGATTGTATATTTATACATCTAAAAGATAAAATAATAATTATATAGCTCGTTCCCCACATTATGCAGAAAAATTGTTACAGCATATTCTCATTATTAATATTTAGAATGCATTAGTGTCTTAAGATAGGGAGGTAGCAAGAAGAGAAATCAATAGCCATTCTGCCATTACTGGTGGCTTTTACAATAGTTCATGCAACCACACTTACTGAAATATTCATTTCTTCATATGGTTATAGTTTTTGCCCCATGCAGTGTTTTCACACCCCGCAGTACTCTCTTATTTCATGAGTGTAGCTGTGGGAACATCTTGGTCATTCATTTGTGTGGGAATAATACAATTTTAAATTCATTTTGAAAAGATAAATCTATTGCATATATAATTTTCTTGGCAAGTTGGGCCTAATGATACAGGCCTGTAATTCAAGCTTCTAGGACAGAGATAGGAGGCTGCTCATGCCTGCTTGGAACATGGAGTTAGTTCAAAGACAGCCTAGACAATTCAGAAATACTCTGCTTTAAAATAATAAAATAGCAAAAAAGCCTAGTGATATAGTCCAGTGAACGAGCCCATGAGGCTCTAAACATCCATGCTATACAGTTATAATAATAATAATCATATTTACAATCATACCATTTGCCTAAGAGTCTCTTTTATCTTTTAGAACATTGAAAACATCAGATTGTGGTTCTGTGCTCCACTTCCTCCCTCAGGGCATTTCCAAGAATTCTAGTGTTGCAGCTCTCTTAGCACTCCAGTGAAATGGCATGATATTTAATGAAACAGCTTCTCTGTGTGTTTATTTGGGTGAAAAAAGGCAATATAAACCTTAGGGATTGGAAAGGGGCTTTCAGAGTGAGTGCATATTATTGGCTGAGACTGAGAGGCTGAGGAGTTTTCTTTTGCATGAAGAGGAATTCCAGGTGCTAGGCCATGAGACTGCCTCATGATTTGTAGAGGTAGAGCGTAGTGAGAATACTTGCAACTGGGCGGGCAGGCAGGCACAAAACAGGGAGGGAATGATCCTTACTCCTGATGGTCTCAAGAATGAGAATTCTGGGCCTTGGACACATATCAACCTCACTCCTTCACCATGCTGGTTTCCTCTGTGGCATATCTACATGCCCCACATAAGATTGTGGATTTTCTCACGTTTCTCATGAGAAGTCTTCTGAGAACCTTGTCAAGAATTTGAGCTTTGTGGCATCGTGAGATTGAACTTAGCTCTTTATGATTTCTGAGCAATCTTGATGGGCCCTTTTTTTGGTGAGTCTGCTTTGAGTTTCTAGTGTTCTTTCTAACAAGGCCCCTGTCATGGTATGATGTGGTCTCTCCTAAAGGCCACCCAGTTCAGAGGCTCATCATGGCCTCCTTCCTACGATCTACCCTCACCTTTAATTTAATAATTTTGTTGTACACATTGCAAATGTTTTGTTGCTGGAAATTGAATAGTATAGTAAGATTATGAGAAATATCTGCTCATATTTCCTTCATGCACTTAAATTCATTGCTCTATTTTAATCATTGCCCTATTTTGTGAAATTATCAGTTACCTCTGTGTCAAGGATCAGTGCTATTACAAAACTCAGGCAGTTTCAATAATTTTTAAACCAGGATTTTTCCAGGTCATATCCTTATGTTCCCCATATTCAATTTCTCTTGTTGGCCTCGTCTTTTGTGTCTAGAATGCTAATATAGGAATCCAGAAAATTTAATTTGGTGTTTAGATTATTCTGTCTCTAAAAGTTTTTCCAAAAGTAAGTTGAGTGGACTGTGGTACATCACAATGAGCAGAGATATAATAAGAGTGGCTTCCTGTCATTTGCTTTGTCAGCTGCACTCTTCAGTAAATAGAGGCTTCATGTGAGGATGGCTGAACAGAGGTGATACATTCATAATAATAGTCTTGCATTTTCTTTAGTAAAATAGTATTAAACTATTTTATTTCTCCCAGTGCAATGTAAAGGAACTAAAAATAGTTTTTTAAAAATTCCAAACAGAAATAAACATAATTACTAGTGTAGGAATTTCATAGTATAAATAAGGGTGTGGTGTAAGTGACAATAATAGCATAAATAGCAATGTACCTAAGGCATATAAATGTTAAAAGTAGATTAAAGATCTCAGTTTTGCTATTTTTCTCTAGGAGGAAGTTATTTTGTTAATTTTTCCAGGAAAGTGCAATCAATTTTGATATAGCTCAAGTCATCTTTCCAGGATGGCCCATTGTGTTTATGAATTCCTTTCTAATGAGTATGTGGAAAAGAAAAGTGAATGAACAGCAATTAGGCTAAACGATTTCCTTTCCCCCATGGAACTGAACACTTAACTGGATGTTAAATGCACTTAAAGGAAAAGAATCACACAGAGAGGAGCCCCACCTCCATTTGTACAGCCTTCAGTATGTTCTCCCTGGGATCAGCCTTATGTAATATTCTTCTCTGTACTGTTCCTATTTGTATGGCCTATTTGTATGTAGTGGGGGGAAGTGCCTACACAAAACTCTGGGGAACACACATACACATATATCTGTATATATGTATATGAATATATATGGAAATATAGGTATGAGTATGCCATAGATCATATATGATGCAAGGAAGAGTATAGGATTTTAAGTTTTGTTCCTATGTTTTTCCTTTTACTTCCAGTAGCAGCAGTGAGATAAGCAACAATCTTTCGCTCTTTTCTTTTTTCTCTGAAGGAGTTCTACTGGATTTAATATCCGAGGGAGTCTTCAGTTATAGAATTCCAAATCAATAGACAAGAACTATGAAGCTCGCATCTGTAGCAGAGCTCAATCTTTCACTTTGCTCTTCAGGTCACTCTAACTTGCTTATTTCACACGCCAGGGTCCTGCAGATGGTGCATTACTATGACTCTTCTATTGTTTGGGGCATGGAGCCTCCTTAAACCCCTGAAATTCAGATACATATTCTTTCTAGGGTTTCCAATGCCTACAACCTAATTTCCTTGTATAGAAAAAAATATTAAAATTAAGTTTTCAAGTGTGCTATTTTCACAGACATGTACACTTCTGTGGACATGTTTGTGCAGATCAGAGCCCGATATAAAAATACCTTCCTCAACTGCTCTTCCATGGTTTTGAGAAAAGGCCTCTGACTAAACCTGGGGCTCATCATTTTTGCTCTACAATTCCCAAGGACAAGCCTGTCTCTATTTCCCCCCTTACCCTCAGATTGGAGTTACAAGTGCATGTGATTCTACACAGACTTTATTTGTGAAATTGATATCTAACTAAAGGCTTCAGGTATGAACTGGAACTGCCTTACCTACTGAGCCATCACTTCGTCCTGGAAAATTTTTCTTGAATCAGTATACGCATCATGCACAGAAAAAAACAAAAAAACCCAAAAAAACTAAATATACCCATGCCATAAATAGCTATAAGATGACATGGATTTAGTTTCCAAATGTGTACAATTTTCTTATTCAAGAATAACTAATGGTTACTCTTTTTACAGAAGTATTGCCTTTCACATGTTTATTTGCAACATGTTTGCCTTCAATTCTTCCTCATATCCCACTTAACTGTATTTCTTCTCTAATAACATTATATTGCGTACAACAGTCGGCTTCCTGTAGAGGCCATTTTTTTTTTACTAGGAAAATAATGATAATAATTCTACAGTGTTAACTCTCAACAACAATTTTTTTCATTAATTTATTCTTGTTACCTCTCATTGGTTATCCCATCCCTTGTATCCTCCCATTCTTCCCTCCCTCCCATTTTTCCCTTATTCCCCTCCCCTATGACTGTTCCTGAGGGGGATTATCTCCCCCTGTATATGCTCATAGGGTATCAAGTCTCTAATTTTTAAAATTTTTGTAAACTAATATCTATTTTTTATTAAAAATAACTGTTTAATTGTTGCATAGTTCTTCAGACAAGGGAAAACAGATGAAGAAATATATCAAAGCAAAATATGTACTATTTGACAGATTGAAAAAGGGCAATCAGATGAGCCTATTTGAAATATGTAGTTAATACTGCAGAAGAACCATGCCAGCAAGGAATTTACAGTTCTCAGATTCACAAAGATCTTGAGAAACACAGTGTTGCTCATTAGCTGAAAAACTGAAAAGAGTAATGAGTGAGGGTTGAAAAGTAGGTGATAAAAGTACAGCTCTGACACCAAGGCACAATGAAACACAATTAAACTGTTCTCCAGACAATTCATAAAAGGATGCAATGTATTGCACCAAGTTTTATGACCTAATAAAACTAAAATGTACATTCACCCTGCTGGAAAGGTTTATGGAGAGGAAGGAGAGACAAGGTAACATAACAGGCAGCTTCTGTGGCTGCTGAGGGTCTGTGTAAAAGGACAGCTGTGAGAATTAACATACAATAAAACAGAAATATGCTGGGACTGAGAAATTATCTACTTGGGTGTTTTTGAGAGTTATTAATGCATATATTTGTTTTATATAAACAAATGTATCAATATCATACCAAAAATTTAGAAAGCTATAGTTTCAATGTCTGAAATTCTGTAAGCTGTTCCCAAAACTTTATTTTCAATTAACCTTTCTAAAACAAGTGTAATTTTAATAGTTACATGAAGTGTCCATGGTGTTCATGTATATTTCAGTCTTTCTCATCTATAAAATAAAATTTCCAATAATACATGTAATAAAGTATGAAGAATAAAATTCCTCATTCTCTTTGACACTTGCATGGAAACAGAAGACAATACATCTTGTCTATTATCCCAATGAAGACAAATAGCATTTTCTACTTTTAATTTAATTGCTCATTAGACCAATATGGCTATATATTATGGTATTAAAAGATGAAAAAAAGTAGTGACCTATGATAGAGCTTTCCTATGTCCCTTATCAACAACATGATAGTCTTTTTTGATTCCAATGCTTGTTTCACTTCTCTTCTCATGGATTTTCAGTGATGAAAACTCTGGTGGGTAGAGGAAGGCTCCAGTGAGCAGGTAAATAATGAATAAAATCCTGAGTGAATGTTTGTTTAATATGGGCACAGTCATGTCATGGTCTGATGAAATATCATGCTTTCCCCCGACCCCTTGCCTGCACACACACCTCTGAGCATCAAAAGGATGGCAAAGTCTTCCTCTAATTCAAAGCAAATGTTGACAGTGTGTGCAAGGACAAGTGTTTATACCTAACTGAGGAATGTGTGTAAAGATCAGCAACTGATACTTCCTCCTTCTGGATGTGTACAGCCTGAGATTGCTTACCTGTAGACAGAAGGTGTTTTGTTTTGTTTTTTAATATTGTGATTACACTGTAGCTACAACATTTCTTTATTTCTTCTCTCTCTCTAAGTCCTCCCCAAACCCCTCTCTGCTCCTTTTCAAAAGCATGGCTTATGTTTTCATAAATTGTTAATGCAGGCTTATAAGTACAAGATGATACATAAGTGTTGAGGCTCGCTCCCCGAACTTGGTCCGGGTTGGTGTAGTAGAGAGTAAGTCTGTCACACTTTCAGCTACACACAAGCAACCTTTTGTGAGAGATAAACTGTGAGCCTATTTATCAACCTAATTTATGATTTTTCTCAAAGTAAGTGGACAAATAGCATTTACAGTTATTGTACACACAACTATATGAGACTCTATTATCTTAAGGATGAAATAGTTTTATACAACATAAACGGTGCTCTCCAAAAAGGTATGTTGGATGTTCTAATCTTGAGTACTACAGAATATGACATTATTTGTTAACATTTTCATTGAGACTGTACTAGGTTGAAATGAAGTGAGGTCATTTGGAGTAAAGTGAGCAATTACTGCTTTATAACTGGTGTTCTTATAAGAGGACAGAATGAAAGGCTGGCATTTGATAACAAGTGTTAATGATAACAGGGACCTAAGTTGAGCAGTTGTAAGACAAGGAAAGTATAGACTCCCAACAGCTAACTGATGCCATAGAGGAACAAGAAAAGGCCACTATTTTAGCTTTCAGAGGAAACACGTCTATTCTGGCCACTTGAATTTGGATTTCTAATGATGAAAATGTGAGATAATACATCTCTGTCCTTTCTTGACATGGTTTTGTTGTACTTACTAATGTCTAATTCTGGAAGCTAATAAACAAGTTTTGAGTTATAAATATAAATATGTATATGAATAATAAATTATATATATGCACATACATGCATATATAAGTAATACATTCCCTCTAATTAATGGAAAATACTTTCATAAAATAATCTAATTACTAGTGTCATTAAGACTAATGAAACTGATTTATCTGAGTTATAACTCTGCTGGAATAAGCAAGATATGACTGTCAGTTTATTTAAATATATCTACATCATCATTATTAGACATCTTCATAATAAATGTGTACAGTGAAAGGCAGTCAAGTTATGTTTCCACATTTTGCTTCTCTTTCATTAGAGAAATAATAATAAAACAACACCCAATGGAAAAAATAGGCATCATTCACTTTAGAATAAGATTTGCTTCTGTTTTAGCACTGTAATACCAGAATTGATGAGTCTTTCCTTTAAATGATTCTCAGCAACAACACAGCTGAACTACTGCTAAGATTTTCCTTACACAAATGTTTGCCTGGTCTTACTTATTTGTTTGTTTATAACTTATTTATTTTTTGTATAAGCATATTTTCTGCATAAGCATACATCGATGATATAGAGAAGAATTTGTTGGGATCTGTTCTTTCCTTCTATTATAGTTGCCCCAAGAACTGAAATTATGTCATCTGTCCTGGCTGCAAGCTCACTGATATATCTTGAGAGCAACCCCTAGCCTTATTGTTAATAATTAATTGACCAAAGATAATTGATAGATATTGAAAACAGTCATTGATATTATCCATTTTACTTACTGTAACTGCCATACCTTGAAACCTCTACAAGTTTTAAAAATGGTACAAATCCCAACATGCTGTGTAGGTGAGAATGGAGATGCTTCTGTTCCACTGTCTATTCAGAGACCCAGAGCTATGATAAGATGTTGTCTTTAACATATGATTTCAAGTCATCTGTGCATTTTACATTATTAGGTTATCTGCATTATTAACCATCCTTACTCTTTCTTTCAAGTGTGCTTGTGTCTTCTCCTTCATGGTTAGCTCTAGTGGTCTGTGGATGGAGGAGGAAACACTACATAGAGGGAGAGGGAGAGAGAGGGATGAGTGATAAAGAATACTGAGGAAGATGAAAAAGCCATAGAAGAATATATTTCTCTATCTTTACTTAAATGAATACATAATATTTATTAGTGTATGTGTATGCATACATAAATAATTTAATTGAAGTTATATCATTTGTCATGGTAACTATTCCTCCAGGAGTCATAGACTATCCAACAAAAATACAAGTTCCAGACTTAGTAAACCTCCCATTGATTTGTTGGTCATGGGAACACAAGGGATGCGCTATACTCTATAGGCTACTGCTACTGCCATTTGTTGCCTCTACAAACTTGAAAGTAATTTGATGTCTTCTATTTGAAGATGCCAAATATTTTAAACATACAAACTGGAGGAATTGAGCTTAAACAAACTTGGGAGCCTCCTCCCTCGACATTATCTCTCATAGCATCTGAAGGCGTTTTGTACACTATCAGGGCAAAAATAATGATCAATAGTCCTGCTTGCTATGATACCTGTTGACAGAGCATTGACTAACATATCAAGATGTTCCCAATAGTGTGAGAGTGGCACTTAAATCTTAGGGATAACCAACAACTGTCAATTTAAGGATCACTCAACAGGAGGAAATGCATACCTTGCAACTTTAAACATAGCCAATTACACATGGCTGGTGAGGTCATAGACCTAAAGCAGAATCTTGTACTGTCACTTTCCTAAACCAATAACATTTTTAGCTGAATTCTAAATACATATCCTTATAAGACTAGTGTAACACTCACTCCTGGTCAAGGCAAGCTCTTTTTGCAGCAGGACCCATCATAGAAATCCGCAGCTTGTCAAACTACAGAGAAAAACTAATCACGTGTTGCCTAGTTCCAATTGGTACATCTTCAACTGAACCTGTACATCTAACGCTGGGACAACATCGCAGAGCGGGTGGGCAGAAGACCTTAGGGAACAGAAGACCTAAATGGCTACTGCTCTATAGAGTCTTCTCTATTTGACAGAGAGCTGTGTTCACAATTGTCTGGACAATAGTCTCACTCAAGAAAAGAAATGCAAGAATGGGAAAATAGAAGGATCCAGAGGGTCCTAGAAACCTACAAGAAGAACATTATGATGGGTAGATTTGGGCCCAGGGGTTCTACTCAAACTATGGCACCAGCCAAAGACAATACATGCGGTAAACTTTGAACCCCTACACAGATCTAGCCAATGGACAGGACATTCTTCACAGTTGAGTGGAGAGTGGGGTCTGACTTTCTTTTTCTTTTATTTTTTTATTTTTTCTGGAATGTCACATTGTTTTTTTATATTATTTATTTTTTTATTAATTTATTCTTGTTACATCTCAATGGTTATCCCATCCCTTGTATCCTCCCATTCTTCCCTCCCTCCCATTTTCCCCTTATTCCCCTCCCCTATGACTGTTCTTGAGGGGGATTACCTCCCCCTGTATATGCTCATAGGGTATCAAGTCTCTTCTCGGTGACCTGCTGTCCTTCCTCTGAGTGCCACCAGGTCTCCTCCTCCAGGGGACATGATCAAATGTGAGGCACCAGAGTACGTGAGAAAGTCATATCCCATTCTCCACTCGTGTGGAGAATGTTCTGACCATTGACAAGATCTGGGTAGGGGTCTAAACTTTACCGCCTGTATTGTCCTTGGCTGGTGCCTTACGAACTCTGGTGCCCCATATTTGACTGTGTCCCCTGGATGGGGAGGCCTGCTGGCACTCAGAGGAAGGATAGCAGGCTACCAAGAAGAGACTTGATATCTTATGAGCGTATACAGGGTGAGGAGGTCCCCCTCAGTCACAGTCATAGGGGAGGGGAGTAAGGGGAAAATGGGAGGGAGGGAGGAATGGGAGGATACAAGGAATGGGCTAACAATTGAGATGTAATATGAATAAATTAATAAAATATATTTTAAAAAGAAATGCACAATGACAACATCAATTGACATTCAAAGTAAAGGGCCAGATCACACAAGGCCTCACCTCTAGTTGAAGAGCTACAGGAAATAATGTTCACTCTGCAAGGGAAAATTGATCTTCTTCAGGGATGAGTCACCTGATAGGTTACCCAATCCCAAGTGGTCAGACAAAAACTACACGAAATAGCAAGGTAAAATGGAGACATCAGGATACATACATATGAATATGAATAAAAGTTCAAATAGGGGTTACGAATTTGTGATGTGATGTGGTGTATGTGTGTGTGTGTGTGTGTGTGTGTGTGTGTGTGTGTGTGTAACAATACAAAAATTGAAGTAAAGGCCATTAATTTAAGAGTTAGTTGGAGGCATGAAGAATTGGACAAGGGAGAAAGTTGGGCAAAATGATGTAAATTTAGTAGTTGTGTATGAAAGTCTCAAAAATCATAACAATGGAAAAGGAAATGTTTCAGAGTACAAAAGATAACAAAAGTAACCCACACACAATAATGAGCAGATGCACACTAACACATTAAATACAGTCGAGGTATTCAACAGTGGGGCCTAGAGAGATAGCCCAGTGGTTAAGAGCACTGGCTACTCTTCCAGAGGACCGGGGTTCAATTCCCATATGCAGGCAAATCACTGATGTATACAAAAATATTCAACAGCACTGGCCTCTACCTTTATGCCTCTACCAGAAATGCCGAGTACTATGGTCACAGGGCTCTCCTCTACAAGGCATCCTGAAGAACCTGCCTGATGCTTCTTTTCAGTAATTTTTTTCTTACATGAACAAAGTGCATTCTAAAATAATGGTAATGATGTGGTAGAATAAAAGCATGACAGTAATATAATAGTTCATTATCATTAGAGAGTGTTACCGTGTTATCCTTAGCATGTGATCATATGTACTGCACTCTTATGAGACTGGCAGCACTGTAGGCTAATTTAAATTAGCATCAACTGGAATTCTTGATGAATGAGTTGTACTGTTACCTTATAATAGTTATGACATCCATAGGTGATAAGAAATTTTCAGCTCATTAAAGTGGTCCCTCTGTGGTCTACCAAAATGTTACTACTTGAAACTTGATTGTGTTATTGGAACTAGACTAACTACAATTAATATATCCTTAAAGGAATAACAGCTGGGTACCTTGGTAGGTTCCTTTCTTTGAAAAGAAGCTTTCTTGATTATACTGAGATGTCCTCCCTAGGAAACTGTTTTTTGTGCATTATCAATGCTGGCTGCAGGTCAGTGAATATTTTGAAGCACTGCTTCTTTTCAGTGCTTCCTTTGTACTTAGATAATCTTTAGTCTGCATCCTGTGTGTATGGCATGTGGTTATAAGTGTTTTCTTTCTTGTATTGCCTAGGGTTATTTTAGTCCTAGATTTGAGATTTCTTTGACACTACAGACTTCCAGACATGTGAGCTTCCAGTGTCTGCTTCCACAAGTCCTATATGTTTGTTTCTATATGTTAACATTCAAATCCTACTCAAAGTTACCTATACCTACTTTCTTTATTTATATAAATCAATGGCCTCTGTATTGAACACCTTTATGTCACTTTGATACAAAACACAGTAGAAGCATTTTGACAAGTGTCCCGATTTGCTATAACAATTTTTATTTTTTTTTATCGTTAATATTTCAATAACACTCTACCTTTTCTACTTCTAAACCCTTAACCACTGAAATATGTTACTATTCTGTTTCATCACTGTTTAAAGCCCACCCAACAATTGCCCAAGCTTACAATTTATCCACAGTCCCTGGTAAAAGATGGCACTGTAGTACCTCCTTGCCCCACTCAGAGATTTGGACAGAAATGAGTTTATCTTTTAAAAAATGATTCATTTGAAACTTGTGCACAGATATATTATGTATCTTGATCATATCTGTCTCCTTCCCCTTAAACCCATATCAGTCCTCCCCTTATTATGACCCTGTTCCTATGTCTTATTCTTTTTCATACTTTCCAAAGGCCAATTGTTACTGTCCATATGTACAGACAAATACGGACATCTACTAGAACATGGACAAAACATTCCTAAACTAACCTGACTCCCTTCCACAGTAGCCCTTGGTTTCAAAAGATCTTCAGGTAGGGATGGGACATCATGAACTCCTCCCTCATCCAAGATGGAATTTTGAATGGCTTGATCTTGTGCAATTACACAGCAGGCTACCACAGCTATTATGAATGCATGAATGCTATGTAACTTCCTCTTTTTAATGTTTCTTCAATATAAAAACATTTTGATTTTCATCCTGGCCATTAAGAAATTACCACCTATTATCACATATACATTTATATATATATATATATATACATGCATAAAAATATGTAGCAATTATATGTTACACAACTGTTATAATGTGTAATAACTAAAGAAGAGGTCATGAATTTGATAAGGAATAAGGAGGAACTTGAGAATTGACAGAAAAAAGGGAAGAGTGAATGATGGATGCTCCTGTAAAAAGTCTCAAAAACAGACATGTGGAAGGCTAGTGCCTGACATTACTTGAGCAGCTTCCTACACCTACTCTTCTGAGATGATGATGCTATTGATAATCAATATTTACATGTACAACCCATGAACCATAATTCCAATGCCATTTGACTATATTTATTTGAGTAAGATTCAGTATTATTAAAACAAAGAAACAAAATATGACTCTCATATGATCTATGCTGAAGCCAGTAATCTGTCTATGTAAACAGGGAATAAAAAGTATGTGGTCCATTTGTGTAATCAAGAAGCATGAGGGAATAAGATTATCATAAAATTCTAGAAATTGCCTCAAATCAGTGTCAGATCATGGTGGGGACATTTTCTAACTTATTTTCAATTTTTCTTCCCTTTAATTCCTGACTAAGCCAGAATACATGCCAAAGACACGATTCTGACTTACTTGCTTAAATTTTTAAAAAGCTTTTTAACTTCTCATCTCACATACAATAAATACCATAGAACTTGTCCTGTAAGGTAAAGCTAATCAACACTTACCTCTATGGCCAACTATCCGTGAATCTTCACATTGACCTGGACTCACCACAACTGAATACCTGCTCGCCAACATCATGCCAAATGTGTTCTGAAAGACAATTTTGGTAATTGTTAGTCTCAATCTCAAAAGTTCATTTCTAATGTATTCTTAACTCAGGTCCTTACAAATGTCCGGTCTCTGCTCGGTGTCCCAGATCAGACAGCCATTTCTATGCAACGGACGTCTTCTTTTTGGTTTCCATATGCATTTTTTCAAAGGTTGTCCCAGCTGTTTTATTTACCACAGCATAGTCAATGAAACTTTGGGCTACAGTTTATCTTTACATCTCTCCATTAATTTCTAAACTCAGGACAAGGAGACTTCCCTTGAACCGCAGACAGAAGATGTCCATCAGAAACTAGTAGGCTGATATCATGGCTGGCCTTTTCCTAGCAAACTCTGCATGAAGAGTTGGAGGCAACTTTCATTTAAATCCTGAAGCTCAGCCTCAGTTCCTTCTTTGTGTCATCCCTAAATGCTAATAGTGTTTGTGCCGGATAGTTTCATGTAAACTTGACACAGCTGGACTTTTTCTGAAAAGAGAGAACTTCAGTTGAGAAAATGCCTTCATAAGATCCAGGTGTAAGACCGTTTTTTCAATTTCTGATTGATGTGGGAGAACCCAGTGCATTGTGAGTGGTGCCATCCCTGGCTGACGGTCCTGGGCTCTGCAAGAAAGAAGACTGAGCAAGCCAGGAGAAGCATATCAGCAATCAGCACTTCTTCATGGTCTCTGCAATAATTCCTGCTTCTAGATTGCTGCCCTGGATGAGGAGTTCCTGTCCTGGCTTTCTTCCGTGGTGAACAGTAATATGGAAACCAAATAAACCCTTTCCTCCTCTGATTGCTTTGGTCATGGTATTTCATTATAGCAATAATAACCCAAACCAAGACAGTGCTCCTTGTTTCTTGTTGAAACACAAGAAAAAACTCTCCCATATGTACAGGAACAGAAATTATACAGACAGCTAAACCAGCGACAGGTCAATTAAACTGGAAACTTGAATCCCATTGTATAACCTGCAGGAAGCTTACAGGCTGCAAAGTATCTGTTCCAGCAAGCTCAGCTTATCTGAGAGTATCTCTTAGCAGTCCTTATATTTATACATGCTGGAGGAGGAGGCATCTAGTGATTCTGTTCTGTTTCAGCGACTTCCTGAAGCTGCTACATTCTTTATGCTCTAAGCTTAACAAGCTGCCCTGCATAGTGGAATGTCTAGTTGTTTCAAGTACCTTTTAACATTCTGGGCCTTAACTAGCTCCCCTCCAAGAGGGAAGGTTTAATCCTTAGAAAAATATTGCTATACAGAAATACTTCATTCAAGTTTCTGCCTTTTAAGAGTCCCTACACAAGCAGCTGTCTGGCAACACACTCCCCTTTCCCAGGGACTGTGCCTGCCGTACAAAAGACTCTGATTTCTTCCTTTTTCTTAAGTTTCTTATAATCAACTATTCATTACTAATGCCATTCCTCTGTGGTCTGTTAGTTTCATTCTTCAATTCTCAAGATAAAAAAAGGCACTAGGTTTAGGGCAGCTTTGTTTTCTGTCAGCATGTCGTAGGTTTCTGGCTTATTGGTTGCTGTCTAGATGTGTATCAAACAGTAAGTGGAATACTTGCTTCATTCTATAGTGATATGGCTCTTCGAAGCCCATAACAACAAGAGTAACTTAATGCTATGATGAAATATTAGAATAAGTTTGGGTTTAATTGTTATTTAAAGCACAAGATTGTATGTGGAGGATTTGACTTGACAGTATATACATATTCCTTATCTTTCCCTAATTATAAAACCAACATGACACTTTCAAGCTGTTATTGTCTGCAGGGTACTTCAAGTGATGAAATAAGACATCAGCTCGCGAAGGACACAGATACATTAGCATACTGTAACAAAATTTGTGAATTTCCAGGAAGGTACATTGAAAAAAAAACTCTGTTCCTTCTCATGTTATAAATTTCACTTGCCAAATGTTTTGTGTTATGATTACATTAATGAATATATTTATTTAATTCTCACTGTGTAATTAGGATAGACTTTTTATGTTTAATGTTGGTATCCATGTCTATGTTCTTGTTCCGGAATTTGTATGATTATGTATATATTTTAATATTTATATATTTGTCAAGATATCCATCTCGTCTATATTAACAGTCACACTAGTACCCAATTTAATGTAATAAAAATCAACTTAAATTCATAATTTTATGCACACTATGAGAATTTGATAACATTAACATTGCCTTGTAGTAATCTTTTTAAGTTTTAGTCTCAGTTTTAAGTTTTAAAGAAATTGATGCATTTATTATGTATATGAATGATTAGCTAAGTGAATTAATGTGATTTACATCCATTCAAGTAACCCAGGAGGCAAATGGGAATCAGGTCCTCTGGAACTGGAATTGTAGTGAGTCTGTGGTTATAGGAGCTAGGAACTCAATCCAGCTCCTCTCTAAGACCAGTAAGCGCTCTTAATACCTGAGCTATCTCACCAGCCTCTATAGCTATCTTTTTCAATTAAAATATATAGAAATAGTGTGCTATAAGATGCTTTAATAAATATTTTATAAAGTTTTAAGAGCATTTTTTTGTTTGTTCCACAGACATTATGTTATTTGGCAAGTTTTGTTAGTCAGTCCAGTACCTTGGAAACTCTCTGCTGAAGAATTTGTGAACTGTGAACCTGTGTCTCAGAAGGTGACGGTATAGAAGTTATTGAAATGACAAAACTATATGTTTTTTGTTATTTACCCGATTAACTTCTACCTTTGTCTGTTCTATGGAATGCAGTGGTGTGTGTATGTGTGTGTGTGTGTGTGTATATATATATATATATATATATATATATATATATATATATATATATATATAGAGAGAGAGAGAGAGAGAGAGAGAGAGACGGATAGACAGAAAGACAGACAGACAGACAAAGACAAAGAGAGAAATCAGAGTAACTATTTTCAGTAATAGTTGCTAAAACCAATTTAGATTTAGTCTCAAATATATACTCTTCATAAGTTTGAGGTTTGGTTTCAAATACTACTATATTTTATTTTTATTTTGTCTATATTTTTAAAAATTAAAGTCCTAATTAAACCACAAATGAAGTCAGTTTTCATATATAAAATGCATAGTTCTAAACACTTATTTTATTTCTTTTACTTCTTTCCATGTACAAAAATGAAGAATATTTAAAATGTAATCATAAACCTCTATTGATTGAGCCCATGTGAAATATTTTATAAATCTCAAAATGTATACAGAGGAGTTGTTGTCATTAATATCTGCATTCATTGTAACTAAAAACTAAATATTCTGAGAAGCAAAAACAAAAAAAAAATAGCACTGAAGCTAGCTTGAGATAGGAATGTAAAAACATACAGAGAAGTCTGTACATTTACAATTTTTTACCATCACAAATGTGTTTGAACTTGAAAAAAAATGTGAAGTACATGTGATTGACAAAACTTGTTTTGTCAACAATAAGATTAACCATTCAGGAAAATATAGTATTCTTTCTGCTCTAACAACATCTTCATTTACTAAGTTACACTGATGCCACAGTGGTCACACATAACTGAAGTCTAATGTGCATCTCATTCATATCTCTGAAAGAAAGACTAGGCATCTTCAAGGAAAGGGTTTTCTGAGGAGACAGAGAGAATCCATTTGTTTCACTTGGCCCTTTTGCTCTGTTGCTGTACATGTTATTACTCAGTGATGGAGATGTGCAGTAGAGGTGAGGTATAGAAATAAAACTGAGATTAAATCTCTGATTTAATGAATGAAATGAGGCCAAGAGACTCTTAAGCACACAAACACAAGAGGGTCTCCAGCTGAAAGCAAGCTTGGCCCACTGACCATAAGAACACAAGGGAATCTCAGTTCAGGGCAAGTAGGAACTAATTACCCCAGGAGCTCTGTTTAAAGCACTCTACCTCCTGCGTGATCTAGCCCATTGACAAGTTTCACATAGTCAATAAATAGAACACAAGAAAACAAGCCAATAAATAATAAGCAAACTATAAAGCCTTTAGGTAAGACACAATTATGTTCCTATAAGCACTTAGTGAGAGGAAGGTACCACAAGCAAGTAAGAATCCAGTTTGCCAACCCAGCCTAGCACCAGGGTTATCAGCCTAGTGACTCTACAGTGCCACCTGCCTATCACCACTGTCCCTGTCTAACAAACACATACTACTAGAACACCATTGACTCAACATGTGGATAATAGCTTCTATGGTGCTTATTACTATGAAACTGTTTGAAAATGAAGACATTTAAGTCAAACCACTATAACTTAGAAACTATATACCATATATAAATGTCTGAATTTAAAGTTAAGATAAACTTAATAAAAATCTAACAGTAGGTAGGAAAATATCATATTGCTTGATGATTTATGAGTAAGTGATGTATAATTCAAAGCGCAAAGGAGATATAGACAAAGAAGGAAGCCTCAGTGATGTGGATACAACATGGAACACCTTAACATCCATTACCTAGGATCTTAGAGTGATGGAAGAAACAGCTTTGGCCAGTAAAAAATAAATCATCATAAAACGTTTCCAAACTTGACTTAAAAATACAAATGCCTGAGCTTGGCATGGTGGTGGCACATGCCTTTAATCACAGCATTTGGGAGGCGGAGGCAAGCAGATCTCTAGGAGTTCGAGGCCAGCCTGGTCTACAAAGTGAGTCCAGGACAACCAGGGCTACATGAAAAAGTCCTGTGTGAAAAAACAAACAAACAAACAATATATATATGCTCATGATAACAGTAAGCTTCAAGAGATACACCTACAGAAAAGCCTACTCAGATTACAAGATAAGATACAAATCCAAAGTATTGAAAACAGACACTGAGAATTGATAGTCTGATACTCTGGGATCAACAACATGGCTTTCAGAGAACTTCTCTGCAGGAAACATTGGATCCCAGAGGATGTTAGTGTGACATACTGGCATGGCTGGTAGTGGGATAATAAAGCTATGTGACCTTAATCACTTTGGTTGAATTATAAAATAACATGAATTAGTATTTTTTTATGAATTAGTATTTTAAGTTGAAATATTCATCTTTTGACCACAATGTAATAATACTGTTTGCTGAAGAAAATTGAAAGACCCAGCCAAATCAGAGTAAATATAAGCTAAAAATCTTCTACCACTCTAGTGAGTGGGTTTATAGTATCATAGAAATGTTACTGTTTATTTTGTCTTAGAAAGAGCTGATTGTCACTGTAGTTTCAACATATAAGGACATGCTTCATAATACTATGCAACACTGGCAATGAAACAAAAATTTTGGCAAATTCGGATATATGTAGTCAGGATGAATGAAAATCTACAATCTTATAGATATATAAGACATTCTCAATTAATACATCATGTAGTCTAATGATTGAATTCTGTATCATTTTTATGCCAGAATCTAGCCAGATCCTGTAATTAAAATAAAGACTCAGATTTCACAAGAATGTTTTTTACTTGTATCACACTGTTTATAAGATGTATTTAGTAGAAGTGGCACACACATTTAACACAAATGTTAAAAAATAAATTATTAAATATTCAGTCTTTAACTGTTATGATCTATTGCAAAATCTAATCATTCTCTAAACAGATATAAAAGGCACATCCATCTCTTTAAAAGAAATAAATAAAATCACCATTGGTTTGATATCTCTTAGGACATACACAGCTGCATCTCTGCTTGCCTAATATGTAGAGTGTTTTTATTAGTTGAGTAGTATATATCCTTATTCTGTCTTGTTCCTGTCTCCTAATATTTTCTGAGATTTCCCAGGTTTGTTCTAATCCCCAGTGTTTGTGCCAGCAGAGGGCAGCAGGAGGCTTCCTCAGGCTGATGAAAGACTTCAGTCATACAAGCATCCTTAAAAAAAGGTTAGATAAGCAAATAAAAGCCACATCTAAACCAAGAGCATGGCATTTGAAGGGATAAAAGACACCGTATCATGAGTTATCCTGCTGGATTGCTCAATGGTGGAAAGGACTTGATGGATTTATTCACTAATCGTCCATCCAATGATGCATTTAACACCTTTCATCTTGGCTTCAGCTTTCTCACTCACTGGGTAGATATGATTCTTAGAACAACTTACTCAGATTTTCTAGACATACAATGAGTCCTATTTATGATAAACCACTGCAATAATTGTTTGTTTTAAACTATTACCTATTAGAATATGAGAAATTACTACTTAATAGCAGCATTTTATAAAAACAAGCAATAGTCATCATTATAGTAAAACAAATGCTTCTGTAAATGAATAAACTGTTTATATGTAGGTTTATAATTATGCATATCTTAAATGTAAAAAAATAAATGTTATTGCTTGAATTAGAGAAATGTTCTGACATTTCCTATGTGCTAGAAATATGCTCATATGGTTAAACAAAGTAGGATAAATTTCTATACAAATGTACAAAACGATGGGTTTGCAACCCAAATGGAAAATAAAAATCAATTGTTGGTTAATTCACCAAAGCAGTGAATGATGTATTTGGAAGTTGAAATAAGAACAAAAATATGGTAAAGAGACACCAAGAGACACAAGTTCTGCAAACACAAGGACTTTGACACAATAATGTGAAACAATGAAAGAGAATCTGGTGCAGTGGGCTGGGGTTGGAGAGTGAGTGAGCATAGCTTGTAAAATGAGAGGAGGCATGGAGGATCCAGAATGGAACACAGGGTGCACTGTGACCCTTGTTGGATAGTTTTGGTTTATGACAATGTATTTGGGACTATGATTAAAGAGAGGGGTGTGGGTAGAATAAGGTCAATAATGTTATAATAACCCTATGTGTTGTCAAGTGGAAAATAATTATTTTGGAGCTATCACAATTGGGTATGGATACTGATTCTACTTTCAAACAATTCTATACTTTCCTACTCAAGGTTTTTATTGCTGAGAAGAAAACGCCATACCAGAAAACAAGTTGAGGAGGAAAGGGTTTATTTGGCTTATACTTCCAGGTCATAGTCCATCATCAGAGGAAGTCAGAACAGGAACTCAAGCAGGGCTGGAAACTGGAGGCAGGAGCTGATGATGTAAAGGCCAGAGAGGGATACTATTTTTTAGCTTGCTTCTAGGGCCTGCTCAGTCAGTTTTCCTTTTCTTTTTAATTTTAATTTATTTTTTTAAAAAATTATCCACCTTAATCCCAATTTTAGCCCCAGCCATTGTTTCCTCCGGTCACAACTTCCCTCCCATTAACCCCTACTTCTCTCTACTAGTCCTCAGAGAAGGGGAGACCTTGTACCCTATCAACTGACTCCAGGACTCTCATCAGGACTGCCTGAATTCTCTTCCTCTGTGGCACGGTAAGGCACCTGACCAGGGAAGTGATCAAAGTAGAGGCAACAGAGTTCATGGCAGGGGCAGCTCATGCTTACCTTAGTGGGGGCTCACATTTCCTTATCTCCTAATATGGAGACTGAGCTGCCTATCAGCTACATCTGAGTGGGGGGCCTAGGACATCTCCATGCATGGTCCTTATTTAGTGCATCAGTCTCCACCAGTCTGCCTCGGCCCAGATTTGTTGGCGCTTTTGTTGTGGAGATCCTGTCCCATCAGGGTCCTCATATTTCCCCAACACACTTGTCCATAGGACCCCCTGTGCTCTGCCCAAAATAGGCCTGTGAGATTCAGCTTCTCTTTGAATCTTTCTTAGGTGTAATATTTCAAAGGACAACTACGGTAGGCTCCATCAACAAAAGCAAGAGCAACATGGGATATCCAGAACCCAGTCTGCTTTCTTATAAAGCCTGGGACCACCAACCCAGGAATGGCAGGATACACAGTGAGCCGTGCTCTTGCACATTGATCACTAATTGAGAAAACATGTTACAGATGCATCTCACGGGGGCATTTCCTCAACTGAATCTTCTCCCCACTCTGATGACTATAGGTTGTGTAAAGTTGACACACACAAACTCAGCCAACACATGTACTCTTTACAAAAAAATACTAAGTATATATATTCTAGTCTAATACTGAAAATATATAATAGCAAATAGAAATTATAATTAACACCTCAGTGCATGTGTGCTCTCAAAATCAGAAAAATATATCTTATCTATACATCTGATAGAGGATTAATATATAGGATAACCAAAAAATAAAAGTAAAAAATGTAAAGAACAGGGCATTAAAAATCTTGTCGGTAAATGAGTAGATGCACAGACAACACTCACAAAATTAAATACAATATAAAAATATATGAAAAACAGCAAAAGGTGAAAGTGGATCTACTTTACGGTTCAGCTATCCCAAACCTGTTTATATCCAAAGGGCTGTAATTTATCACATCACAGAAACATTTGCATACCAGTTTCAGATGCAGTTTTATTCACAAAAACTGAGTGATGAAACAAGTCTAGATGTTTAACAACAGAAGTTAGATGAACAAAAGAGGACATGAAATTGGGAGGGAGACATGGTAGAGGGTTTTGAGAGAAGATGAATAGGGAGCAAATAACGCTCTAATTAGGCACAAAGTTCTCAATAGGTAAATCAGAATTAAATATTTTTAAAAAATGTAGCCTGAAGGAATGATGGTTTTTTTTTTTTTAGACATTTAGAGGGAAGAATTTATATCATTTCTAGGAAAATACAAGAAATTGCGAATGATCAAATTAAAGTAATTAAGCAAGTCTCAAGAAGACAATCATCATATATTTTCTGATTTTTCAGTTCCTATATTTATGCACCTGCATGAGTTAATATACATACATATGATATCAATGTAGAAACAAAATTGCCTATGAGAACAAAGAAACTAAAGGAAGGTGGGAAGAATGGGAGTAGGATGAGAGGAAAATATTAGAGGAAGTTGTTCTACACATCAGTTATACTTTATGCTGTCCTCTCCCCAACTGATCATTAATTGAGAAAATGCCTTAGAGCTGAATTTCAGGTAGGCGTTTCCTCAACTGAAACTTCTTCCTCTTTGATGACTCTAGCTTCTGTCATGTTGACACACAAAACCAGCCAACACATGTACTCTTAATGATGTCATAATGATTGCCATTCTATTGCAAACACAGAAGTGCCCCTATGGGATAAGAAAATTAACTACTGCTAGAATTGCACATGATATTATTAACTAATTTTCATAATATCCCATATCACGTGGCAGAGTGATGATTTTATTTTGTGGAAATAACAACAAAGTGACAATAATACAAATTATCATATTATTTGTCTTTAAAACATAAAACATTTCTAATAGAAGTAAATAAAAAATACAATTTAAAAACAACCTTTAAACTAAGGTTCAATATTTAACAGGATAGAGAGGACAATCAGTTACGAGCAAAAGTACAGTATGTATCCATACTGTTCTATAAAACTATCAGTGGCAGTAGAGTTGTCATGGCAATACAGAATGCAAACTTAGCAATAGTAGATTAGAATCATCATTAGTAAGAGTTATTTTGGAGATAAAGACAAAGATTAGAGTCATAACTGCTCATGGTCAAACAAACCACACTGTATAAAGTTAATACAGCATAAAATTAGATCAATAAAACAAAATTTTCTATCACAACACTTTGAGAAGGCATTTAATTTAACTAAATATTAATTAGAAGTCTTGTGCTCTGATACCTTTCCAAATGTTTACAAAGTAAAGCCATATTTCTGCCATATGATACCTTGTGGGTTGAAGTATGCTTCCTCTTATGTGCACAGTAGGGCTGACATAAACATTATTCATTAGATGAAGTGAGTCAAAAATGTCAATCTTCCAGCAGGAGACCGCAGATGACTGAGTCTCTATTTTTGTGTGAGTACACCCAGTGCACTGGTCACAGTCTGAGACTTAATTATTGACCTTGGAACTATGATAGTAAAGAAACAGGCACATGCCTTGAACATAGATGTTAAAAATATTTAAATGTATAATATAGATAAAGTGACTATATAGCTATGTAATGTAATAGTTAATGTAAACCAAATGAACCCTCAAGCACACAAACTATAAACTGGTAACCAGCATTGCCTTAGCCACAAGCTACTTAATAATAAAACTGGTAAAATTTTATTAATGAAACTAATTATTTATCTTATAGCTAAAACCAAAATTTAATATTCTGAAATTCAAAGAACACATTACTGCAAAATAAATATCACGAATGACCTAAACTTAAAAGAAGAAATAATATATGCTGATAGTAAATATGTCACAAGTTAAGAAAGGGGCATAAGAGATAAAAATGGAAATCAATCCAAGGGAGAAAAAGCTTAAAATTAAATAATCATTAGTATTATAAGTAACATAAAAATTGGATGTAGAAAAAATGTACAGTCAACTGTAAAAAAATGATAATAATTAATATATATTTAAGACATCAAAGGATATATTAAAGTGTGTGTAATGCCATCAGTGGTTACTCTAAGGGAATATTGAAGGCTTTTAAGTTTATTGATGTATTATGGAAGCTGGAAATTAGATTTTTCAAAGCCTTTGTATTATTTTTACATGCTGAGTTCACAAACAATAACAACAACTATATCCTCACTTCCAAAGTGTTACATAATTCTAATTAATGGAGTTGATTTAAAACACTCAAAAAGTTCAAGTTAATGAGTATTTTGAACTGAGAAAAAATATTTAAAACTCATTTAATCTGTTATGTTTGATACTCATTTATAGATCATAATTATTCTCTTTAGCAAAATATAAATATTCTGAACACCATATTGTAAACTCATTTTCATCATGGTATTTAAAAATTAAAAGATATTATAGTTTAATATCAAATAGTATCCAACTTCATTCTAAGGATGGTAGGAGGGTCACACATATTTTTCTATGTAAAACTTGACTTTACTTTATTTCTGGAAAACTTGGAGTTTAGATATTTTCACCACAAAAAAATGAAAATTTAAATTTACATGAGTACGTTAATGAGTTAATACGTTTATGAATACATATAAAATATTGTACTACATATTACAAAATTACATAACTAGAAAACTAAATTTAAATAAAATTACTTTATGAACTTAAAGAAGTTTTCAAATTGTACTTTGAAAGAAAATCTTTTAAAATTATTTTTGGCATTAAATATTTTCTTTCATAATAATAAATTCAAATTTGAATCAATTTGCATAATCTTAATTTGTATTAAAAACAATTTTGCAGTTAAATCACTCTTATTGATTCAATTTTAAAACACTTTTTTTTATGTTACCTAAATTTTTTTGTAAATCATTTAAACAGGAAACAAAATCTGAGATGAAACCATCCAGGCACCATGTGGCCAAGGCACTTGAGGGAGCTGACCCTGATGGTGTGAGAGGAGAGATGGCTCCACTGCTTGATAGCTGCAGTATTCCTGAGAGCCAAGAGCCTGAGAGCCTTGCCACAATCCCCAAACATCTTGACCAGGAAACACAATAGAGGTGACCCTGGTTGTAGGGGCTGTGGATGAGCTAGTCCATGCCTGTGAGTGTAGGAGAGCTGTCCCCCATGCTTGTATGCCAGGCTATGGCATGATCAAAGAAGATTCTCACCCACCCTGTCGCTTGGCCCCTATGGCATGCAGGAGAGACCATGAGGTCGTGAGAAGAGAGGGCTGTCCCTGCCCCTCACCAGCTATAGCACTTCGGTGAGCAGTGAAGGAGAGATAAACCTGTTTTTTTAGGATCCCAAGTGCGGGATTGAAATGGTTTTGTGAGAGAATAGGTGAGGTTAATCCACTAGAAGACCAACCACCTTGTGCAGAAGCTTGATTGTTGCCAGCTGAAAAGATGCCAAGAACAGACACTGGAAGGAGATTTGTAAAGGAGCCCAGAACTGGAGGCGGGGCTTTTTTGGAGACTTGGGATAGTTTTGGCTGTTCATTGCTGCACTTCCAGACGCTCCTAGAGAGAACTGCTCGAGTGAAGGCTTCGGGGCTCTGGCTCCTGCTGAGGTTCTGGGTTTTGGTTACTCTAGGTTCCAGCAGAAGAAATCATACTGATTGTGCCAGTTCTTCGGAACTGATATCCTTACAGTTTTGTTATTGTGTCCATTAATCCTCATTTCCTATTGCTTTGGTTAGTCGGGTTGTAAGTGACGTATGCTCAGTCACTAAGTTGTTAATAAAATATATTGGTTAAGAAAATTGAGCATACAGAGCAGGCTCTGCACCTCACCTGGGCATCACTGTAGAGCTGGTCCTGGGTTCAGGTTGTGGGTGAGCCATCAGCGAGCACAGGAGAACTGGCCCTGCTCTTTGCCTGTTACAGCACTGGGTGAGCTGGCCAAGGCAGTTCTGGAGAGATAGCCCTGGTGGTGTGGGTACTGGAGAGCTGGCAGGCTGGCCAACTCAGCTACCACGCATGCCCAGATCCAGGAGTTTGAGCTGCCACATCTATTAATGAATCTTTTCTTCACTTGAGTAAGACCATTGAGTGTTCTGATCAGACCCAATCCCTTTCTCTTCCTCTCCCTATCAATGAGGTGCTATGATGTAGAAAGCACAGTTTTAAGTGAGCGTTGGCGAAACCAGCAGCCAGCATCTATATGAATTTCCTTAAAATCCTGAAAAATCATTTAGGGCCTTTTGCTACGCTTTGTTCTCAGTGAATAAAATTCATGTTTATGAACAGGGCCCATCTACTTTGAATCCCTTATCACTAGAATTCATCTTTATGCTTATTACAAATCATTCCTCTAGGCCCTAGGACAGAGCCCTGTTTATAAATCAATAGAATTCTTTTATATTGTAAAGGTCGCCTGTGCTTTGCCACTTTGTTAGCAGTTTCTATGTAGCTCTGCTTAAAGCTTTGTTGTGATAATTGTCAAGTGGAAACCCATTTGCCAACTTTTGTTGTTTGAATAGGTGTAAAATGAACTAACCAGCCAGGCATGGTGGCACACACTTTTAATCCCAGCACTCAGAAGGCGGAGGCAGGAGGATCACTGTGAGTTTGAGGCCATCCTGGTCTACAAAGTGAATCCATGATAGCCAAGGCTACACAGAAAAACCCAGTCTAGAAAAACAAAACAAAACAAGAATTACCCACAGCATCAGACTATTTAGAATTTTGATCAAGTTTGACTGACCAAGTCCTGTTGGATAGAGTTTTCTTTCTCACCTTTTGGTGATTCACGTCTTTGCCAGTGGTCATACCTGCAGGGACCCCTGCACCATTGCCTCGTGCCATTCCTGTGGTATGCTACTTAGCTGCAGCCACTAAACATCTGGGAAGATTTCTCCTGGACTGATCTCAACTCTGAAAACAACTATGACCCAGCATGAGCCTTTTATCTTTACGAGTTCATTTTCTCTGCTCTATAATAAATAAAAATAATAAAAATGTTATGTAAATACACAATTCAAAGAATGTATATTGATCAAGTCATATGATGGAGTATGCCTAACACCACTGAAGTCATTCAAGAGATTGATATAGAAATGACAAGAGGATATTGATTGTAAAGAGAATTCTATTTCTTAAAAATTCTTGGAAATACTTGGCCTATTTGACAGGATAATTAAAAATATTTAAGTTTGGTGTGCAGAATTTGGGTTTTTGTTTGCTTGTTTTTTGTTTTTGTTTTTGTTTTTTTTTTTAAAAAACCTACTTTATTTGGGGTTCTTTAATGCTTGTACCTAACTTCCAACCCACCTAACCTAGATAGGAGAGAAAAGAGGTTAATGGGGACAGGAGAAATAGACCGTTTTAGACTCAATTCCTTGGGGGCTATTCTACACTTTAGCATCATGATTCCCACAGACCCGTTATACAGCAAGCCAGAAATACAGCAAAGGCAACCACAACTTCAGCAGTCTGAACCCAGAACCTCAAAGCACTCTGTAGAGCATTTATCTCTAGCGTATCAAAGTGATGAAGAGCCATGAGACGTGAATGCTGTAAAAGCCAAAAACCAAGCTTCTTGTTTGGAGCTCATATATATCTCCTCTCAGAGTCTATACCAGCATGTTTTTCAGCTGAGAAAGACCATGCTCCTGCAAGAGGCAATTCCCTTCTAGTAGACAAACATCAGGCACCCTCTCATTAGTGTGTTTCCAGCAGACAAACACCACACACCCTTACACAAGTCTTTTTCACTCACCACACTTGGAATTAAAATAAAAACATGTTTATATCCACTTCATAGGTGTGTGTATGTGTGTGTCTATGTAAATGCACATGCTTTGGTGCATACGTAGGGGTCAGAGGACACATTGTAAGAGTAAGTTCTTCCATTGTTGTATGTGGGTCTAAGACAGCAGTTCTAAAAGCGACAGCCTACAGACTGGGAAAAGATCTTCACCAACCCTACATCTGACAAAGGTCTAATATCCAAAATATATAAAGAACTCAAGAAATTAAATACCACCAAACCAAATAACCCAATTGAGAAATGGGGCTTGGAACTAAACAGAGAATTTTCAACAGAAGAATATCAAATGGCTGAGAAACACTTAAAGAAATGCTCAACCTCCTTAGTCATCAGGGAAATGCAAATCAAAACAACTCTGAGATTCTATCTTACACCCATCAGAATGGCTAAGATCAAAAACTCAAGCAACACCACATGCTGGTGAGGATGTGGGGAGAGAGGAACACTCCTTCATTGCTGGTGAGAATGCAAACTAGTACAACCACTTTGGAAATCTATCTGGTGCTATCTCAGAAAACTGGGAATAGGGCTTCCTCAAGACCCAGCTATTCCACTCCTTGGAATATACCCAGAAGATGCACCAGCACACAACAAGAAAATTTGCTCAACGATGTTCATAGCAGCCTTATTCATAATAGCCAGATCATGGAAACAGTCTAAATGTCCCTCACTAGAAGAATGGATAAAGAAACTGTGGTACATATACACTATGGAATACTACTCAGCTATTAAAAACAAGGAATTCCCGAAATTTGTGGATAAATGGATTGAGCTAGAAATGATCATAATGAATGAGTTAACCCAGAAGCAGAAAGACTCAAATGGTATATACTCACTTACATCTGCATACTAGCCCAATGGGCATGTCCCACGAAAGCCTTCCCTAACCAGGAAACTGGGACAGAGGGGAGGACATCCTATTGGGACTCTAGATGAGAGAACCATGTGAGAATAGCAATGTAGAAGGATCCAGTGGGTCCTAGAAACCTACAAGTAGAACATTATGATAGGCAGATTTTGGCCAAGGGGTCCAACTCAAACTAAGGTACTAGCCAAGGACAATACAGGCGGTAAAATTTAAACCCCTACCCTGATCTAGCCCATGTACAGGACAGTCTCCACACTTGAGTGGAGAGAGGGATTTGACTTTCCCATGTATTCTGGTGCCTCATATTTGACTATGTCCCCTGGCGGGGGAGACCTAGTGGCACTCAGAGGAAGGACAGCAGGTCACTGAGAAGAGACTTGATACCCTATGAGCATACACAGAGGGAGGTAATCCCTCTGAGGAACAGTCATAGGGGAGGGGAATAAGGGGAAAATGGGAGGGAGGGGAGAATGGGAGGATACAAGGGATGGGATAACCATAGAGATGTAACAAGAATAAATTAAAAAAAAAAAAAAGGCTGCTGTTCTAAACCCATGGTTCATGACCCTACTGGTGTCAAATAACCCTTTCACAGGGGTCACTTAAGAATGTCAGAAAACAGATATTTGCATTATTATTCATAACAGTGGCAAAAGCACATTTATGTAGTACTAACAAAAATAATTTTGGGGATTAATACAAGATGAGAAATGTATTAAAGTTTTAGAGCATTAGAAAGGTTGAAAACCTATGGTCTAAGAGATTGAACTCATATCATCAGGTTTGTCATCAAATGACTTTACCCACGAGGCTGTATTATTGGCCCCATGAAAGTTAAGAGTTAAGAAACAATTTTCATAATATCATCCTAGAGGACTACCTTTGAAATTCAGCGGATTCACATTGGTATCAAACTTATGACCATTTATCAAACTACTTAAATAATTTTTTTTTATTTTTAATATTACATCTCTGTTATCATCATTAAAATGAGTTTGCACACAGACTTACTGACGCAACACATGACATACTGTTAATGCTTCTGTATCTATGAATGTTAGTCCCACTAATCTAAAGTGTTTCAGTTTCAATACTATTCATACTGCATTGTTTTAGAAATTCCCTCATTTCACAAACCTACACGCTACTCCAGTTACCGATGTCATTCTGTGTACTGCGGATTTCATATTTTGTGGCTCATCTTACATATTCTGACCCAGGAAAGAAGGTGATCTGTGCAGAAAAAAATCAATTCCCCTCTTATCTTCACTCTCATCTTACTCTTTTATGCTTGAACCAGCAGCCTCAAAACGTGTATCATAGGGCATTCATTTTCCTTCTCATGGTTGACTTTGAGACACATGATCCTTCTGACAGCAGTCCAAGGATAAATAGACATGTTCTCAGCCTGTCTTCTCAGTACAGGGAAGAAAAATGTTACTTCTGCATTCTTACAGGATCATTAGCAAATGTACTTCCATTCAGATTTGTTGACTCTTTTTTCTGATGCCAGAAAAAAATCATGTTCTCTTTCTTTACAAAATTTCTCATTATTTTTGAGTTTCATAAATACACGCAATAAAATATAATAATGTCTATGTCTCATTTCCCTTTTCAGATTCTAGTGAGTCCTCAACTCCCTTCCAACTTCATGACTGTGTTTAGTTATGACCAACTGAGGTAGTAAGTGCTATATATATTAGCATGGGCACAGGGCTTCCACTGCAGCATAGGGATTGGCTCTCCCAACAACTATGCATGCCTAATAGTGCCTCAGTATCAAGTAGGGCTTGGAGACCATCTACAGCATCTCTCTCAGGATGTTGATCTTTTATAACTGTTGTGTAGGTAACCACCTATGTTGTAAATCCATGATTGTGATAGCCATAACATGACTTCTTAGTTTTTAAATAGAACTAACTAAATTTCTTGAAGAAAAAACGTAAGTCTACTATAAATGAGGCTATAATAGAAAAATTAACTAAATTCATCAGTTAACAAAGAAAATATTTATTGTCCTTGGTCAGTGATTATTTCCTGTAGAGAAATAGTAATTATTATAAAATTAAAAATACTAGTAAAAGGGAGGGATAATTTATATATTTATGATAACAATTTATGTTCAAATTATAATACAGAGTTCTTTCTGAAAAGACACTTAGCTGTGACACAATATATTCTGTTCATGAAAACATTCCTTAATTACCTATCTTTAAAACATAGGAAGGTCTAGTGAGATGGTTCAGCAGGCTAAAGCCCATTCCCTATAAGGCCTGATCGTCTGGCTCAATCCCCGAATGTAATAGCACATCTTTATAATCCCAGAACTCTTAAAATGACATTAGATGTACAGACAGGAATATTGCCCAGAAACGTGTAAGCCAATGAGCCTGGATGTACAGTGTGGAAGGAACCAGAAAGTCACTGCCTGAAAACAAGAAAGAAGGAAGAGAGTCAAATCCTGAGTTTACTCTAAACTACAGGATCATATTAAGGCAATTCTTTTAGGCACACCCAACACCAGCCCCATAATAAATAATGTAAGTAAATAAGTGAAATGGTTAATATTTTCCATATATTAAATTTAATCTCAATTGTACTCATATAATTAACTCTGTATTTAAAAATATGTAGATTTTATTGTATGTGCATGGGTGCACTGGTGTATTGTTCAGCTGTATGTTTAGTATCATGTACCTACTTGGTGCCCTCAGAGACCAGATAGTGTTCTGTCTCCTGAATTTCAAGTTTCAGATGTTTGTAAGGCTCTATATTGGACGTAGTAACTCAAATAAGATTTTCTTAAAAAAAAAAAAAAAAAGTAAGTGCTCTTAACTGCTGAGCCACCTCCTCAACCCCAGATTCTGTTATATTTTTTAATGTCAATGTTTCACAAATGACATTATTTTGTTAAAAATTCTGCAAAATAATGATAGTCCTATTTATGCTTATTTTATTAAACTTGTCTTAACCAGTACTAAATAACAGATGAAGAGTGGCATGTGGTTTTTTTCTCATGTGCAGTAAAGTGAATTCACATGATTGTCAGATGACCAGATATTGGTGAGCTCAGAGCCTATGTTGATTTCAATAGGATTAGACATCTTGTTCATGACTTCTTGTTAAAACGTATGTCACTCCCTTTGCTGTGACATTTTACTCTTGCCCTAATTAAGTAATGCATGTAGCTGCAGAAAAGGACCATTATTCAATTATTAGTTTGAATTAGTTTCATACTGAGAGATATCTATAAAAATCTACAATTAGTACAACCTTTTTCTAAAGGCACAGAAATTACTTTTGAAATGCAAATGATGAATCCTAATGCAAATAATAACTCCTAAAGCAAAAATATTTTCCTGTTTGTTTTCTTCCCAACATAAAAATTATATTGCTTTAAGTACGAAAGTGAATAATTCTGTCCAGTACTCAACTATTTTAAAATCTCTAGCTTTAAAGAAGACATTTGAAAGGAATTATCAGAAGATTGAGAGGGTGTATTTTACATTAACAGTGTGTTCAGCATTTTTTATATTATTTACTTTCATGTCATATTCTCCATCCTTGAGACAGAATTTAAAATAAAATCCATGCCTGAAAAATGTGTTTACATGTGTCATAAAGGAAAATATGCTTATGTATAGTATAAATAGTATGATTAAAACGTATTTGAATTAAACACTTAAAAATTATTTAAACTATTTAAAACAACCTCTGTTTTCTTTCTGTTTGTGTGTTTGTGTGTGTGTGTGTGTGTGTGTGTGTGTGTGTGTGTGTGTTTTGAGACAGGGTTTCTCTGCGTTAGCCTTGGCTGTCCTAGACTCGCTTTGTAGACCAGGCTGGACTCAAACTTACAGCGATCTGCCTGGTTCTGCCTCCTGAGTGCTGGGATTAAAGGCGTGCTTTTTATTCCCATCTATCCCAAATGGTATACAATGTTTATTTGAAGAAAAACTGTTTCAAACTCAATTTGACGGTGGTGTTTGACAACATCTCCCATTTACTTTAAAATAAACAGGCTAGGGGAATAATGGATGAAGTTATTAACACCACAATCATCCTCTCTTGATCACTTCCCTTTTCTCTTCACAAGAAGGCCCTCCTGTTCTGGTTGTGCTTTCATACTTTATCAAAGAGTCTAGTTTCTGCATATGGAAGAAGAGGAAGATCTAGCTATTTGTATCTAGGTTACTTTACTTAACACAATGATCAACAGTTTCATCCATTTTCTTGTGCATAGTATGATTTCTTTCTTTAGGGTAGAGTATTATGCTATTGTGTAATATATATATATATATATACATTTAATGAGAAGTTGATGAGAACTTGAGCTGATTCTATCCCTTGGTTAGTTCAGTTCTGTTAAAATTGGTATGGGTAATGTAGGACCACTGCAGACTTTAATACTTACACATTAACACAGAAATTCTGTAGCTCTAGCACACACAAATTGTAAGTGCAGTTTTTAAAGCAACCTCCAAGCTGATTTTCCACGTATCTGGATAAATTTAAAATTCCTACCTCTAGTGTGTGGCTATTCTTAAGATTTGGGGAGAACTTTACTATTGATTCAATGGAAAAGTCATCCTGAGATTCAGAAAAAGATAGGAGAAAATCATGTGTACAAATAGCAACAAATTCCTTATGGCACGGAAACTATAAATAAAAAGAATTATAATTATTATATTGATGGCAAACATCCTTAAGTGACAGATAAGAAGTTGCTTGGGAGAGGAAAAGAAATGAAAGCATGGCAGAGAGTAAAGCTTAAGGACAAGGGAAAGCCAGGGTGATGGTATATGTACTTTCTTGGTTACTTATTTATTTATAGTTGCTGTGGTGGTCTGAATGAAAATGAGCCATACATATATACATACACACATACATACATACATACATACATACATACATATATACATAAGAACAAATACACATGTCAAGCCAAGCCCAGTGTCTCACTCTGTTCCTGGCACCCGCAGATCCAGACCTAGAATTCTCAGTTACCTCTCCAGAACCATGTCTGCCTGTGTACTACCATGCCTCCTGCCATGACAGCAATGGTCTAAACCTCTGAACTGTCAGCCAGCTCCAGTGAAATGCTTCCTTTATGAGAGGGGCCATGTTCATGGTGTCTCTTCTCAGCAATAGAAATCCTAACACAAGTGCAGATATGCATCAACTCATTGTAGCCATTTATATGTCTATCTGTCGTATAAGCCAAGGATCTACAAAAATAAATTTAAAAAAGAAAAGAAAATATCTTTAAGAAGTCTACATTGGAAACAATGTCTTCAGGTGAGATAGCGGTGACTTAGATTCAGTACAGGAGGAAGAGGTCAGAGGGAGAGACACAGCCCAATTTAAAGAGTATTACAGTGGAACCAACACAGGAGTTTGAGACAGGAGCATAAAAGAAACAGATTCAGTCTGAACTGCAGCTGATATTCAGTGGCTAACTGGATCAGCTACACTTCTCCATAGTGTGACAAACAACAACAACAAACCAAAGTCAAGACCAAAACAAACCAAACATCCAAAAACAACCTTCAGTAAGGATTGCTGATCATGGCTTATAACCTGAATGCACAGTCTGTAGCTGGAGTGTTTACTTTGTGAGTTTGATACACTCTTCCACCCTTCTACACTGTTTTAATCCCCTAACACTGGATAGGAGAGAATGAAAGGATAGAGTTGAATTGGTGTCAAATTATCTATAGACTACTTCTTGCTGACTAGGGACGTTGAGTTCCCTGGAGCAAGTTTAATCTTTACCATCAGGATATCTAAATTTGTCTTCTCTTTTCTTTGCTCACAACAACTTGACTAACAACAACCAACAGCCTCCAATCACCAACCACCAACCACCAACCACCAACCACCAACCACCAACCACCA
>OU015749.1:45970120-45988382 GCA_907169655.1 Acomys percivali
CACCAACCACCAACCACCAACCACCAACCACCAACCACCAACCACCAACCTGCCAACAACAGCAACCCCTCTCTGTGCCCTAGCAATTATATATCCTCTGAAAAGTTCCCAGAATTCCCAATGTCACACACTAGGAGAAAGTATCTGCAACTGGCAAAACCAAGCCCCTCTTGATTAAGAGGCAAATCATAATAACCTTCTGTGAGGGAGCCCCATATCCCCACACCTCAGATTAAAATGAAAACATAATCCCATAGCATTTCTGTGTCTCTTTTTAGGAAACCAGACTTAGAAAGTTCTCACTGCGACAGTCTGTCATGGTAGGGGAGGCATGGCAGTTGGCTCTTGAAGTTCCCATTTCCCCACATTCAGGGAGCAGAATTACATGAATGCTGGTGCACTGCTTGCTTTCCCCTTTTAATTAAGTCCAGGACACCAGCTCCTGGAACGGTACCACCACATTCAATCTTATCTCCCAAATTTACTTCTTTTGGAAGCAAGCCCAAAGACATATTCAGAGTATTTATACTATCACTCTTTAGCTGGCCAAGTTGACAATGAAAATTATCACCACATTGGCAAACAGAAATTCACTAGAGCAAAGAATCATGGGGTCCAGCTCCACTTTTTCTTTTTTTTTTTTTTTTCGGGACAAGGTCTCTCTGTGTTAGCCTTGGCTGTCCTGGATTCACTTTGTAGACCAGGCTGGCCTTGAACTCACAGCCATCCGCCCACCTCTGCCTCCCCAGTGCTGGGATTAAAGGCGTGCGCCACCACGCCCGGCTTCACTTTTTCATTTTTTAATTGACAAGTATTAGTTTTCTTTGCAAAGACAAGTTGGGAAAATGTTTCAGCTTTCATTTTATGCCATTATCCTAGTGCCAATGTTCATGATCACTAAACTGCAAGCTAATACTTGTGTGTACATGTGTGTGTCTGTGCTTAAACACACATGAACACACATATTTCTACACACATATACATGTATGGATGGATGTATATGCACATATATGTATATATATAAATGTATATGTCTCTCTCTATATACTATATACATATATATACGCACATCTTTCTGTGTGTTTCTGTGTATGTATGTATGGGTTAATAAGTGAACACTTATGAAGAATTTCAATCCTCCATCCTCAATTATAAGCAAATTTGGAGGCATAGAAACAACCATAATGACTGAATATCATTACAAATGAAAATATAAAATTCCTCTAAAATATTTGAATTGGAAAGTAAATCATCTGGTATCTCAAAATGAATGAATTATCATAATAATAGGTTTTGCTCATATACAATTATGATGTAAGAAAATTTTTCTAATGTCTTAGAAATTGATTTATATTTTAAATTTTAATGTAAATTAAAATTTTGTAATTGAGAGTTATAAAATTTTAACTTGAAGAGATGAAGGATGATGAGTGCAAGTCTAGACAACCAAGGGAGCCATTTCATATAATGGCCCATTTATAGGCGGCTTTATTTTATTTCATTGACTTTATAGGAGATATTTCATTTTTCATTTCCCTTCATGGTGGTTAGTCACAAAGTCTTTAAATGAATGTGTAAGGCTTGTTGGTTAATATTTTAAGGCTTTAAATATTTTAACAATTCTGACAGCACTATAAAACAACTTCTAATTATCCTAAGATGTAAAGAAGGGAAAGGTGATGGAGGAAAGCATGTAATATTTAATTCATTGCCATGTCAAAACCATAATGATGACCTAAGTAACATTACATCATGTGATGATGGTTGGTAATTTATCAATAAAGAATAATCATTGATAAATGTTCTCTTTGTTTGTATTAATTGAACAGAAAATATCTGAGACGTCTTTGAAGGATTACTGAACACAGAAGGCACTTTTCTCCAAACAGAAATGCTAATATCAACATCTTCACATGTTTTGTAATAAAAAATGCACCCAGTATTTATCATTAAATTAAACATATACATGTATATAATAGACAAAACTGATATATTTCTTTTTATTTTAGAACTACCTTAAGATATTTTAATAATTACTGAACATTTTCATTGATAGTACCTAGTTCCAGTGATCAACAGTGTTCTATGTTGGTTTGAATAATTAGGTAGGGATGTACGAACATAGTAACTGCCACTCATTACTCTGGGGCAATACAGCTGCTACTCAAGAGGAGGAGCACTTGAGAAAACTGCTTATGCTCAAACTTACTTCTGTGAGCTCTGTTTTGAACAAAAGTAAATCTATTACAATTTCATTTTGTTGAGACTCTAGGTGAGAGAAGCATGGGAGAATGGGGAAATAGAAGGATCCAGAGGGTCCTAGAAACCTGCAGAAGAAGAACATTATGATGGGCTGATCTGGGCCCAGGAGTCCTGCTCAAACTACGGCAGCAGCCAAGGAAAATACATGCAGTAAACTTCAAACCCCTACACAGATCTAGCCAATGGACAGGACATTCTCCACAGCTGAGTGGAGAGTGGGACCTGACTTTCACAAGAACTCTGGTGCCCCATATTTGACCACGTCCCGTGGATGGGGAGGCCTGGTGGCACTCAGAGGAAAGATAGCAGGCTACCAAGGAGAGACTTGATACCCCATGAGCATATACAGGGGGAGGAGGTCCCCCTCAGTCACATTCAGAGGGGAGGGGAATAAGGGGAAAATGGGAGGGAGAAAGGAATGGGAGGATACAAGGGATGGGATAACAATTGAGATGTAATATGAATAAATTAATAAAATATATTTTAAAAATGCAAAAATATTTCTCCACCATTTTTATAATAATATAATGAAAGCTTTATACATTTTAAATTTAAAAGTAGATACAAAAGAATTTAAACTTTTTGTTCCTTAATTTTGCTTCTGAAGTCGTAATTTTAATACTTACCAGGTAGAGTTTGGGGAAGATCAAGGAAATAGTAACATAAAAGAAAAGTAAGTAGACAACAATTATGGATTCCAGGCTAATGTTTACTTTGTGTTAAGTAATTAGGTATATGAAAACTGATTTGATGTCGCTTGAGTTTTTGATCTTAGCCATTCTGATGGGTGTAAGATGGAATCTCAGAGTTGTTTTGATTTACATTTCCCTTATGACTAAGGAGGTTGAGCATTTCTTTAAGTGTTTCTCAGCCATTTGATATTCTTCTGTTGAGAATTCTCTGTTTAGTTCCAAGACCCATTTTTCAATTGGGTTGTTTGGTTTGGTGGTGTTTAATTTCTTCAGTTCTTTATATATTTTGGATATTAGACCTTTGGGAGAGAGGAACACTCCTTCATTGCTGGTAGGAATGCAAACTAGTACAACCACTTTGGAAATCTATCTGGTGCTATCTCAGAAAACTGGGAATAGGGCTTCCTCAAGACTCAGCTATTCCACTCCTTGGAATATACCCAGAAGATGCTCCAGCACACAACAAGAAAATTTGCTCAACCATGTTCATAGCAGCCTTATTCATAATAGCCAGATCATGGAAACAGCCTAAATGTCCCTCAGTAGAAGAATGGATACAGAAACTGTGGTACATATACACTATGGAATACTACTCAGCTATTAAAAACAAGGAATTCCTGAAATTTGTGGACAAATGGATTGAGCTAGAAATGATCATAATGAGTGAGTTAACCCAGAAGCAGAAAGACTCAAATGGTATATACTCACTTATATATGCATACTAGCCCAATGGGCATGTCTCACGAAAGCCTTCCCTTACCAGGAAACTGGGACAGAGGGGAGGACATCTTATTGGGACTCCAGATGAGAGAACCATGTGAGAATAGCAATGTAGAAGGATCCAGTGGGTCCTAGAAACCTACAAGTAGAACATTATAATAGGCAGATTTGGACCAAGGGGTCCCGCTCAAACTAAGGCACCAGCCAAGGACAATACAGGCGGTAAAATTTAAACCCCTACCCAGATCTAGCCAATGGACAGGACAGTCTCCACACTTGAGTGGAGAGTGGGATATGACTTTCTCATGTACTCTGGTGCCTCACATTTGACTATGTCCCCTGGAGGGGGAGACCTAGTGGCACTCAGAGGAAGGACAGCAGGTCACTGAGAAGAGACTTGATACCCTATGAGCATACACAGAGGGAGGTAATCCCTCTGAGGAACAGTCATAGGGGAGGGGAATAAGGGGAAAATGGGAGGGAGGGGAGAATGGGAGGATACAAGGGATGGGATAACCATAGAGATGTAACAAGAATAAATTAATAAAAAAAAAAGAAAACTGATTTGAGGAAAATGAGATGTATGGCACAACATGGGGTTTGAAAAGATAGTAAACTAGTTTTGAATTCTTTAGAGACTGAGGTGAACAGAGAAAAAAGATCATAACTTCATCACGATCATACTGAGCAAATGCTCCTCTGCCTATAAAATTAGCTTGCAAGGTCTGTCTACATTTGCCAAATCATAGCCCCTGTTTTAATCTCAAGAACTGTGTAGAAAGTCATACCCCACTCTCCACTCAACTGTGGTGAATGTCCTGTCCATTGGCTAGATCTGGGTAGCGGTTTGAAGTTTACTGCACGTATTGTCCTTGCTTGGTGCCATAGTTTGAGCAGGACCCCTGGGCCCAGATCTGCCCATCATAATGTTCTTCTTGTAGGTTTCCAGGACCCTTTTTGTTTCCCCATTCTCCCATGCTTCTCTCATCTAGAGTCCCAATAGGATGTCCTCACATCTACCCCAATTTCCTGTAGAGTAAAGACTTTCATGGGACATGCCCCTTGGGCTAGTGTCCAGTTATGAGTGAGTATATACCATTTGAGACTTTCTGCTTCTGAATTAACTGATTCATTATGATCCTTTCTAGTTCCATGATGAGAACATCTTATAGGCACACAGGTATGAAATTTTTTGAGCATTCTATTTTTCTAGTATGGAAATGGGGCACTTGACAGGTATTTTAACAAAAAAAAATGTTAAGAAATAAAAAAGTTTTCTGTGTATATTATAAAGTAATCATTGTGATCTTATTTATTTCTCTGTTTTTCACAATAATAAAGATTGGTATTTTTATTTTTTGTGTTTATATCTTTATGCATTGCTAAGCATGGAGTCCAGGTCCAATTCATCCAATTATTTGTAATAGGGAATCAAAGTGTGCTAGTTCATCTGATGTCAATAGACTTTTATCTACTGTGTTTCTCTTCTACTACCATTTAAAAACAAAGTTTTCCTTGTGGTGTCCTGGATGTGCTAAGGAAAGTGCTTATAAAATTGTGTAGATTCCCATTAATGATTTCTTTATATTTATATCACCCATATTAGTCGTTCTGTTGTTACAATGAGGTCACATTCCTGCATTCCCATAAAATATATGCACAAATACATACATATGATGTGTAAATGTGTGTTATGCAGTTTGCTTTCACAGATGTTACATGGGAAAGAAAATAAATGAACAAGAATTTAGCTTGTCACTGGCAAGATGTAACTTAGTCTATGGAAGCTACTTATCCTTGGGCAGAGGTTGCATATAGCTGAACCTGGCTTTCCTGTGCAGGGGCATACAGGAGGACCACAGTGATAAGCATTGCCTACCTTTTGTCTTGAAGGAGACGTTGTAGTAAATGCAATGGCAGGGCCAAACATCTATGTGGGTTCATGTGTGATTCTTTAACATACTGCGTTTCTTATAATGTATTCCACATTGCTCATAAGTGTATTTTCCTCTTCCCCTGCCTTGGATATACACATAATCCTCATTTGACTTGTATCCAGTTTAAGGGGATAGAAAACAAACTGGGAAATTGGGTACTACATCTTAGAGAAAATATTGATAAAAATTAAACCTAAAAAATAAAGCAAAAATGTACACACATACACACACACATACAGAGAGAGAGAGAGAGAGAGAGAGAGAGAGAGAGAGAGAGAGAGAGAATTCAGATTGTCAAGTTTTGATAAATGAAACAGGATGAAGCCTACGAAATGGGAAGCAAGTTTTACATTACAGTATGTGCGAGGATGACCCTTCTGAGGAGAAAATTTTTGTGTAGCTAATGATTGAAATGAGAGATGATGTTGTGATATCCTAGTGAGAACACAGGGGAGGAGACAGTGAGTGTGCTTATAAAGATGGACACTGAGAGGTAGTAAGAAAGAAGGTAATGAAAACTGCATGGAAGGAATGGCAGACAAACATAGGAGGGAAAAATTAGCAGTCCTGAGGAAAGGCAGTTGGGAAACATTTTCCAAGGTTATCACATAAAATTCTTGCAACTTCTTAAAGTTCAGAAATGACATGCCAAAAGAACTAGAAAGATGATTCAGCTTTTACAGTGACTCCCCAGAGGACCAGAGTTCAGCTTCCACACTCATAATAGGTGGCTCACAACCACCTACAACTCTAGGTCTGGGGGAATCCTATTTTTTTTCTGTCCTCTAACACTTGCCCTGCTCCACCTACACATACACACAGTTCACAAACACATATTCACTGGTAAGAACATCAATAAAAATGTAAAAATGAAATAATTCTTCTTTATTTTTTATTTAATGGAAATATATGTCATTCCAAGTAATTGAATAGTTTAGGTTTATTGTCTTTGGTCTGACCACAAGAAAATCACCTTTATGTTCTGTCTTCATCTATACTCAGCAAGCTCTTCTCTCTCTCTCTCTCTCTCTCTCTCTCTCTCTCTCTCTCTCTCTCTCCCAAATAATACCTTTCCCCAAGCACAGCACTCTCAGCATAGTGTTCATAACATTCTCATTGAAAATAATTTTTCATAGGCTTCTGATCAAAGCTCCCCCTCCTCCATCTCCAACCAGAACTGCTCCCCCACCTCCCCACTCGCACAACTTCATCCTTCTTTTCTTTTTTTCTTTATAAAACAAACAGGCAAGTTAAAACAAAATAAAAAATAATTTACAAAGACAAGAAAAGCAGAGGAAACACAGCAACAACAATAACACACACACACACACACACACACACACTATTACTTAAAAGGTCTGAGATTTTTCCTGTAGAAAAGGAAATTTTGACTTACATTAGCCAGGCAGAGTAAGACAATTAGCTCATAAATGTCCACCCACAGATTGGTAAGGACCCTGGTGGCAGGAAAGGCATGGGGCAGTTCTTTGCCAAATTGTCAGTGTCACCATGATACAGGGGGAGTCATCTGTGCCCCATTATTTTCTTTGGAGATCTTCGAGTTGCCGCTATGGGCTGGCATTTCTATTTATCATAGGAAGCTTTTTCATTAAATACTTTAAATGCTATATTCAACAGATCTCTAAAGAATTTGGGGACTATTGTCTATTAAATATAGTTGGTTTAAACATATTTTCTTGTTTTTAGTTATTTGCTTTAGGCTTAACCTTGAAAACACATATGGGAGGCTAAATAAAACTTGCCACTAAATAAATAATACAACAGCTTACAAGTTAGTAGCTTTTATAAGATTAAGATTTTTACAGTCTTATCCCTGGAGTTTACAACATAGTAAACTCCATAGTCTTAGAATTTTTTTAGCAGAGCACAGAGAAACCATAGCAATAAAAACATTTTTTGAAAAAATGGGAAGTAGAGAAACCTTAGAGAAAGGAGACATTTGGAAATGTAGAGTAGACAAAGTGTAGATACAAACGATTTGGGGATCATCTGTTTGTGTAGTGGCACATGCTGTTTCCATGTGAGAGAATTTGGAAATCAAGTGTACCAGTTACTGACATTGGGCTGTACTGAGGCTAAGCTCTTTGAAGTAACATAGTGAGGCTTTAATATAGCCTGAGTCCTTGGAGGAAAAGAGAAAGGGTCACAAAGACAAAACACACTGCTGCAGGGAGTCTCTGTAAGCTTCAAGAGGTAGCTGAGAGTGAACACAGGTGACCCAAATGCGCCCAGAGAAGCTATGGGAGTGCAAGAGGGAACTGAAAGAAGGGCTTAAGGAAGAGACAGAGCAGGCAGCCCTGAAGAGAGGATCGGAAACTTCAGAAGGAGCTGAGAGCAGAAGCAAAGGAACTGCAGATGGGAGCCGAAAGATAAAAACAAGAGTGGTCCAGACAGGCTTGAGGAAGTTGGGGATTGCAGAAAGCTTCTAAGAGGAGAGAGGAAACTCTCAATGCAGGCCAGTCAGTGTCTTTAGTAGAAAGGTGTACCATTAGGCATAAGCCAGAGGTTGTGACAGGCTACAGCTAAGAGATGCAGAGGATGCCTAGGAGGCAGAGCAGGCTGCAAGAGCCAGATACAATTTCAGAATAAAGGACCAGTGGAGTAGGTAGAGTCTGGTACCAGATTTGGTGGATAGCAAAGCCAGCAGAAACAAATGATCTGCACCGACCTTAGGAGGGTCAAAGGATCAGCTTGGTTCAGAGAGTCTGAGTCCCTTGGAGGGTAGATCATGTATGGGTCATGGTTTGGACATCAGATAAATAAGACATGAAATCAAAGGGGGAGAAAATGACTACTCCTAAAATATGGAGAAGATTTTTTTATTGTAGATATAAGAGAGTTCACGCTGAATATAGGCTGGCAGACTAAACCAGACCATGAGAGGAGAGAGAGGAAGGGAGGGCAAGAGAGGATCTGTGAATTGAGAGACAGCCTGGACAAAAAGGCAACAGACTGCCATAGTCCAAAATGGCGGAGGTACATAGTAATCATGCTCAGAGTAGAAAAGTAGCTTAGCCCTTGAAAGAGAGAGGTTTAGGGTAGGGGCAAGATGAGTACATGCATGCCCACAAACCCCATAAAAACACAAAAATAGAAACCATAATATCGTCATTGTTTTTAAGTATTTTAAAAGACTATTTTAATAGAAATATAATTACATAATTTTCCTCGTCGGCTTTTTTCCCTCTTCTACCTCCCAGTTACTCTCCCTTAATCATCATTATCTCCGGCCTATACCTGATTTATTAGCTGGCTGTCAAAGAGTTATGTACAATGAAAAATGGAATTCAGAGTATGCCCCTCTCCAATTTGCTGTCCTTATCTCAATCCTTTCTGGACTCTAAGATACTCAGGATATCACTTCTTCTTGCCTTTGATACCATCTGTTACATAGCCCAAACTCTATACCTCACTCTAAGTTTGAATCCTTATTTTCTCTCTCGATCATGCAGATAACCTGAAATATTTACCAAGTGTGAGGACAACATAAGACTTATTCCCTAGCCATTTGGCTTTTTTTCCCCAAGAGTGATCTTTCTTTTAGGAACTGAAATCCAGATTTTTTTTTTTATCTTTAAAATTTCTATTTAAATGTTAATATTAAAAGTGGTTTGTAATGACAATGATAAACTCTATTCACCTTGCCACTTCGTTTAATTTTCTACAAAGATATTTTGAAGATTTGATTTCCAAGTTGCAGTAGTTATTCTTTTACATTTTCTACAACTAAAGAAATTGAAGGTAAGGATTCCTGGTATTGGGTCTCAGTCTTTCCTTTGGTTCAAACAGTGTTTATTTTATATTAAGACTTCAAGATATTTCTAGGATAAGTAAGCCAGTGTGGGATACATGATTGATGCTTGTGTAGGTGATGGTAGTTAAAAGGAAAGGAGCAGAAGGTTATTGGCATAAAGTTTAGAATTTATGATATCCTCGGGTGAATGAAAGAAAATGAAGAAAAGTGACTGGATCACAAGGTAAGGAGAGGAGAATTTCTATGGCTTCCTGGGGAATTGTGAATAACAGACTTATTTTAACTACTTTCTGTTCTGATGAGTACGTTTCTTTTTGTCCTTATCTCTCTTATTGCTGATTTGAAACAGTCTGATAAGCCCTGAAAGCTGAGAAATAAAGAAAGGACTTGTGAAGGGCTCGGGCTGATAAAGCAGAGCAGTGAGGGTATTCTGATGTTATCGTTCACCTGACTGGGATGGATGCTCTGAGTGAGGAAACACTTCCTCAGACTCCCAGTGCAATTTAAAGGACAGGCTCAACCGGAGACATGGGAAAGAGAGCAGAACCATTTGTCTTTTCAGTAAGTTACTACTTTCCTGTTCTTTGTTATATATTTTAGGTTAAAATCCATAGGTACTTCTAATTATAGAGTAATAGTTTCCAGCTGTACAAATTTTACTGACCAGTATTTATCACATGTGACATTTTGATCCTTTGAGGGTACTAAAATCCAGCAAAGGAAAAGGAGTAAAATTATTATCCAGTAAGACCTGAACACTTCTAACTCTAGTGCTTTGCCCCTGCTTGTCTCTGTAATTTTGGCATCTCTCTTGTAGTTAGTTGATTGATTGATTGAATATTTGAACAATTTTTCTTAAATTTAAAATGTTTTTGAACTTTTACAAATGAGATAAGGTTGAACCTTTATTTTGTAGGTAAGTCTTCATTTGCGGATAGAAGATTTGCTGATTAACAAGAGAAAGGAAAAAGTGTAAGCAGGGGAAAAAGTCATTAAGATGGATGACAAAGCTCAGAGAAGTAAAGTTTCTAGTAACTATTCCACCACATTTAAGATATTTTACATGTTTTCATTCATAATATGGTAACATTATAATAAGCATGAACACAAAGACATGATGAGGAACAGGCATGGTGAATGACATGTGTGGCAAAATACAATTAGGTTTTGATAACTACAAAGAGTATAGAGAATAGATTTTGAAGAAGTAAAACAGAGTGAGGCCAAAGTTGAGGTTAGTGGCAGATGACCATAGCTGAACTAATATTTTGCTTCCGCCAGGACTCAGTAATACTGTAAGCTTCAGTGCAGTCAGAACAATAGGGGTCAACCACAGTCCTCCAGTTATTAGATGTTCACTACAAATCTCCAGTTCCAAAAACGGTCATCACTAAAAACTGGCCTGAGATTTCCGTACATTAGGGATGTAATTGGTGACACAACATGCTATGTGTATAACTTTTGGTGCAGTAATTCTTTGGTTTTGGATTCATATTATTTTACTAGGAATATTAGAAAGCACAAGATGTAAATATATTTTCAAATGAAAACAGTAGATACTATTCTGTTCTCATTGAATAAATACTATATAAATGTAAAATAAATCCTATAGACATAAAAGTAGTTCTCAGTTATTAAGCAGTAATGCCAATGAAAGTTAATGTGATAAATCAGCAAAACAGCTTTTTGGATCAGATCAGGAGGAATAGTTAAATAAAACATCTTGAATAGGAAAAAAAAAACAATATTATTTTTAGGTTAGAAACATTTATAGTCATGGTTTATTCTTCTCTATGCTCAATTTTCTTGGTTATTCAAACCACATTAGCAGCACAAAAACTTATTTACAAATACATTTTCCTCAGAATATTAATAAAGATATTGCTGTTTGCTCAATATTTCAATATTACATTATAAATAACTAATTTGATACCAAATTTGCTGAATTAAATTATAAGGTTAGTACGGTTAACCTAATTTTTATATCAGCAAAATAATTTGTGCACATGGACCATTTTGTAAGTTTTTAATAAATGTGTTAAATAACAGTAACAGGTATAATTTTTTAGACCTACATTCAGGAACAAGCACATCTTATTCTTAGTAGGCATATGAGATCATGATAATAAAAAAGAAGCAGGGTGTTTTAAAATGGACAACTCTTACCAACCTGAGTTACAAAAGCCAAATTGGATCTGTTTATCAGAAATTTGAATAATTTGAAACAGCAATTGTCTCCAGAGTTACTGCTCTTTTCAATTCTAAGGGGAGGAAGAGCTGTTTAATTAAGAAAGAGGCCTTCAGACTCCTCACGTTCATGTTATGTACAGGCAGAAAATATGTAATGTGAAGTATATCATTATATTTGACATTTATTATGAGAATTTTAAAAACCAAACAAAAAATCCAGTTCCTGCATTCAGAATAACTGAAAGTTTCAAACAAAATTTGTGTAACTTCTCTTTGACGGGTTTTCCATATAGGATACACATATGTATTCAGGAAATTTTTCCTGTAAGTTTTTCTGTAAAAATATAACAAGACAAATATAGGAGAATAGAAACAAAAGAGTGCATTGGTCTCTGTTCAACCGGGGGCATTTTTTAACCTTCTTGAACCACGATGAAGTCGATAATCTCAAACAGGGTAGTATGTATAATAGAGAATTCTGTTAAGGTGAGTTACCAGACACTCAGACTGAAGAAAGTGTTAATGATTTTTGCAAGTTTAACAATATTATGCAAGCATGACAGAAGTAAGAGTGTCTTGTCACTTTATAGAGATTGAATATATCCAAGGTCAGCTAAATCTTACTGATTCAAAATTTAATATTTTTAAAAGTCTAATATTTAACACATCTGATGCACCATTTAATGCTTCTCAATTGACATAAACTTTAACATAAATGAAGGAAAGCACAACATTCCAAAAACATCAGTTAATTAAAATAGATGACTTACATATTTAAAACCCTATTTCATGTGAAGTAACCATAAAATATTCTTAATATATTTTTAAGCAAACTCCATTTTTATTTTAATTTTATGTTTTATTTTCTTTTGGTAATGTTATGTTATTTGTTTTGCTTGTTTGTTGTTGTTTGTTTGTTTTTATTTGCACTAACTTAAGTTTAGGTGGATAGGGAGATGACAGGATATGGAAGGAGTTGGGGGAGGTAAGACATGACCAAAATGTATTATAAATATATTGTAAAAAATTTAAAAACCCAAAAAGAATTGTGAGGTTTTAAAAAAGACTTCTTCAAGGTTCTATTTGCACCACAAAGACACAGTGACTCTTCACTCTGTATTCTTATTCCTCAAAATAATAATTCTGATAAATAATTTACATGGTAACCAAGAGACAGCCATGGAGAAAGGCAAATTGCCCAGGAGTCTAAAAGCCAATGGACATTTTAATGGGAAGAGTGCAATTTATTCCTAGATTCTAAGGGTTAGAGTGGCCATTGTGGAAAAAGTCATTCAGTCCTGGAATTCACAGACATCTGACTACCAACAGATATGGACCAAGGGTTCATTGCTCTGTTAGACTGAAAAATGTCCTGATGACAATACCCAGTGAACCTACTGAATGAGCATGGTAGTCAACTGGGAACATTCCTGATTGTAAGCAGTTAGGGATAATATCTCCCATGCCTGCCACAGGATAAATTCCTCTTCCATTCAAGGGCGAAGGAGAGTTCACCAAAGCTAACACCTATGTCCTAAGAAGCTCGCCATCCCTGTTGCAGATGTGTCTAATGCTCAAAGACACACATAGAGGGAAAGACTTTTATCCTGAGAACAGAAGACTCTTTGGAGGTATGTGGAGATAATAAATATTCTATATTGGAGCTACTTTTGCATCTTCAAGAAGCAAAACCAATAACATGTAATAAGTCTTTTAAAAATTTTTAAAAATATTCATCTCTAGCTCAATCCATTTGTCCACAAATTTCGGAGGGGAGAATGGGAGGATACAAGGGATGGGATAACCATAGAGATGTAACAAGAATAAATTAATTAAAAATAAATAAATAAATAAATAAAGAGAGAGAGAGAAAAAATAAAAAAGAACTTTCTAGTCATTTGAACTCCTAGATGGTTGGCTGAGCCACCGCATTGCTGCCCAGTTCAGAGCTTGGCTGAGGAGGCCAAGGACATTCTATCTGTCTGCTCAGTCTCAAGGGACTCTTGAAACATGGCTGGTGCAGCTGAAGAACTGATGTTTAAAAAAAAAACCTTAATTAAAATTGAAAAATTAAAAAATGAAGCAGCATACAATATTTTCCCTGTTCCATGTACTTTATTGTTTTCCTTTTTAAAATGGAGGAATTGTAACTTTATTTCATTTTGCTTCTTTACTAAAACATGATTTTCTAATAAAATGTATTCATTTAAGATATCTTGATTATCTATATAAAAAATTTTTTAAAAATAATTTATTCAGATTACATTTCAATTGTTATTCCCTCACTTGTACCTTCCCATTCCCCCTTCCCTCTCTCTTTCACCCTATTCCCCTCTGCTAGACCTGTGACAGAAGTGGAACTCCTCCTCCACCATATAATCACAGACTATCAGGTCTCATCCAGATACCCTTCCTCTGAGTGTCACCAGGCCTCCCCACTGAGGGGAAATGGTCAAATAGGGGATTCCAGAATTCGGTCGTAACACTCACTAGGAGATAATAATCCCACACAAATACTGAAATCAGATTTAATTCCACTATAACAACAGCCCATGAAAGGAGACCATACCTTTCAAGATAAGCATGAGCTTATTCTCTTTGTAAATGTTGAGAACATGTGAACAAACCCACGTTCCTTGACTTAATAACCAGACCATTCAAAACATCAATAGCCCCAATATATCAAATACCAGCAAAACCTGAACACTCATTTGAAAATGCCCACCATCATTGAGATTAATCAGATGATGGACTAGCCATTAAGGATAAAACTACTTTTATCCTAAGTGTACCATTTTCATGATTCAATAAGGGGGATCCAAGATGGCGGCGAGCTTACACATTATCTTGAAACATATATGAAAGCTATATAACTTCAGGAGAATAATAACTTTAATTAAAAGTAAGCTGAGAAGTGACTTATTCAGTAATAGGTATTAATAAATAAAAATGATTTACCAATTAGTGTGTTCCTCTCTGGAAAAGACTATTTCTCCAACTCTCAACAATGATTAGTTGCCTACAGTTCTTTGATGAGGAGTTGAGGCCTCCTGGGATTTCTGCTTTCCTCATTTGCATGTCTATTGTCCTTGTTTAGCTCATGTTTAGACTGTCATGTTGCTTAAACTTCCATCATGAATAATATGCAGGTGTCATTTTACAGACCAAGCAGGTTGTACTTAGTTATTTAAAAATATATATATATTATATTTTATGTATATATAACAACAACTAATAAAGGCAAGGCCATAAATTTGAAAAAGTACAAGGAGGGCAGTGTAGTAGCATTTTGAGGGAAGAAGATGGGAGAAATGATCTACTTCTATTAAACCTCGAATATAAATAAATATAAGAAACTTTAAAAATAAAAATTTCCAAGTCCTCATGAAATAAGAAGCCTCTGCAGTAATAGCAACCTCAGTATTTGCTTAACTCAAGTGCCAGATGTAAAAAGGCAAGGTATATGACAAGAAAATTGAAGGGCTAATCACTGAAAACATCTCCATTAAAAAAACGTCCAAAGTCCAAAGCTCCAGAATCCTGAACAGGCTGAAAATAGGATAGTCCTTACATCTGCATCAATATGCATCACAGCTAAATACATGCTAATTAAAGGTACATAAATGCTTTCAAAGGAACCAGAAAGATATAACACCTGCAGAAAAGCAGCAGCTGAGTGATGCTTCTGAGATGTGTGTTTTTTTTTTTTTTTTTTCTCAAACCATGGGGGTAGCTCAGCCAAATCGAATGTTTCTCAAAGGGTGAAAGTAATGAAGTATGGATCACACATTATATTGTCTTTAAGACTGTTCCAGAGAAAAAATTGAATAAAGACATTAAATAGAACACTAAGCAATTTTCAGTAATAGGAAAATTGGAATCATCAGAAGTGGGGTACAAACACTGTATTCTTTTTTTCCATGAGGTTTTCTTATTTCTTTTAACTGATGCATATACAAATTATAACACCATGTGATTCTCAGTAGAATTACATTTATATCTCTGTGGGACGATGAGAAAGAGATTTCCCTTGGAATGCTACATCTTTTATTATTTATTATTACTGCTACTATTATTATTTAATATCTGTCTCTGTCTCTCTGTCTCGGTCTCTCTCTTCTCCCCTTCCTCTCTCTCTCTCTTTCTCTCTCTCTGTCTCTGTCTCTCTGTCTCTGTCTCTCTCTCTCTTCCCATGTATACATTCATATGGGTGCCTGGAGAGGCCAAATGAAGGTATCAAATTATCTGGAGCTAGAGTTACAAGTGATTATGTGTATACCAATATGGGTGCTGGAAACAGAACGTGGTTCTTTCATAGCTCAGTAAAGGTTATTCAGCACTGAACTATTTCTCTAACCCTGAAATTATTAGTCTAAATTTCACCAAACTAATTAACCTAATGTCTATATTGCGTATGAGAAAAAAAAACATAGTAACTCTAAGATAGAATACTAAGTAATTCTATCAAAAGCAAGATAAGTAAATAAAGAAGTAGTATTTTAGAAGTCTTTTTTAAATCCCAAGAAAAGATAGAGAGATAAGAAATAATAAACCCAAATAAAACAAATGATAATAATATACTAGAGTAATGCCATTATTATATATATGAAGAATATATCTTATAAATGTACTAAAACATGGCAACTAGTTGAGAAATAATTATTATAAATGTACTAAAAATCAAAACCATTTAGTTGGATAAAATATAGACTCAAAAACATCTTAACGCCTAAACAACTAATCCTAATTTTAAAACTAAATTGTCTAGTGTTCAACCATATCAGAGACTTGAGAAGGAATAAAATTAATTACCTGAGTATAATGACAAGATATGATAGGTATTGATTTACATTCAGAATTTTAGACGCACCAAGATAGAAAAGATGTTTTCTTCAAGGCTTCCAAATACAAATAGACAAAACACTTTGAATGAAACTTTTATATAATTCCTGATTGTTGTGTGCTTCTTCTTGCTGTAGGTAGTTATTATATATATGTGTGATAATATGAATGTATATGTAAAAAAAAAGAATAAAATTACAAATTTAAAATAAAAAAAGACAACAAATATAGATTCGAAGGCTTATTCTTTGCAACAAACATATTTAAAATTTGTGATGAATGTAAGTGGAAAGTAAATATTATTTTACATTTATTTATTTATTCATTTGTTTAATGTGTATATGTGTATATGTATATACATGTGTGTTCTATGTATGTTGATATATGTCTTCATATGTGTTTGTGTCCATGTTTGGTGTGTGTGTATTGATGAAGAAGACAGCATGCTAGATTCTATTCTGTTGTCATTTGTCAGTTCAAATGATCAACCTCAAGTTACCAGACTGGTGGCTACCATCTGTATATAACAGGGTATTTGGTTAACTGAAAGGAAATAATTTCTAAGAAATAATCAAGGATAGCTATACAAATGTATATATGATATAAATAAAGCTTCTCTACTTCCAAAATTATTAATGTGTTTTTAGCTGAGGAACAGTCGTAGGGGAGGGGAATAAGGGGAAAATGGGAGGGAGGGGAGAATGGGAGGATACAAGGGATGCGATAACCATAGAGATGTAACAAGAATAAATTAATAAAAAAATAAATAAATTTAAATTAAAAAAAAAATAAAATAAAATAAAATAAAGCAAAAAAAAACAAAACAAAACAAAAAACAAAAAAAAACAAATATGATTTCGCCATGGAATATTCTTAATTAAATGTTCTTATTTTTATTCCTTGAATTGTCTTGTTATGAGTCAATAAGTATAATGCAAATTAAATAAATGAAGAAACACATTGAAGAATAGTAGTGGACATTTAGTCATATATATGGGATAACTAATAGTTCAAGTGTTTCCTAGTAAGAATGTGTGCTATTATATAACTTCACTCTTCAAGATGTATAAGAAATCAGGTTATATATGAAAATTTATTTTGTTTATTACACAGATTATTGTTCTTTATTTTAGTGTTGTGATAATCAAACTATATAACTTGAACTTTTCTTTCTTTTTTCAAGTATACATGCTCAGGTTTGCCATTTCTGCTTTGCTAGCCTCAAAGCTATTTAGCCTTCACAAGGAACACTGCTTTCCGTATGGAATACATCAATATACATTTCTATATTTTTTGTTATTTCCAAACAACTGAAGTGTACCTCCTGGAATAAATGCAAATGAAGTTGTGAAAATTTGAATTTCACGGTCACAGCCTAGGTGTAAGGGTCTGTGTTTTACGTTATGTTGTCTGTTCAGCTGGTTACATTAACATAATGATAAGATGCAAACATCTCCTTAGAGGGCCTGAATAATCTTTAAGTGTATGATAGTTGCTTCCTGTAAAAAGTTATTTTGAAGTATTTAGACAACTAAACCAAAGACTTGCCACTCTGATTTGCTGTAGTGTAAAGCAAAAGAAAAGCCACATCTTCTTTGCTGTTGTTCTACATTTTTTATTTTTAAATACTTTGTTCAGATCGCATCCTGATTGTTACCCCTCACTTGCATCCTCCCATCCCCTCCCCATCACATCCTGATTGTTACCCCTCACTTGCATCCTCCCATCCTCCTCCCCATCACATCCCGACTGTTACCCCTCACTGGCATCCTCCCATCCCCTCCCCATCACATCCTGATTGTTACCCCTCACTTGCATCCTCCCATCCCCCTCCCCATCACATC
>OU015749.1:45988392-46002771 GCA_907169655.1 Acomys percivali
TGTTACCCCTCACTTGCATCCTCCCATCCCCCTCCCCATCACATCCCGATTATTACCCCTCACTTGCATCCTCCCATCCCCTCCCCATCACATCCTGATTGTTACCCCTCACTGGCATCCTCCTGTCCCCTCCCCATCACATCCCGATTGTTACCCCTCACTTGCATCCTCCCATCCCCTCCCCATCACATCCCGATTGTTACCCCTCACTTGCATCCTCCCATCCCCCTCCCCATCCCCCTACTCGCCAATTCAAGTGACATTTGTATTTTCACTAAAATTTTTCTCTGTGTGGGTTTGTTGAATCGGTTTCTATTGTTCTCATATCTATGTTATATAAAATTCTAAATAGAAAGAGAGTACGGAAAGCGCCAGGTGAGTACCAGCATCCATCTCTTCCTCCTTTTGACTCAAGATAACTCAGCAACTTGAGGTTCCAACACGAAAGCTTCCCCCTCTAATGGGCTGTGTCTCCTCACACACCCTTCCTTTCCCCTGTGATGGACTGTATCTCCTCATAAATATATATCGTCTTATGTTGTTTTTGTCAGGTATTAGTCACAGTGCTGTAAAAAATATGAATAACCTACTGTACAGCCTTATGACATTATGAAAATACTAAGCCTCTTTTGCTTGTAACCAGAGCCTTGCCTTTACATCTTTTCATTTTTTTTACAAACATTATAATATAGATTAAGAGTGAAGCTGGAAATGACATGTATTAGAATATTCAATACAGTTGTGGTACAAAATTGAATAAATTGTGGACGACATTTTGGTGAATATAGATTTTCAATAGCATTCATTAAAATAAAAGACAAAACAAATTTGAGTACCTGTGAAATGAAATGACAAGCTTAAGCAACTTCCATGCGCAAAGCTAGTTTAAAACTCAACACTTACAATTTGTTACCTGTTATTACCTTTATGACAAGCCTTTTTGTTTGGTTGGTTTTTTTAAGACAGGATTTCTCTCTGTGTCACCATGGATGTCCTAAACTTGCTTTGTAGACCATGCTTGACTAGATTCACCTGCCTCTGCCTCCAGGGTATAGGGATTAAAGGTGGGCTACATCATGCCTGGCATGACAATCCTCTTAATCTTGCAATATCACATATAAAAATGAAAATGTGGTAATGCATTTTGAAAGTTTTATAGAATAGTAGTTGATAAAATGTAATTTATAAAAGCCAATAGTATTTTTTCTATATCTTGTATACTTGAAATATCATATTGGATTTAAATTTTGTTCACTTTTTCAGATTAATAACACACATGATTTTTAGATATAACTAAATATAGGTGTTTTATTATTCTTTAAAATCCTTTATATTTGCCACATTATCATTTAGCTCATAGTGTTTCAATATTCAACACCAATACTGACATCATAGGAATACTACTTTTGCCAATGTTCTTTGTATTTTTTATATGTGTTTCTTTCTAATTATACATACTTACATTTTATTCTGGTTGATAAAAATACACTTATTTTAAGTTTTAAGGCATATTAGAAAAAAGAATAATAAATCATTGATAGGAATTGATCTCTAAAACTCACTGAAATTAGTGAATGATGTTGTTTTTCAGTTGGTTGAGAATTCTATACAATGTGTTTTGATCATATTTACTGCCCCCCTTAACTCCTCCAGTACCCACTTCTCTTCCATGCCTGTCCAACTATGTGCCCTATTTTAATGCATATTAAGTAATTGAGTTTTAAAAAATATGATCCACTTGAAAAACAATTGAAATATAAAATAGATGATAAATATATCCCATGGTAAAGACTAACATCATTTGATCTAGCTATGAACCTCAAATCTATAAAACTGCTAATTATCTAAAGGTTACAAAATACAGCAGTAAACATCCAAACATATAAATGATTCCTTTTTATAAGTATATAATCTTATAGCAAAAAAGACAATAAAACAATTTAAAGTACAAATATTACATTATGGTCATGGAGGTGTTGAAATTGACTAACTTTTCATATTACTTTATTCATGAAATTCTCTTAGGCTTAGGAGTAAATTTTGCTTTGGGGTGTATGTGTCATGGTTTAAGTATACAAAGTATTCATATATGCATGTAAAACTCACATCTTTATTTTAATATTTTTATTTCTGAATTTACAACTTATTTGTTTTGAGGCCTATCCATTAACAATTCTGCTACAATTACTCTTGGAACACCTGTTCCTATGGGATTATACTACCTAATAAGGGGAGTTTTTTTTTTTTCATTCCATGGCTAGCTACTTTCATCTTTAAGGGATTTATGGTGCCTCTTTTTGATGCAGATGAAAAAAGATCTGAAAGATATGACTTGAAAGTGGGTTACAACTTAAGAGAAGACACCATATCATCAGCTAGGTAGCAAAAAGATATAAAATTAAATACAAAGTCAGATGTATCCAATGCACATAGTTCTAAAGTATAAATACATATTTTGACATTAAAATCTTAATAGTGTTCATCATTTGGCAGCATATTGATAACACATTTATAATATGATAGTTTACAGATGGAATATAATTTGGTTTTGAATTTGTATTCATCAACTCAAAAACAAAAGACAGAAAACAAAATAACAGGGCTGGGGAGATGGCTCAAGCTATAAAGGGCATGAGAACTGGAGTTAGATTGTCAAAAGCTATGTAATAGTTCCAGACATAACGGTGCACCCTGGGAGTGCCAGTAGCAAGGAGCCAGGAAAGCAGGATTCCACCTGCCAGCCTAGACTAACTAGTGAGCTGGGACTAATGAGAAACCCTGTCTCAAATGATAGTGTTCTTGAGAATGGTTCCAGAGATTTTTTTTCTGGTCTCCACGACCTTGCCAACATACACGGGCTAGTCTCTCTCTCACACTCACAGGAGCACACAATGACACATATAAATTAAACATTGTCACAATTATTAGCTTTTTTAAAAAGATTGAATTATTTGACTGTGGGTTAACCAGAATTATTTGTTAATGAAAACATAGGATTACATGGCTTTATTACACAAGATTTTGCATTAAATGAGTAGGAAATTCACATCACTATAACATGCTTATTCTTAACTTTATTGGTTTTTCTCAGTATTTTGACAATGCATTGATTTGTACATGAAGATTACTTAATTTGCTTATAATCTTAGTTTTCAATACCTATATGTGCAGTTGTAAGATTCTCTATTTTATTTAAACATAAGAATAAACAACTTGCGATGTCTAATGCAGGTCAGTTAGTAAATAATCTAAAACAATGTTCTATCACTTTTTTTCACCTTTTTTAAAACCTTTTCTTAAAAAATAAAAAGTGACATCAAATGCTGTTTTGTTTTGTTTTTCCACTCTGAGATTCACCACCTCTATGGTACCACTCAATGGTCAAAATGAATACACTGGAAGCAGGGAATTAGTTGCGCACCAAACTCCTTTTTTTATTTATTTTAACTGATTCAATAATTTATTCAGATTACATCCTGATTGTTATCCCCTCACTTGTATCTTTCAGTTCCCCTCCTTCCCCTCCTGCCCTATTCCCCTCCCCTAGATCTCTGAGTGAAGGGGGCCTTCTCCCCCACCCTATGACCACAGCCTATCACCCAGATAGCCTGAATGCCCTTCCTCTGTGTGCCACTGGGCTTCCCTACCATTACATGTGGACTTCACACACACTGCATTGTTTGCTGAACGGGCTTCACATTGGAGCAGCCACTTTGAGTAAATGTCCTTTTACCCTCTCAATCAACACTTGCCCTGAGACCTAGAGTGTGAGGCTCTGCCTGTACACCTTCTCCTCTACCTCCTAGCATAGCTGTAGACCTGCATTCAAATCAGCAGATTCGCAAGCTACCCCGATTTCTTCCTCCTGCTGTACAAGATGCATACTCAATAAATCTGTCTGCATATCTAATGTTATATTTCCCTTCTGATTATTAGAAATGAAGACAACACATGCAAGGGATCATTCAACAAACTGTTACTGCAATACAGAATTAATGTATAGAATACTATGGTTCCAAACTTTAATTAGAGGAACATACATCTTCATCTGAATTTTATTATTTTTGTAAGAACCATCGTCATCCATAATGTGGATTAAGTTTACAATTTTTTTTTTCAGAGACAGTGTCTCTCTGTTTAGACTTGGCTGTCCTGGACTCCCTGTGTAGACCAGACTGGCCTCAAACTCACAGAGATCTGCCTGCTTCTGCCTCCCAAGTGATGGGATTAAAGCCATGCACCAACATGCCCAGCCCTTCAATTTTATAAAAATTTAAAGAGAGTTTTCCCTAATACATTTTCTCTTGCCACAGTTTATTTATACTTTAAAATAGCACTAAATCCTTTAACATTAAATTTGTATTATCCCCTCAATTCCTCTATTTTTCAAGGTTAATAGTCATGGTCAAGTATAAACACTTGCAAATCTTTCATGGTTTGCCTGATTTCACTCCAGTCTGACGTTCCCTGCTGCTTCCTATACTTGGATCTATACTTTAGTTACCATAGACCATCTGGTCACCCTAGAACATCTCAGACAAGGTCCTACTTAAGTAGCCTTAAGCTGCTCTTTCTTTGCAACGTCAGTCCTTTTCTCAAGGTCTCTGCCCTGACACTGTTTAAACTTTGATATCTTTATTCAAAACTTATTCTACCGCTGAAGGCAGTCTAATGCAAGTTTTGCACAATTAATTTCTCACACAATCCTTTCTTTCCTAGTGTTGCTCTAGAAACACATCATCTCAGTATATTTCTAAATGTGAAAGGGCCATTCACTAGAGTATGGGAATCGTACACATGATCACTCAAAAAAAAAAAGAAAAAAAGAAAAAAAAAAAAGAGTTAAGATTCTATGTCCCTAACAACTACAAATTGCTGAGAACCCCTTGGCAAGGAGTGGAGCCTGAAAACACCCTGTCTGTTCTGGAATGTTGATTGGCTTGACATTGTCCACATACAGGTAGCACTAGTTGAACTTAGTGAGTTACAGAAAAAAGACACGAAGTTAGATGGGGAGTGTGTTGAAAAGGATGAGGGGAAATGGAGTAAATATTGTATTATAGTTTATACTTATATGAAATTCTCAAGATAAAGAAAATTAAAGTAACAATAAACAAAAATGTACATGAGATGGCTTAGTCAGTAAAGTTTCTTATAACTAATGTGAGAAGAAAACTTCAGACATAGCGGCGTATCCTTTTAATCCTAGAACTGAAAAGGCAGAGGCAGGTGGATAATTGGAGCAAGCCTAAAGTATATGATCAGCTCTGAGCCAGCGAAGGACTCTGCCTCATAAGAGAAAAAAAAATTGACAACCTCCACACATAGGAGCACATATATACACACACACAGGTTCATATATTCATATATTAAAACCTATAAACCAGTATTCACACACTAACTCACACATCCAGGGTACTCTGGAGTTTGGTTTTAGTGGCATGTACAAGGACAACTGCCATGGCGAAGATGATGTAGGTTGGACATGAAGGGATAAGGACCATTGCAAAACGTAGGGCCAGAGGAAAGGGCTGGCCCTCGTAGGAAAAAGGATCAAGGAGAAAATATGGACTTTAGGCTTTATTGAGGGTAGTCACATAAGGTAACGTAGGCAGGGTTAGGTTCGCTGAGTTCAGAAAATTTCAGAAATTTCTTTTCGTGAGGACTAATTTGAAGTGGTCTGTTATCTGCCTCTGAGATGGTTAAGGAAGAAAAATTCCTGATATGTAACAGCCACATTAAAGGATGTGGATTGGAATATGAGCTCTGCTTTAATGAGTTACCTATAAAATAAACAAATAAGCCAAAACTGTGAGGGAGCCAGAAGTGAACCACTCAGTCCAAAAGCAGAGGCAGGCCTGTCAGTTGAACTCAGACTTTTAAAAAATGCTGAATCTATAGAGTGAGACTGTGTCTTAGAAAAAAGAAATAAATGAAGATTAGATAACTCTAGTAAAAGCAAACCTTCAGCCTTGCCTACCTTTTCCTCCACATCACAGTGGTTTGAAATAGAACGTTTAAAACATGATTTATAAAGGTTGAGGATTTAGTTCAGCGGCAAAAAGCTTACCTAGCAAGTACAAGGCCCTGGGTTCGCTCCCCAGCCCCGGGGGAAAAAAGATTAATAGACATGACATTTATGACATTCAGAAATTATGTAGAAGTTTTTTCCTACTAAAATTATTTTATAATTACATATTCAATTAATCAGATATATCTACATGGTTTGGGATATATTGGAAGTAATTGCAATAATTTTCAAACATAATAATTGCTCCATAATGGTATCAAATTGCCTACCTTATTTGTAAATTTTAATTTCTATGTTATTCCTACAACTATACAAGGACTGTTGCAAAACTCTAGTGCATCATTTTATTTTTTTCAAATACATGGTTGATGTTTTTTTTTTTTTTAATTTAAAGTAAGACACCAAATCCCATTATCTTTGCATGGGTGTTTAATAAGTATAATTATATGGAGACCAGTTAAACTGTATGCAAAACAGTATATGAGCAAATTACAGCACTAAAAGGATGCTTCCCACCATTATGAATATATAATCTTTATTCCACTCTTCTTTCAAGTTGATTATCTCTCTTGAGGTCAGTGAGAAAAATTTACATAGTTGCCTTTTATGTTAATCTCTTGAGGTAAACTCTACAAAGCTATCAGAAAATGAAAAAAATCATCTGATTAATTGTTTCTGATGTTGAACAATTAGAAGAAACCAATCATTTGCATTTTAATAACATTGTAACCATCTGTTAAATGAATACATTAATCTTGATTAGCTTGGTTCCTGACACTGGCAGTCAGGGTTTATTGGTGTGTACAGTGATGCTCAAATATAAAGTCATGCTTTAGTTTCCATAGTAAAATGTAACCATTTGCTGATTGAGTATAGTAAAAAGAAGATGAAGTTTTATTTAAGAAACAAAAATTACAGAATGAAGCAGATAATTGAGTTGGAAAAAGAAATGATTTCATCTGTTTTGTTACATAAAAACTAAATGTAAATCATTGTGTTGTGGGCTGATGACACAATCATAGTTGCTTTTTCAACAAAAGTAAAATATAAATTACACAACTGTAGCCAAAGTCTTGTCGATCAAGCCTGTGAGAAGAAAAGTAAAACCATTCAATTAACAGAGAACCACTCTGCCATATCATTAACATGAAGATTAAGAGTCCATTTTACTGTCACATCCTACACATTTCACTCCCTCCAAATGTTCCCTTTGTAATTTTATTGCTTTGACAACAGTCTTCATTTCACTTATAATTTTATTAATGTTATCTAACAGTGCTATGCACACATGCATTTATGTAAAAATTCAGAATAAATAAGACTTCCTTTCTAAATAATAGCACAAAGCTCAATAGATCAACAATTGACAGTAAACACAAGAACAGTCCAAATCCCTATTTATCACTGAAAATGCCATTCAATTTCCTACTTGATATATTAAACATAAATAGAAAGAAGTAATTTTTGGTAGTAATATATATATTTTTTCTAGGCATTATGTTCACATGGAAAATCTCAACTAATGTGCAAAAGCAGGGTCCAGGAAGAAGCCCCAGATTCTCCATGCCTTTGGCTTTAATGGTGAATGTATGATTATAAATGTATCTATTTGAGCAGACTCATTGTGAAGAAGTTCCTCATGAAATACAATATAAAAACAAAATATTCTCAAAAATTTCCTCAGATGGTGTGGATATTCATGTAAAGATAAAAGTAAATCTGTTCCATTTTCTCACTCCATATAAAAGTAATATCCAGTTCATATTCCACCTAATGTCATTAGGGCACAGTGGTGGTCTGAGTGAGAAATCTCCCCTATAGGCTAAGGAGCTTGGCCACTTTGTCCACAAGTGATGTTTCTGTTTGGAAAGTTCATGGAGAAATAGTCATGGATAGAGGTGATTTTAAGATATTGAGCTTATTTCTGCAACTGGATCTACCTTTCTCGTGCCTGATTGGGCAAGGAGATGTGTTGTCTCTGGGTTCTGCACAGATTGCTGCTGAAATGCATCCCTTGTCACGATGAAGTCACCTTCTGGTATCATAAGTCAAAAAGTACCCATAAGTATCTTTTGTTCACGGTGTTTATCACAACCACAGAAAACCACTAATTTCAATATGAAAAGAAGGAGAATTATCAGATAAACAGCTCAGAAATATAACCTTAAACAAAAAAATCAGTCTTTCAACTGGAGTATTATTTAAAGCTTTTGCTCATTGTGCCAGCTTATTGTATAGATTGCTTTCTGGAATACAGTGTTGGAGAAGAGTATTCTATATACACACACAGTTTTCACTCTGTGCACATTGAAATTCATGCGCTTCAGTTCGCATGGATTTCTCAATATCCATTCCCTAACAACATCATTAGAATTTCAGTTGCTATGGTTTATAAACTGTGAGTATTTGCACAAATTACAAACTTATTTCTGGCTCTGTAGTTTTTGAATAATGGTGTAAATAACAGCTGTGCATCATGACCAATCCCGTTGCTCCATTCAGAGTCTGTCAGTCACTGGTCACTGTACATCTGTTAGAGTGTTCCTGCACAGACAGTAGACTGTACGGTTGCTTTTGCCTCCTGGTCTCCTGATGATAAACCATATGACATTTATGAAGCGTGAATAATTGAAAGAGGGTGTTGGCCAACAAAGATGGAAATGCAGCTGACAAAGCTAAAGTGTTAGAAAGCCATGAACAGAAAGCAGAGTTACAACAGAAACAGAAACCACAGAAGTGTGGGCACTGGCAAATTGGAATGATACTAGACAAGTGAATTTAGAAAATGACAATGGCAAGGCCAGGGACAGTTCTGAGGAATGGATGAGACAGAATTACCTAACAGATATTGAGTCAGCCCAAAAAATAACCCTGGTATATTTCACAAATGATTAAGGCAGAGAAAATCAAATAATTGACAATAATCCAAATTTGGAAAGTGATGGTTTGTAATAGCATAGAGAAAATGGGAACAATGTAAGTAAGCTTTCTAAAGAAAGTAAAAGGCCATCCAGGTAGTCTTGGTAGACTCTATGGAAATGATGAAAACATTTTATTTTATTGATTTATTTATTTATTTTAGATCCTGATCAAAGCTTCCTCCCCCCTTCTTCTCCTCCAAGTCACCCTTTCTCCCCTTCCATCTTCCTTCATCCACCCCTAAACCTTCTCCTCAGAAAAGGAGAGGCCTCCCATGGATATCAACCAGCCTTAGCATATCATCTTGCAGTACTATCAGGCACAACTTCTACTGAGGCTAGAATCGGCAGTCTAGCTAAGATAAAGGAAACCAAAGGCACACAAACAAGTCAGAGATAGCCCCTGCTCCCACTTTATGAGTCCCAAGTGAAGACCCAACTGGATAGCCATTACATATTTGAAGAGAGTGTTGGTCTGTCACATGCATGGTGTCTGGCTGTCAGTTGAGTCTCTGTGAGCCACTATGGGCCCAGGTTGTTGATTCTGTAGATTATTTGTGTGGTGTCATTGACCCTTCTGGCTCCTTCAATCCATCTTCATCTTCACCTTCCAGAGGATTCCTAAAGCTATATAATCCTGAGTAAGGCAATCCAGACCCATAAAGAACATATGATATGAACTCAATTATAAGTGGATTTTAGTCATAAAGTACAGATAACCATGATACAAATCACAGACCCAAAGAAGATAAGTAATAATGACCTAAGAGGGGAATGCTTGAATCCCACTGAAAAGGGGAAATATGTTAGCATCTGGGCATCAATGGAGGGAAAGGACTAGGAGCATAGGAGGCACAGGAGGAATGAGGTTGTTTGCAGGACAGAGGAATAGAGTATTGGGAAAGACAACGAGATTGTGGGGCATCTTTGAGATTAGATAGAAACCGAAAGCAATGGAAACCTTCAGGAATCTATGTCTGTGACCATAGCTACAACTCCCAGTAATGGAGGATATGGAGCCTGAACTGGCCATCTCATATAACTAGGCAAGATTTCTAATGGAGGGATTTGGACACCAACCCAATTACAAAACCTTAGACCCATATTTTTTTCCTGATTACAAGATACGCAAGGGTAAATGATGGAGCAGAATTTGAAGGAATATCCAACTGGGACTGTCCCAGCTTGAGACCCACAGCATAACAGGGAGCCCACCTATGGCACTATTAATGATAGTCTACTATAGTTGCAGACAGGAGTCTAGCATAAGTGTCATCAGAGAAGACTCATCCAGCAACTAATGGAAAATGATGCAAAGACCCACAGGCAAACATGAAGAGAATTAAAACATTTTTACACTCATTAATATTCCTAATAACCTGACTCTGAAAACAGCCTAGATATCCCTCAACTGAAGTAGGATAAAGAAACTGTGGTACATTTATACAATGGAATACTATTTAGCTATTAAAAAGAAGGAAATCTTGAAAGTTGCAGGTAAATGGATGGAACAAGACATGATCATCCTGAATGAGGTAACCCAGACCCAGAAAGACACGTATGGTAGATACTCACTTATAGCTAGATATTAGCCCAACATAGATGTTCTCTGAAAGACTTTACCCAGCAGTGGGTAAGGACATATACTTGGACTCTAAGCTAGACACTGAGAGGAGTGCTGAGAGTTGTATATAAGTGTGAGGGGATGGAAGGACAAAAAAGGGGGTTAGGAGCTCCACAGTGAGACCATCAAGGGCTGCAGATCTGGACACAGGGGGACATGCACAAATAGATCATCAACCAAGGAAAATGCATGCAAAGCACTTAGACTACCTGTTCAGATGTAGCCAATAAACAGCTAATTTTCCATGGTGGGGCAGGGGAGGGCACTAAAAGGGCACAAGATTGCTGCTGAACCTCTGTCAGGCACTCTGGTACCCATGATTTGACCACTGTCTCTTGGCAGGATCACCTTGAATGCATACAAAGTAAGGGGATGCAGGCTATCCTAACGAGACCTGATAGGCTGCGGCCAGACACTGGGGAGGAGGGGCCCCTGTCAGGGTTCTAGGGGAGGGGAATAGTGCAGAAGAGAAAGTGAGGTTGAGAATGGGAAGATAAGACATAGAGTATAAAATTGAATTCTTTGTCAAAAATCAAGTGTCCATAGGTGTGTGGCTTTATTTCTGGGTCTTCAATTCGATTACATTGATCAACCAGCCTATTTCTATGCCAGTACCATGCTAGTACTGTTGCTTTATAGGACAGCTTGAGCTCAGGGATGGAGATTACTCCAGAAGATCTATTATTAATCAGGATTGTTTTTAGCTAATCTAGGGGTTTGTTTTTCCATATGAAGTTGAGAATTGATCTTTCAAGGTCAGTAAAGCATTGTGTAGGTATTTTGATAGGAATTGCATTGAATTACTTTTGGTAAGATGTCTATTTTAACTACATTGATCCTCCAGATCCATGAGCATGGGAGATCTTTCCATCTTCTGACACCTTCTAAAATTTCTTCTGAGATTTGAAGCTTTTTTTCAAACAAGTCTTTCACTTGCTTCGTCAGAGTTACACCAAGATACTTTATATTATTTGTTGCTATTTTAAAGTGTGTTGTTTCCCTAATTTCCTTCTCAGCCCATTTGTCATTTGTATACAGGAGGGATACTTTTTTAAAATTAAACTTGTATCTGACCACTATGCTGAAGGTGTTGATCAGCTGTAGGAGTTTTCTGGTAGAATTGTGGGGTCACTTATGTACATTATCATATCATACAATAGGAAAAAGATAGCATCTTCAACAAATAATGCTGGTCCACATAGATCCATATTTATCACCCTACACAAAACTGAAGTCCAAGTAAATTAAAGACCTCAACATAAAATAAGACACATTAAATCTGTTAGAAGAACAAGTGGGGAACAGCTTTGAACTCATTGGCACAGGAAACAGGAGAGAAATTCCTGAATAGAAAACCTATACTTCAATCCTAAGATCAACAATTAATAAATGAGACCTCATGAAACTGAAAAATTTCTGTAAGGCAAAAGACAGTGTCAACAGAACAAAACAACAGCCTACAGACTACAAAAAGCTATTCATCAACTTTAGATCCAATAAAGGGCTAATATACCAAATAAAGAACTCAAGAAATTAAAAACCAACAAGCCAAATGTTCCAATTTAAAAATGGGGTACAGAGCTAAATAGAGAATTCCCAAAAGAGAAACATCAAATGGCTGAGAAACACCTAAAGTAATGTGCAATGTATTTAGGCATCAAGGAAATGAAAGTATGGCTCTAAGATTCCATTTTACATGTACCAGAATGGCTAAGGGCAAAAACTCAAGCGACAGCACATGATGGCAAGGATGTGGGAAGGGTGACACTCTTCCACTTCTCTTGGTAGTGCAAACCTGTACAACCACTTTGGAAATCAATCTGGTGTTCTCTCAGAAAATTGGAAATAGTCTAACATCAAGACTCAGCTATACCTACCACTCCTGGGCATATACCCAAAAGAGGTCCTGCCATACATCAAAGACATTTTCTCAACTATGTTCATAGCAGCTTTATTCATAATAGCCAGAATCTGGAAATGACCTTGATGTCCCTCACCCAAAGAATGAAAAATGACTCAGCTATTAGAAACAAAGAAATCTTGAAATTTGAAGGCTAATGTATGGAACTAGAAATGATCATCCTGAGTGAGGTAACCTAGACCCAGAAAGACACACATGGTATATCTTCACTTATAAGTAGATATTAACCAACATAGATGTCCTTTGAGAGAATTCACCCAGTGCGGGTTTGGGACAGATGCGGGATTCCAGTGGAGTGGTGAGAGTGGTATGGAAGAATGAGGCCATCAAGGACCCAGAGGGTGTTCAGGAGCCACAGAAGGAGACCATCAGGCTTGCTGATCTGGATCCAGGTGAGCCTGCACAAACTGTTGCACCAATGAAGGACAATGCATGCACTAAACCTAGACCCCCCTGTTCAGATATAACCAATGAACAGATAACTTTCCATGGTTGTGGAGAGAGTGGGGATTGCCTCTGACCTGAACTCTGGTGCCCCCAGTTTGATCACTTACCCTTGGTGGAGAGGCCAGGCAGTCACACAAAGGAAACAGAAGCAGGCTATCTGGGTGAGACCTGATAGGATGTGGTAATAGTGTTGGGGAGCAAATCCCCTTCTGTCAGAGGTCTAGGGGAGGGAAAGAGGGTAGAAGAGGGATGAAGGATGGGAACAGGAAGATACACGCAAGGGCAAGGCTATAACAATCAATGTAATATGAATAAATTATAATAAAGAAAATATTTTAAAAATATTTAAAATAACATGACAGAAACTAAATCTTTTTTTTTCAGAAACTAAATCTTAACTTACTATCATTTTTTTTCTTTCTGTGCACACAAGCAGCAATGATTTTATAGGCTCAATTTTCTTATCAATTATATTTTATTATGAACTTATTAAATGACCCCACTCCCTAACAACCTGACTAACCCAAACAAAGAACTTATTAAACGAGCCTACTCCGTAACAAGCCGACTAATCCAAACAATCAGAAAAGGATATTAAAGAACACTATAAGGAAACCTTAAGGATATCAGTTCCAAGGAATGATTCTCCTGGCATAGTCATCAGGATTTCAGAAAACCAGCAGATCCACCAAATTTGTTGCTAGAATGAGGAGCAGCAGCTGGAACCTCAAGCCTCAGCTGGAGTCCAAAGCCTTGAAGCTTTCCCTGGAGCAGTTCTCTTTAGGAGCCTTTTAAGGCGCAGGGATGAACAACCAAACACCAAGTCCCAACCTAAAAGTCTCCTCTCCTGTTTTGGGTTCCTATACATACATACCTTCTATCAGTCTGTTCAAGGATGTTTTTTACCAAGCTCCCCCACAAAGCACTTTGACTTCTAAGTGGAAAAACATCCTGCTTTCTCACATTTAAGTGGAAAAACATCCTGCCCTCTTCTCATCCCAAACTTGGGATAAAAACAGAAACAGGTTTATCTCCCCGTCAGATTTTCATTATTTTGGCAATCTTTTTTCAAAGATCAAGAACAGTTATATGCTAATTTATTATTCATTATGCTGTGCAGAGTTTCTCTTGGTCATTCATCTCCATAATCTGGTCCTTTATGCTGCAATGACTGGTGATCACCAAGAAGGTTTAGTGAGTTATTACTTGTGTTCTGTGTCTAGAGAGGTCTCAAGTAGTTATCATGTTTAGATCATGCATTCCTATATTGAATTTATGATACTTTCCTCAAGGAAGGCTAATTCTAGGTTCGATTTTTTTTGGTTTGGAAATTATAATATAGTCATAACATTTCATTTCCCTTTCATCCTCCCAAGTTCTCTGCTGTACCCCTTCTTCTTCTTCTTCTTCTTCTTCTTCTTCTTCTTCTTCTTCTTCT
>OU015749.1:46002781-46022828 GCA_907169655.1 Acomys percivali
TCTTCTTCTTCTTCTTCTTCTTCTTCTTCTTCTTCTTCTTCTTCTTCCAAGTTTATGACCTCTTTTATTTCACTAACTGATATTACACACACACACACACACACACACACACACACACACACACACACACATATATCCCTAAAGATAATTGTTACAGTTTATATAGTGTTTCTGTAATGTAAGTTTTCAGAGTTGACCAATTGACATTGAATAAAATGTTCTTTTAATAAAATTACAAATGATCATTGGAGAACACGGGAGGGATGAAGAAGGGTAGAGTGTGGATATCCTACAGATTTTTTCCACATATGTAGCTACAATTTTTAAGTCATTATTGATAATATGTCTTTTGGGTACCCTCCACTGAAAGTTTTGCATTCCAAAGACATAAGCAGTGATTCCTTCTGTTTGCAGATCTCTACTCAGGATGCTGGAGATGACACTGCAGTGGGCAGATCCTGGGAATGGACTCTATGTCATGTAGTTTTCAGACCGGGATATTGTTAATAAGACACTTCAGTCATCAATGTAACTGATGCTTTAAAATCACTAGACAGGATCATGTTTATTTCATTTATTTTTCCATTTTCTAATTGTTTAAAAGTGATGATAAAACATCTTAAATCTCCTAATTATTTTTTAAGTGAAAAAAAGAGGACTTCTTAAATCTATTGATTAGTATTGATATTGTGTCATTCTACCATGTTTTGTGTTGCGTGTGTATGTGTGTGTGTGTGTGTGTGTGTGTGTGTGTGTGTGTGTGTGTGTACTAAGAATTGAAGCTGGAGCTCACACATGCCCCAGCACAGATTCTCCAGTTGAGTGACATCCCCAGCATAATACTGATTATTGTACTGACTGTGATAAAGGTACTTTTACATATTATTAAAAATAAAGGAACATCATTATACTTATCTTGTAATAAGAATAATGGAAATAATTTTATTGTCAGCCAGTGCTTAAAACTTTAAAGAAAAAAATTAAATATAAATAGTCTTTTAATATGAATTCTGCCTCACAAGTATGATTAAAATTAAAAAATAATTTTAATTATTTGACACTTGATCTGTTTGCAATATTTATACAACAAAATACACAAAATATTTTGATTGTTAGAGTTTTGTGTAATATTGTCTTCTGTAGAAGTAAGAGATAATCTCTTATTACATTGCTTTGCGTTCCAAACACATAACCATATTTGTATTTATTTGTTACCTTATTTGTTACAATTTAGCTGTTTCTTATAGTCAACCATATATTGTAGCTAAAATCATTTAACTGTCATTGCTAGGTCCAGAAAGATGGCTCAATGAGTGAGTAAAGAGAGGAATGGGGACTGACTTTAATATGAACTCTCGTGCCCCATATTTGACCACATCCCCTTGATGGGGAGGCCCGGTGGCACTCAGAGGAAGGATAGCAGGCTACCAAGAAGAGACTTGATACCCTATGATCATATACAGGAGTAGGAGGTTCCCCTCAGTCACAGTCATAGGGGAAGGGAGTAAGGGAAAAATGGGAGGGAGGGAGGAATGGGAGGATACAAGGGATGGGATAACAATTGAGATCTAATATGAATTAATTAATTAAAAAAAAAGAGAGGAATGGTGTCTGATGCAAAACCTGACACCCTGAGTTCTGTCCCCAGGATGCACATGGGGAGGAGAGAATAGGTTCCTGTAAAATGGCCTATAACCTGCATCTGCGTGTCATGGCATAAGTACACACACACACACACACACACACACACACACACACACACACACACACACACACACACACTAAATAAGTAAATAGATAAATAAATAACATAAAACAAATAATAGTGTGTATATATAGTGAATATATATATGGAATTTTTTCCCAAATGATAATTAACTATATACAAGATAAAATTTGGTACTTTATCATCATTAAGTATGTAATTCAGAGCCATTATTTCACTCACATTTTTTATAATTATCAACGTTATACATTTTTATGGCTTTTCCACCATACCAAAGAAACTTATTGGTTCCAATTTAAACAGCAATTTTCCATAAACTATTTTTTCAGCCTTTTCTAACCTTTACTCTACTTTCTAAGAATTGCATCTTACCATATACTTTATATAAGGGAAATTGCACAAGTTTGTGCTTGTCTGCCTTAGTTCTAGACTTAGAAAAATACATTAATGTCTCTTACATTTTAGTACTATATTAAGAACCTACATTCAAAATTACTCTTTTTTCTTGATGTGGAAATATTAATTTTTCCTTTCCTATTTAATGAATGACTTAAGTACTTTGACAGCAGTCATCTTCAAAGTTTTCCCCAAAATGTTTGATGTCAGTGACAGCTCTTACTCTTTTGTGTGTGATCTGTTTTTGGATTTTTCAGAGTTTAGGTTTCAAAGCACCCCTTTGAAGAAGACGGCTGTGTGTTTTTCTACCTACCTGTGTGGCCCTCTTCAAATCCTCTAAACCTGAAAACTGACTCATATTAATTCTAAAGTTGCCTTGGGTCATTGTTCTCCAAATTCCTAGATTGTCTTTTTGTCCCTTTTGTTGTTTATTTCACCCTGTGCTATTGGCATATTGGCAAGTGCGTATAATTATGTACATGTTTGAGGACTTACATATGTGATTGGAGATCATGGGTTGACACTGGATATCATTTTCATATGTTCTCCTTCTTGCTTTTTGAGGCACGGATCTCTGAATTAGGAACTCATGAATTCTCCTTGAACGGCTAGACATTGTGCTCCCAGGACATCCTTGTCTCTGCTTTTACTGGGATTATAGAAGTGTACTCACAAGCCATGTTCTCATGAGGCTGTTGAGGATCCTAACCATGTCTGCATGCCTGTGCAGAAGAGACATTGAAGAGTGACTTGTCTCCTATTAATTTTAACTCTCTATATTATGTAGTACTTTATATTTAAAACTTCACTTGGACTTCTGTTTTCTTCTGTATGTGGCCCAGACTGTTTGTCCATAATTATTTGTAATATTCTACTTATATTTTTCTTTGATAAATGTTAAAGAAGAAAATAAAGACAAAGTGTTACATGTAAATATTTATACATAGTGTAAATTTGTACATGTACAACTATGCAATATGTTGCATATATTTTGGTTTCTATCATGTTTAAGTGTGTGCGTGTGTGTGCATGTGTGTGTGTGTGTATGTGTGTATGCATGTGTGTGTAATACAAACAAAATAGATATAGACAAATGCTAGAATCACCATAGAATTCATTCTGGCCTTGATATGACTTATGTAGTCCAAGATTTCCTCAAACTATTAATTCTCCAGAAGCAACCAGCCTTATATCAGAATTATATGTAAGAGTCACCTATATGGCCATAAGGCTTTGTAACTCTGTGTTATCTGCATTCTCCCTAGAATTTTTCAAAGTGTTTATTCTGGAAATGGGTTTGAGGGAATATAGGGAAGATCTGGTAAGAGTTGAAAGAAGGGAAACCATAAACAAAATATACTCTATGAAAAAAAATTATTTTGTTGAAGATATTTTCTGGGCCTTGGAGTTGGCCATCTTCTCTTTTCTCAATGCCTATTAGCCTCAGGTTTTGTCTTTTCATGGTGTCCTTGGTATCTTGGATGTTTTGTGTGAGCAATTTTTCAGATTCAGTATTTTCTTTGATGGTTCAGTCAAGTTCTACAATTGTATCTTCTAGACCTGAGATTCATTCCTTTACCTCTTGGATTCTGTTAGAGAAGCTCACCTGTGTGTTGCTTACTTTCTTTTCTAAGTTCTCTCATTCCCATTTTCCTTCTGTCTGAGCCTTTACATTGTTTGCATTTTTAGCTTCAGATCTTGAACTGTTTTATTGATTTCCTCCATATGATTGTTTCCATTTTCCTGATTTTCTTCCAGTGCTTCTTTATAGGCCTTCAGATCTTGACGTGTTTTATTGATTTCCTTCGTCTGATTGTTCATATTTTCCTGAATTTCTTCCGGTGTCTCTCTATAGGCCTCTTTAATGTCTTCAATCTATTTGGCACCATCTTCCTGCATTTATTTCCAGATTTCATTCATTTCTTTATCCATTCTTCAACTGAGGGACATTTAGGCTGTTTCCAGATTCTGCCTATTGTGAATAAGGATGCTATGAACATGGTTGAGCATATGTCCCTGTTGTGTGGTAGAGAATTTTCTGGGTATATTCCAAGGAGTTGAAAAGCTGGGTCTTGAGCAAGCCCCATTCCCATTTTCTAAGAAAGCACAAGATAGATTTCCAAAGTGGTTGTACCAGTTTCCATTCCCACCAGAAATGGAGGAGTGTTCCTCTTTCTCCGTATCCTCGCCAGAATGAGGTGTCACTTGAGTTTTTTATCTTAGCCATTCTGATGGATGTAAGATGGAATCTCAGAGTTGTTTTGATTTGCATTTCCCTGATGACTAAGGAGGTTGAGCATTTCTTTAAGTGTTTCTCAGCCATTCAATGTTCCTCTGTTGAGAATTCTCTGTTTAGTTCTGATCTTCTTTTCTCAATTGGGTTATTTGGTTCGGTGGTGTTTAATTTCTTGAGTTCTTTATATATTTTGGATATTAGACCTTTGTCAGTTGCAGGGTTGGTGAAGATCTTTTCCCAGTCTGTAGGCTGTCTCTTGGTTCTTTGACAGTGTCTCCTGTTTTACAAAAGCTTCTCAGCCGCATGAGGTCCCATTTGTTAATTGTTGACCTGGGATGTTAAGGCCTGGGATGTTGGCGTTCTGTTAAGGAAGTCACCTCCTTTGCCAACCTGCACAGCTGGAGCATTCAGCCCATGGTCTGAGCAGGTTCTGTCTCTGGACTTTGGCATACGGATCCTGTACTCTCCAACAAACCGAACCTGACTGGATCAGGTTCCACAGGCCCAGTAGGATCTCCCATGCTCTTGGAAGAGGCTGGGTTTAGTTTTTAATTTTTTAAATTTCTTATAATTTATTCACATTACAGCTTGATTGCTAGCCCCTCACTCATATCTTCCTATTCCTACCCTCCCTCCTTCTTCTGCTCTATTTCCCTCCCCTAGACCTCTGACAGGTTGGCCCTCTTCCCCCACCTTCTGAACACAGGCTATCATATCTCAACAGGATAGTCTGCATCCCCTTCCTCTGTGGGCCTGCAAAGCTACCTGGCCAAGAGGAAGTGATCAAATTGCAGTCACTACAGTTCATGTCAGAGGTGGTCCCTGCCCCTTTGCAATGTGGAGAATGAGCTGTTCATTGGACAAATCAGAATTGGGGTCTAGGTTCACTGCATGCATTGTCCTTTGTTGGTACATCACTTTGTTTGTGCAGACAACCCTTGGATTTAGGTTTTTTTTTCTTTTTTTTTCTTTTTTTTTTCTGTGTGTGTGCATGTGTTTGTGTGCATGTGTTTGTGTGCATGTGTTTGATAATTTGCTGTTTTAAAGTTTCACTTGAATAGTCATTATACATGTATTTGTGCATCTGTGTTCATTTAATTTACTTGTTTAAAATTAATAAATTCTCTAAAATTATTTGAAAATAATGTAATCTCTATGTATATAAACTGTTGTGGTCAAACCTTTCTTTCATAAAATATCTTGGTAGTGAATGAGAGAAAGAAGAATGGTCTAAGTCAGTGTACATGATCATTTTCAAGTCCCCTTAAACTAGCTTTATGTTCTAAAATATCAATTTTACCTATCATAATCTGTCTAGATAATAAGATAACTAATGGACAAGCAAAAAAAAAATGTTCAGGTAAAATGACTGGCTGTACTTGTATTGAAGTGAATACAGAAGTTTCTTTGAAAAGATTATAACTAATAATTGTCACTATTATCAGACAAATAATTAGAGGTATATGGAACTGAGGAGATCACAGCTGCTCTTCCTGTTGCAAACAGTCAGTACTACTAATGGTCTTGCTTTAATCATATTAGGAAAAAATATACCAACATAGACATATTTATTTATTTATTGTATCACTTTTACATATTTTACTTAATTAACCAACTCTTTTGTTTTGCAAATTCTGTTTATTCGTGAAATAAAACAAAATATAGAACTGACTATATTGGAGGCACAATTAGAGATGCTTTTCCTGTGCAATCAATATGTGTTAAAAATATTCAGAAAAAATGTCACTGTATTGATATGAATTAGCCACTGTAGTATCTATTTCATAGAATAGTAAATTTAATTTAGAAATACAATTATATGTCAGTGTATGTATGTACATACATACATAAATACTTGGTATTACATATAATTTTATTATAATTTCAGTGATGTGGGTCATTATTAAATATAATTAAAGAAATCATCTTATATTAGCCATTGGTCTTCATTCACTTGTTCCCCTGCGTGTGTCTCCATGTACGTACACACAAACATACACACACACACACACACACACACACACACACACACACACACACACGCACGCACACACACACATGCACACACAGATACTTATACTATATGTTTCCTTCCACACATGAAAGAGAACTTATATATTTGAATAAGGTATATTCTAGTAAAGTTTAACATTTGTGACTAAAAATGATAGATGATAAACTACTTTTGTAAACCTGTGAGGTATGTCATTTATACATCACAAATGCTGCTGCTGTGAATTAGAAATCGAATTGTAATAAACAGGAACACTACTGAATACTTACTCAACAAGAATACACAGATTTGCAGTATTTCATTTGGATTCTTATAATTTTTTCAGTTTCATGATAATACTGAATAGATATCACCATTAGAGGTGACAGAAATCAGTAATTTTTGTCTGTTGCATAAATTTTGAAGTGGAGTCACCTGGCACTTGTACAACAATATTAGCATAATGCAGAGCGAAAGTTCTGTGTATGCCTGAGATAAGATGGAAAAACACAAAGCAGGTGGCTGATTCTGTATGCAAATTATTCTTTGAGCCTAATAATTTTTCTTTGGTGGAAAAAGAATGAATTCAGTACAGGTTAAGGTAAGACACTGTGTGCTCATTAAGTGTAACTGTGAACCATTTAGTGAGGCCAATGTGAATAAAAAGGGTTTTTGATAATTGTCCAATGTATAATAGGAAGGGTGAAAAGCTATTAAGTAATTAATCATCAAGAGAAGAGTCTTAGAAAATAGAGGAAGAGGTAACTTTTACTGAAACTCTTTTCTTTTCTGTATAATCCCAACTGTTGTCGAAAGATCGGTTCTTAAAGTTTACTGTTAATAACATATCACTTTTACAGTGGTTAATTATTTAACTTGCTAACATATCAATAAAAGACAGGTACATGTTAGGTTTTTCATATACCTTAAACTCTGGGGCAGCGCAGAAACTACTCTCCTAAGCTCTCTTTTACTTCCCAACCCCACATCTGTGGACTTGCTCTAATAATTCCTACCTGGGCTACTTCTCATCAAATAGCCATAAATACCTGCCCATGGTTCTCATTTGGGATGCTTCTCACTGATTCTCAGAGCAGGCTCCTTCTGGCCATGCTAACCCTGTCTCCCTCTCTTCCCCCTGAACTTTGACCCAGCCTACCTCACTTCTGCCCTGCCCAGGTGCTGGCATTTATTCAGACAATATGAGATGATTTGGAGGCAAGGTTCACAAGCATCATTTCTGGCATGGGATAGTCTGTTCATAAAAGGCAACAGGCACACCTCAAGGAGCAAAATAATTAACAATCAAATACAAAGCACCACACTGTGCTGTAACGATCAACCGATCACATACCCTCCTAAATTTACTTAGTTCCTTAATCTGTGATATTACAAAAGGGATTAGTCAGGGTCTTCAAGATGAGACATTTTACACCATATTCTAAAATTAATGTTTAGTGCTACAGGTACAAAACCTTTTCAGGAGAGCACTCTGAGAAAATTGTGACAAACCTGCTGTCTGGGTCAAAACCCTATAGAAGCCTTTAAGTAGAGACTTTTGTCTAATCAACATCACTTTCATCTGCGATTATGGTCAAATATTTAGAAATATCAGGTGCCCTTTCCATTAAAATTGGTATCTCATGAACATTAAAAATATGGTATTTTGGCAACTGAAGAGGTCAGTGAAAAAGCTTGGGTCCTATTGGCACTCATTTTATTTCAGTGCAGATTGAATCCACATATTAACACTTAAACAGACTTTTTCTAGGGAATATAATTAAAATATGCATGAATAAAGGTCACCACAGACAAGAGAATAAACACTTGGTTACCTAAACAATTCTTCCTATCTCTTCTTCCCATATCTCTCCATATTACTCATGTTTAAGCTGCTCTGATTCTACTCTCTGTAGACATATTTTGGGGTCAGTGTCCAGAATTCTCTGCAACTCAAGTCACAGAGTAAATTATTATTGTTCTGGTTTCTGTAACTCAACATATTTATCCTGAAAAGTCATCCATAAACTCTATCTATATTTTACTGGTCAGTATTATTTACTTTTATTACTGGAAGATGAGTTTTATTATTTAACGATGACCTTCAGTTGAAATTTAGTGATTTATAACGTTTAGTCATTGGAACTAAAGCTACTATGAACACTACGGAGTCTTGAGTAGAAAATGTCCCCCATAATCTCATGTTTTGAACAATTGGTCCTCAGTGCTGTTATGGAGGTTTGCAGAACATTTAGGAGAGAAAGAGCCTAGTGGTGGGAAGTACATAACTAAGGTGGGTTTAAAGGATTTACAGCCTTGCCTCACTTCCTCTCCTATGTTTATAGTTCCTGTTTTTGAATTAAAATATGATCAATAAGCTTTCTGATGTACCTGCCATACTTTACATAACAGTTGCTATGCCTTGCCCGTTTATGGTGGAATCTATATCTTTACATTATAAATTAAAAGTGAGTATATTTTCCTTAAATTGATTTTGTTAGGATATTTTATCAAAGCAGTAAAAATAACTAGAACAGGTATGGCGATTCCTTCGGATGATATTTTATTATACAAGATTGTTTTAGCTATTCTGGGTTTTTTGTTTTTCCATATGAAGTTCAGAATTGATCTTTCAATGTCTATAAAAAATTGTGTAGGTATTTTGATAGGGATTGCATTGAATCTGTAGCCAATGGACAGGACATTCTCCACAGTTGAGTGGAGAGTGGGGTCAGACTTTTACAAGTACTCTGGTGCCTCATATTTGACCATGTCCCCTCTTGGGGGAGACCTGGTGGCACTCAGAGGAAGGACAGCAGGTTACCAAGAAGAGACTTGATACCCTATGAGCATATACAGGGGGAGGAAGTCCCTCTATGTCACAGTCATAGGGGAGGGGAGTAAGGGGAAAATGGGAGGGAGGGAGGAATGGGAGCATACAAGGGAGGGGATAACCATTGAGATGTAATATGAATAAATTAATAAAATATAATTAAAAAAACTAGAACAGACACTAGTGTACAGTCTGTGCATAGACATATAGTGCACAGTTGTTCGCTTTCCTCTCTCCTTCTTTCTTGTCTTCCTTTCTCCTCTCCTCCCTCTTAATTTCTATAGAGCTCATCCTAATTTTGAGTGCATTGTTATCTCTATAAATTTGGGATTCTCTTGCTTCAGGCATGTGATAAAGTATGTCTCCAACATGTAGGAAACTAAAATAAACCCTCTTCCTTTTTCAGTGGAGGGATGCTTGAGATGCAGTAATCTGGCTTTCTTGGTTTTTTGTTTGCTTGTTTGTTTATTTGTGGTTTTTAAATTTTTTAGGGCATTTCACAAAATCTGCATAATGATTGACTGCCTACTTGAAAATGCCTTTAACTTTCTGAAAACTCCTAATTTTGTTAGCTCTTATATCTTATCCTGATTTATTATCAACTGGGAAAAAATGAAGTATAATTAATTTGCAAATGTTTATTATATTATTTCCTAACCTGAGAAGAAGGTTCAGAATGTCCTGACTTTTCAAAATGCAGAGAGTGAGAAAGGCTTGTCTTTCTCTGTGTTGCACTGATATAAACACAGATTGGGTTCTGAAATGAATTTAAGCTGTTTCTTGTTCTTTTCTTTCAAACTGAAGGGAAAGATAGTGGAATACTTGGACATTGCAAGGCATCTTGCCAATAGAACAAGATCCATTTGAGTTAGTTTAATGAGTTAGTTTAATGAGACAGATACTTACAGAATGATGTGCATTTTCTTTAAGTTAAAAAGATATGGAGAGGAAGGATAGCAGGTTACCAAGAAGAGACTTGATACCCTATGAGGATATAGAGGGGGAAGAAGTCCACCTCAGGAACAGTCATAGGGGAGGGGAATAAGGGGAAAATGGGAGGGAGGGAAGAATGGGAGGATACAAGGAATGGGATAACCACTGAAGTGTAATAAGAATAAAGTAATAAAAATAAATAAATAAATAAAAAGAAAATTGAAGTGTAAAAAAAAAAGATATGGATATGATGATTTTGATCAACTATTGGAAAGTATTCTATGGGGCCTCAGAGACTTAAACTGAAAGTAAAACTTTAAAACTCTTGTTATGTTAAAAAAATAATAAATGGATCCTGTTGTGCTCTGGAAGAAACAGGGAAGTGATCATTATGAAGTATCAAAGACCTATAAGGCTCATTATCAACCCTTTCATGGATTGTGTTTGTCCTGGCCAACAGGTTCCTGGGACGTATAAGAAAACAGGTTAAATAAATCATCGGAAGTAAACAATATTTCTCTATGACCTCTGCATGAGTTCCTGTTTCTAAGTTCCCCCCTTCAGTTTTTACCCTGAATTCCCTGAATGACTGACTACCATGGGTAAGATTAATCCCTTTCCTCCCCACATTGTGTTTGGACACAGGACTTTATCACAGCAATGGAATCCATTACTGATAGAAGTACTGTACAGCACTCCACTTCTATAAATGCTTTGAACGCTTTCTCTGCTCTCACTATGGTGGATCTGACCTGTTTCCATTATAATATCGGTCACGATTCCATGACAATTTCATTTTTTTAATTTTTATTTTTTAAAATTTTTTATTAATTTATTAATATTGCATCTCAATTGTTAGCCCATCCCTTGTATCCTCCCTTTCTTTCCTCCCTCTCGCTTCCCCCCCTACTCCCTTCCCCTGTGTCTGTGACTGAGGGGACCTCCTCCCCCTGTATATGCTCCTAGGGTATCGAGTCTCTTCTTAGTGACCTATTATCTTTCCTCTGAGTGCCACCAGGCCTCCCCATCCAAGGGACATGGTCCAATATGGGGCACCAGAGTTTGCTACCTAGCAGCATACTCCCTTTGGTTCTAGAAGTTTTATGATCGTATTAATTTCTGTCTCATGGGTGAGCCCTTTCACAATATTAAGTTTTCAGTATTAATTTCATTAATAAAGCAAAATAGACTAAGACACAGATATATCACATAATTTGATTCCTTCAAGTAATAGAGGTGATGCTTTCACGCCAAGATCTGAAGTTAGTCCTCTAGAAGTTTTTAAACCGTCTACATGTTATTGTATTCTTACACAGTTGAAATAGAGCCCACTGATTCTGTGGAGTACTTTTATGGCAACTAATATGCTTATTAATGGACCAATCATTGCTTCACTACCTCTAAAAGCCTCAGTTCCAAATATAATCACATTGAAGTATGTTTTCAACATTTGGATTTTGGAGGTCAAATACTAGTCAGTGACATTTTCCTTTAATCAATGTCTTATTTTATGCCTTTCCATTTTATTGGCCACCTTAGAATGCACTCACATGTTTATCCTGTTAGATACTTCCTGTTAGTATTAAGCGAGTCCTGAGATGAATTTGTGTCAAGGGCAATCCAATTTATTCTATTTTGATAGTAGCAGTGTGGAGTGAGTTTACTGCTAGCAATGAGCTAGTTAAAGACTATCAAGAAAGAAAAGGAAAGAAGGCATATAGTCTTTCAATATAGTGATGTTTTTATTTTCTTATTAGAAATGAAGTAGTCTTGTAGTTTATATAAATAAGTATCCACATTTGTAAATACACTCAGTATTAAATCCTGAAAATTCAGTATCTTTAAATATCTAAGTTATTGTCTCCACCTCAACTCTCTTAATTATACTTGGCATTATGAACTTGATAGGGTCACACTCCACCTTACATTGATGAATTATCCATCTTCTCAACTCTGTTAAGTCTATCTTGAGGGTGTTACTTTTTTTCTCTGTATTAACACAACATGAGAGTCTCTTTATAATGTGACAGTGAACCCCTCTGGCTTTTGGACTTGGCTTTTAAATCTTGATTAATATCAAGAATCTTTCTCTGTGTCCTTAAATGCCTTTACAGCTTCAGGCAGTGGTATTTGAGTCTTGAGTCCCTATAATTAGAATTTTCGTCTGAATCCTTAATCTGCCAAACTGTTCTAATCATCAGGTTCTTTCCTCCAGGTTTCTTCATGTACTTTATCATCAGGGAAAGGTTTAAAATTTGCCCTACAGCTTGAGTTCTAGTTTTCTACCTTTTAAGATGTACTCTAAGTTCAATATCTTCTACTTATGGTTTCTTGAAGCCGACTCTAAGGTAGAGAGTGACATCAATTGTAGTTCCTTCAGTGTTTCTGTAGCAATCCATTTAGAGAAGAGCAGTATTAAAAACTTAATGAGAGAGAGAGAGAGAGAGAGAGAGAGAGAGAGAGAGAGACAGAGACAGAGAAAGAGAGAGACAGAGACAGAGACAGAGAAAGAGAGAGACAGAGAGACAGACAGATAGACACAGACACACACACAAACACACACACACACACACACAGAGAGAGAGAGAGAGAGAGAGAGAGAGAGAGAGAGAGAGAGGATTTAGTTCTAATATTATTTCCCAGATCCTTCTGAAAATGAAGCACTGTGGATGATCCCTTGTATTCAACTGAAAAGTTTTGTTTGTGCTATCTTGGAGGAGGTTCTGTACATGAAAGGAGACTTCTTGAGTATGAGAAAGTCACAGCATCAATATCCATGACTCCTGCGGCCAACAGTCCTAACATGTAGCTTCTGAGTGTTTCTTTTATGAAACTAGAGACACTGAATGTGTATATTATGTTTATTATATAATGTCTGTTCTATAACACAAACATAGAAACTTCACTTGTAATTTTCAATTCATTATATTAAAGATTTATGTGGGTTATATTTATTCTACCAAATAATAACTTCTATGGCTGCTAAATAATTTGAAGAACTTTAACCTATCGTCAAAACTCCATTAGAATTTAGCTCCATTTTCTAATCATTTTTATACATGCATATGCAGATATTTGAGTATGTTTTCATATGTGTGGAAGTACATATGCATGCACCCATACAAACATGTCTCCATGTGTGTTCATGACAGAGGGCAATTTCAGGTGTCATTTTAAAGATGTTGTCTACTGATGTGGCCGTGTCTGGATCTCTAGCAATGGGATTCTGTGAATTCAGTGACATGTAGGATGTTGTGCATTCAATGCCAGCAGCTTGTTGTGCTTCAAACACCTCTAGGTTGAGCGATCTCCAAAGTCTATAATTTCATATTCTTTTTCAAATTGTCATTTTATTGTAGTGTATATGCGGTTTTCCTGCCTGTATATCTATATACCACACTCTTACTTTGTGCTAATAATGTCCAAATGAGGGTTTTGAATACCCTGAAACCGGAGTTACTGTTTTGAGCCACATTAGGGGTGCTAGAAATCAAACCCAGCTCTTTTGGAAGAGCAGACATTCCCCTTAACCCCTTAGCCATCTCTCCAGTCTCCCATTTTATATCCTTAACTATTATCCAGTTTCATTTTAACATAGACCTTGTTCTGCTGGTTACATCTAATTTCCTCACATTTGTGTCAATGTTGTAATTCAATTTCAACTTCCTGATAGATTCTTGTTTATCATATATCATATATATATGTGTGTATATATATGTTCATGTAATGCTTAACAATAGAATATATCTGAAGTACTGACAGAATATAGCAAATGCATGAATAACAAAGAATATCTAACACATATCTCATTTAATCCCTAATATAATTAACTTCAATCACAAAATTAAATTCAAATAAGGTCAATATTCTTGAAACAAAAAAAGTCGAACATAATCATAATATGTAGATTAATGAACTTGTTAATTTCATCCTATAGGAACAGTTGTAGTAGCAGAAACCATTCAGGCTATATTTGGGGTAACATTTTGTCCTGTTACATGTCTAAGGCATGGTGGTTGTGCTAACTCTGGAACTTTGGTTAACTAAGTCTGCAATTTGTTATCATTTACTAGGCGGCCAATATCACTATAGTGTACATTTCCAGAGTGAATTAAATATAACAATTCAGGGATGCGTGGTCATATCTTTAGAGAAGATGAGGGACACTCAGTAAATTCTAAAGTATCCTAGAAAGCACAACCATGAGGACAGACATGCAACTCACTTGGTGCAGAGCCTGACCTAGACATATGGAGCCCTGGCCTTGATTCCCAGAACTACACACTACTTGTGTAAGGTGTCACATGCCTCTCACTCTAGTTTTTGGGAGGCAGAGACAGGAAGATCAGGAATCCAAAGTGATTCCGGGCTACACATTAAGTTCAAGGTCATCCTGGGCTATAAGACACAGAAGATTAGCAAGTAGTGATTATTACTCTATCTCTAGGACTTCAAAAACATAGAGGATAGTTTGGTATTACTTCAGTCTAGAAGCCTACCTGTTTTTTTTTTTTTTTTTTTTTAGTATTACGTTTTTTATTTGAATATATCTTATATTACAAACTTGATGTCAAATAAAAAAGGTAGATCTTTCTAAAATCAGTTTATAACTCTTCTACACACAGCCCCCAGCATTTATCCACATGCCCATTCTAATGCATGTGTATGAGCCTGTTCAGTTAATATTAGTTATTAGTTAAAACTGATTTATTAAGCTTTCTAAATCTGGCTTTTTCTTTTTTTCTTTTCTTTTTATTAATTTATTCGTATTACATCTCGATTGTTAGCCCTTCCCCTGTTTCCTCCCATTCTTCTCTCCCTCCCACTTCCCCCTTTCTCCCCTCCCCTATTTCATGGTATGTGTATTGAGATTTTTAGAAGAAAAAAAAATTCAACTGCTAATCATTTGTCTTTTCAGTGCCAAAGAAAGCTTGTTATGCAGAGTTCTATTATGGTGAAGTGTCAGTGGAAGAAGAATTTGACAGGAACTCCAAGCACACATCCAAGAAGAAATTACTCTTTCCCACCCCTTCAAGTGACCCACTGTGTTGCCTCCTAGACAAGACCAAGTGCAAGCCAGCTAGTATTCAGAGCAATGATTTGCAGGATTCAAGCTTTAGCATCAGAAAGCAGGAGAGGAAAGGATAGATATGAAGCAGAGAGAACTGAGGTTCTAGTGAGACTAAGATTGCTTTTGTTTTTGATTTTCTGTTTTTTGTTTTTTGGGTTTTTTTTTGTTTGCTTGCTTGCTTGTTTGATTTTTTTTTTTTTGAGACAGGGTTTCTCTGTGTAGCCTTGACAGTCCTGGACTCACTTTGTAGACCAGGCTGGCCTTGAACTCACAGCGATCCACCTGCCTCTGCCTCCCAAGTGCTGGGATTAAAAGCTTGCGCCGGCACGTTCGGCTGAGACTAATATTGCATCAGAGCCAATAATGATACGAATGACACTAATCACATGTAATATGCAAAGCATAGTTCAAATGAACATCATTAGTGTAGGTAAACTTTTCAACTGTGAGCCTCATAAGCTGTTATGCAAAATGGAGGTTGTCTTATAAAGGTTATACTTTAAATTCCCACTCTATACCCAAATTTTCTAATAACCTTCAGCATTGATCATTTTGCTTTATTAAAATTTTGTCTATGAAATTACACACAACTGCTCAACACCAAAAAGGTTGATTTATTTTTATGATTATGCTCTTTTCTCAGAAATATAGAGAGAAATGACGTAAAGGACTACAATCTTATGATTGAATTAAAGTTGCTGTCAAGTTCAATACACAAAGTAACCATGAGTAAGAATATGTCATCAAAATCCTTCTCAGAACCCAAAAATTATATGTAATTAATATACTATGTTGTTAATACTATAATATAGAAATAGCAGAAATTGGTAGTCAATATTAAGACATAGATTTCTGAACTGGACTATCATGTATAAGATGAATATAAGAATTCAATCATAATCACGCAGATATAGAAATCAAGTATAAAAGGTAGGAGTGCAGAGGGCCACATTTCATACAGCCCCATTGAGATAGTCACAGAGTTGATAATCCCCACAACTATGCTTTGTTAAACTTCCATATTCTGTAAAGCTTTCTATTATTAACAAGAACTCCGAAAAACATGCCATATATTGTAGTTAAAAGTATTCCAGTGTCTGGAAGGCTGAAACAAAGAGGGTTGACACAAGTCTGAAGCAATCCTGGAGTACAGAGTGAGTTTCAATCAAGTTGGGTATCTATGTAAGACCTTATCTTGTACCACACCAATGCAAAATAAACTCATACAATGATAATAGTATTGAAACACTGAAAATTAAAGAGAAAAGATGTACATGATAATAGAGACATAATCTAGGATAAGCATGAATAAACACATTGAAAGGATTCATAAGGTTTCTGAGAGCTTGTTAATAAAAGACAGAAGCAGTTGTATCATAGTTATGTCATACAATTCAGAGGACAAAAAGAAATGTTATCATCTCCCAGAGAGAAAACCTAAAAATGCCATATCTGTTGTAGATATTGGAGATCTAAGTCTTATCCTGCTGAATAGATCTAAAAGGTTAGTGGCCAGGAACTCTTTTGAGAACCTGAACCTGCCCAAAATCATAATTCTTGTTGTCTGAGTCAGGGACAATATGGCAGGGACCCGCAAAGGCATCAACCTTGAATTCCCACTTTTGGCTATTACTATAAAAGTCAGCAGTGGACAAAGAGCTTGCATTTGGCCTGCCTTTTTACTGAGCCACATGTGATGCAATAGGTGATTGTTTTTCAAAACAAAATTTCTTGTGTATTAATATTTTATAGGAAAACAATGAATAATTTAGATAAATAGCAAAGTTACAGGTCTAACTTAAGTGCAGTAGCAAAATAACATTTATAAATATATTCTGTCAAAGGTATATTACCTTATGGTCAATTTTGTAAGACGCAAAATCTATGTTATCTCAGGGACTATGGTAAGGAAATGAAGATAATTTGGTCCATGTTCATCATAGTTATATTCTAAAGAAAATAAATGGGAGTTTAAAAAGTGTGTGCATTTGTACCCCCTTCCCATACAAGGTAGCATAGAATGCTTCAACAATTTTGGATATTTTCCAACAAATCACAAACATGAAATAGTGTTTTTGAGTTATTAGCATTTCTCATTAGATGAGACTCAAATGCATTTATCTCTAACAAATTCAAATTTTCATCTTAATGATTTCTTAATGCATGAATTTTTATGTTAATAACTTTGCTTTAAAAGTGTTTAATTATGAGTAACTAGTTGCTTGTGGAACTTATTTTTGGCAAAGCAAAACTAATTTATTAGGGGATTTAAAAAATAATCAGCCTAAGTTTGGTTAAATAAATTTCATTCTGGATATGAATATAAAATTCCATATATTTTTTCTTTTCACTAGGCTGCCAAGATTATTTGGCAGGTTAAAGATACTTTCCACCAAGGAAATATCTTTCCTACTAAGTTCTTTCCCTGGGAGCCACATGATGGCAGTAGAAAACAAATTCCTTCAAGTTACCCTTTGACCTGCATGCATGCATGCTGGGACACATATATGTATAGGCGCACACAAAATAAATGAGTAGATGTTTAAAATATTAGAAGAGATTGTGACTCAATATTTCAAGCTTGTGCATATGAATACTCAAAGTTATTGTAGTGTACTAGAACGTGCTTAAACAATTAAATGTGTTATTTTCTTTACCCACAAGTAAAATTAGCTCCATGAGCTTATCAATTACTGTCTAAGGCCAGCTGCAACATGATCATGGAAAACACTGGGAAGTTGAGCATAGAGTCTGCAAAAGATGACTCAGCAGACTTCTATCTGAGGGTGCTAATCTTAATTGTTTGTGGCTGTGACCAGTGAGAGTCTCTCATCTCTTTTAACTTTCTTGTGCTGGCTAGACAGAAAAGAGAAAGAGGAATGAATCACATTCACATAAACACTCAGTGGACAAATCAGAAAAGCTCCAAGAAAAAAGTTCCAACAGGCTTCAACAATTTCACACATGCACATATATGCATACATAATACATACATATACACACATGTTCACATACATACATACAGACAGACAGACAGACCGAAAATCAGACAAACAGACATATTTGGTGTATGTTGGATGGAGCAAAAGCTCCAGTTCCAATAATAATGACACTTTATTTTTCTCTTATATTTCTATAGTCACCAAAACAAAGTTCTTTATGTAAGAAGTAAAATTACCTCATAGCCATAAAAGCAATCATCAAAACCAACCAACCAGCCAACCAAACCAATAAACAAAAATAGATAAATTTGTTACAAAATAAGGAGGGACAGCAGGATTATTGGTTAAATGTTTTTCTATTAAAACTAGCAATCAACTAAACATTCCTGATAGAAAGATAAAGACTAACAGGTTTTATTAGAAAAGAGGATTTTTGTTTTGTGGTATATCCAGAAACACACCTCACCACCAAGTAGAGATATCACACTAGAGTAAAATAATGGAGAAGAATCTTCCAAAGAAATGAAAACAGAAAGCTTATAGATATAGCTACTTTAATAACTAAAAAATAGACTTTATCCCAACTATTTAGAGGAGAGAGGGAAGGACATTATATATTCATTAAAAGAAAAACATCCACCAAGATAATATTATAATTCTAAACATTTATGCGTGAAATATAAGAACAAACAATTTCATAAAAGAAATACTAATACAACTTAAATCACTTAATGACCCTAAAACAGCGATAGTGAGCTTCTTAAATGTTCTACTCTTGACAATCAGCTGGTTATCTATATAGGACTTAAAAAGAGAAACTCTAGAAATAAATAATATCATAATTCAAATCGGCCTAATAGGTACCAACAGATTTTTACACTTAAACACTTTAGAAAATGCTTTAAATTCTTCTAAGCAGCCAATGGGACTTTCCATTAGACTGACTACATACTAGGAAATGAAGCAAACTTGGACATGTATAGGAAACAAACAAACAAACAAACACAATGGCAGCCTTAATCATATCTGACCCAAATTTAACTAAAGTTAGATATCAACTTCAATAGAAATAAGAGAAAGCATGTAAACTCATGAGACAGAAATTAAGAGGAAAATTTAAATAGCTTGTAATTTAATTAACTTGAACAAAACAACCACCCAAGACTGGTGGGACAAGATGAAAACAAGTGTAAGAGGCACATTCAGAGCACTAAGTTCCTGGAACAAAAAGCTGAAAAGATCCCACATTGTAACTTAAAGACAAATCTGAAAGCTCTAGAAAGACCAGGAAAAAAAACTATAAACGGAACAGACAGGAAGAAGTAATCAAACTTAAGTAATCAGGAAAATAGAAACAAGAAATTGCTCATCTTTATGTCATATTAACCAAGGTTCTCTAATATTCCATGCTAGAGTTAGCTTTTTATCATGGTTATAGCCTTTCACAGACACATATTTAAACTTCTTGTTTATTTTCTTTTTCAAGCATCCTTCCATTCGCTAAGTGCTCTTGTCTGTCATTGCCTGAGGATATTGCTGTATATTTCTGAGATGCAACATACAATTCTGCATGTAGACCTTTAGAAGCTGCTGCTATGTTATTCCTGCCTGCAGCATTTTATTTGACCTTGTGCAAGCCTTCCCTGTTTTACCCCTCAAGGTTTGGAATGGAATTCATACCAATAGTTGAAAATTATGGCAAAGAGTTTGGTACAATCTCAGATTGCCATTTCCAAAATAAGAACCTTAGACACTGAATGTGTTATATTGTAACATGGATGGATGTATCTGTGAATGTGTTTATAGGTTGTCAGTTTTCTTCTAGAGACCTTGAGGTGTGGATGTTTATGAGGCCTTTGGTATTTGACATTTTAAGAAGGCAAACCAAACCAGAAAAACCAAATGATAAAAAAAAAA